>JBBDGP010000683.1:3600000-4140380 GCA_037952835.1 Lithobates septentrionalis
GACAGCCCTGGGTCTTCTACTAATGATCTGGACTCAGGGTAACGGGATCCCGATCGCTGTGATAGCCTCTGATTGGCTGTCACAGTGATTATCCATTCTGTAGCCTGCCCCTGTGTTGTGCTAAAGAGCGATATGCTTTGTTTATATTTCATGTCTGAGGTTTACAACCACTGTAATCTTTCATGCTGGTTGTGTGTTTCTGGTTTGGAAACCATTAATTCAGTATAATTTCCAATGGCCTAACATTTTTAGGACCTTTCGTACTTCCCCAGTTGAAGACTGCTTTAAGTAAAACACAAGCGTGCACTAACAAATTCAATCCCAACTAAGGGTGGCCATATATTGTACCATTTTCTTGTACAGTTTTCCTTTAGATTTACCAAAACTATATAATAGGAGGTCATACCTAAACACTTCTAATTTGCATGCAATCAGGCAGGTCCTTGCACTACATAGTAGATAAAGGCAAATCTAAAGGAAATTGAATAAGAACATATGGCCAGCTTAACACTGAATAATGTGTTGTGTTTTTGTACGCACACTGTGCGCATTGTATATCAACTTGCTCAGCAAGTGCACACTGAAGAAGCTTGTTAACGTTATGGGCTGTATTTGAAAAACAATAATCTGGAATCATTTGCTTTGTTAGTATTTTCCCAGGGTTAAAGTTACTGTATACTTTTACTGAATTTCTGAAGGTTAGTATGATGATCTTTAGTATTAAACTTTTTTTTTTTTTTTTTTTTTAGACCCACTCCAGTCATCACTTTGATCACCCAGAATGGCTTTCAGGAGCATCTACTATACTGTAAGTTTTTTTTTTTTCTTTGTTAAGTAGGTGTGGTCGCCGTACAAAAATTGAGAATAACTGCTGCCCGTCTGGTAAAATAAAATAAAAAAATACACTTTGTCATGAACACCCAGCATTTCCAGCTGTATTATGTGCATTGTATTGGTTTTAAGTGGAGAGGAATGCTAGTGGACATGTGTGGAAGAAAGGGGGTTATACTTTAATGATTCTTTTGGGTGTGCTACACCGGATGTGAATGAGCCGTTATTCAAAAACCCCATTTTACAAAACAATTCCCATAGCTGTCTTCTTTTGTATGTGTATTGTTTTATAAATATTCTATTTATTATGGATAGGATGAAAAAATGCAAACAACATTTTTTAAATATTAAATTGAGTATTCATTTTTCTCACCAGCCGGTGGAGCCCTATGGCCCGTACACACGATCCGAAAATTGGACAAAAAATACCGCTTTCAGTGCGATCGTACGATAATCGGATTGTTAGTATAGAGCTTTCGAGAGCCAATCACGACAGTTCATCCGATATTATCCGATGGGGCAAGCATGAAAAGTTTTCTCGTATGGTGCCAGATCGTACGATTTTAGTTTAATTTTTTTTTTATTCTGTCATACAAGAATTTTCATAACCTTAGTAAACTCTCCATTTTTGATATGCGACTAGCATGCAAAAAAAACGGACGATCTGTCGTCCGATTTTCGGATCGTGTGTACGGGCCATTGGGCCCCTTTTCACAAGTTTTCCAGTACATCCTTTACTTCCTGTTGTTAAAAGGCTGTAGCTCAGTAGCTGAATCTGCATTTACACACTTCAACCTCATTCACACAGTGTACTGATCCGTACACTCAGTACTCTTTTTATACCCAATCATGTTACTAAACTGTTGCAGATTAACCTAATTAGTTGCAAAATGTTCCTCCAGCTCTTCTTTGTTAGTACCACTTTGCCAGTTTTTTTTTTACAGACTGAAGCTCCTCTTTAACCACTTAAGCCCCGGACTATTTGGCTGCCCAAAGACCAGACCACTTTTTGCGATTCGGCACTGCGTCGCTTTAACTGACAATTGCACGGTCGTGCGAAGTGGCTCCCAAACAAAATTGTCGTCCTTTTTCTCCCACAAATAAAGCTTTCTTTTGGTTGTATTTGATCACCTCTGCGGTTTTTATTTTTTGCGCTATAAACAAAAAAATAACGACGATTTTGAAAAAAATGCATTATTTTTTACTTTTTGCTATAATAAATATCCCCAAAAAATATATAAAAATTTTTTTTTTTCCTGAGTTTAGGCCGATACATATTCTTCTACATATTTTTGGTAAAAAAAAATCGCAATAAGCGTATATTGATTGGTTTGTGCAAAAGTTACAGCGTCTACAAAATAGGGGATAGTTTTATGGCATTTTTATTAATAATTTTTTTTTTACTAGTAATGGCGGCGATCAGCGGTTTTTATTGTGACTGCGACATTATGGCGGACAGATCGGACACTTTTGATGCGATTTTGGGACCATTCACATTTATACAGCGATCGGTGCAATTAAAAATGCATTGATTACTGTGTAAAATTACTGTGTAAATATGACTGCCACTGAAGGGGTTAACCACTAGGTGGTGCCTTAGGGGTTAAGTGTGTCCTAGGGAGTGATTCTAACATTCTGGGGGGGGGCTTTGTGTGACATGATCACTGCTCCCGATTACAGGGAGCTGTGATCAGTGTCACTAGGCAGGCACCAGGCATTTCCCTGTTCTTCCTCTCCGTAAGACGTTCGCGGGTATCCCAGCGGACATCGAGTCCGTGGGACCCGCGATCACACTCACAGAGGTCGCGGCGCGCCCCTCCTGCAGACCGCTTCTTAAAGGGCAACGTACAAGTACGTTAATCTGCCTGTACGTGCCCTTCTGCCGATGTATATCGGCGTGAGCCGGTCGGCAAGCGGTTAAGGGAATAACATTCCAAACACCGACTCAAAAACATAGTGCTTGAGGAGACAGCTTGAGCTGGGCTAAGCTGTCTTGCCTGTGCCTTTTTTATATGTTTTCATAGCACAGCATAATACTTCTATAATTCTATCTTATGTTGTATGTATTTTTCTACTTATAGTGGAATTATACGTGACATTGTTGATGCGTTGAGTTACCATATAAACTGTTAGTAAAAAGAAAATGCTATACATAGTGGTACATTGGTTGTGATTGATAAATTGGCCTAATTACTATTACCATATAACTTGTTCTAGTGACTGGGTCTCTTTAAAAAAGATCTGCATTCTTTGAAAGTCTTCTAATCCAGTTACCGAATGGCTGGTCCTGAATACATAGCACATTTGTAAGCCGTGTGTTGCAAACTGTTCTGGCAATTAAGAAGTGCCATTTAACATTTTTTTTTAAATCCTGATTTTTTTTTCATCCTCTTTTTGCAGCTCTGTTGGAGGAGCTTGTTAACTGTGGACGTTTAAAGGGCACAGTGGTCGGCGGGAGACAGGATAAGGCTGTGTTTATTCCTGACATCTATGCCAGAACACAGAGCAATTGGATAGACGCATTTTTCAAGCAAAACGGTTACCTAGGTAACACACTTCTTTCTCTATGTTCAAGTAACAAGGAGGGCTTTGTCATTTCTTGTTTTTAGCTACATTAAGGTGATTTAGGAAATGCAGCTTCTGGCATGAAAAAGCTGGCTTTTTACTTATTGCTTTGAGATAGGCAATCATGCGTCTTTCTTGTTTTGTATGTTATTCAACATTTTAGTTTACCTTTTGTAGGCTTTGACTGAAATAAAAATGGAGGGGGAGAGGGAGATGGGCATAAAAACAGGAAGTTTTACTTATTACAATGTATTCATTCTTGCATGATAAGAAGATTCAGTCAACCTTGTGATGAGTTGTTATAAATAAAACATCTACCAGTACAAACACGCTTTCATGAATCCTAATACAAAGGTAAAATAGTCTCTTTTTTTTTTTTTTTTTATTTAATTAATTTTTTTTACGTCATATCCTAATCGCTAACAACATACTGCAAAGTACACAGAAAGTGAGTTGGTTCTGACATCTGATGGTAAGGAGCCAAGCGAAAATTAAGTAGTGGATGCTTCCAGGCTGCACAACGGCAAACTTCAATGGTCAATGCAAGTATGCAGATAAAGAATTCTGACTCTGAATATTTGATCTGGTTTAGTGACTTGGAAATTTTTTAAGCCACTAAATCAACACTGGACTAGGCCTACATTGACAATATTAATCTTTTGCTACTGAGATAGTTAACTTTTTTGCGGGCAGTCATCTGAACAGGCTAGAGCTATACTTGAGGTGTTAATTTACCAATACCACTGTTAAAATGAATAGCTATTTAATCGTTAGGTGTAGCAAATAGTCACTAAGAAAGGTAAAAGTAAGAAAAAGCAGCTTACTAGTATGATGTCTATCTGACTAAATATCTATCTGTGTATTCAGCTGGGCACTAAAGTACATTAGTGGTCAGGTTATAGATGTTCAAACATTTACATTCTTAAAGTGGGTGTAAACCCACTTTAAAAAACAAAAAACAAAAACTAACACCTGCAAGACAAAGGCATAATGAGCTAGTATGCATAGCATACTAGCTCATTATGTAATACTCATCTGAGATCGAAGCCCTCGCTACGGTGCCCCTACACAGCACCAGCCGGCGACATCACTCCCGGGTATCGCGACTCCGGCGCTGTGATTGGCTGGAGCCGCGATGACGTCACTCCCACACATGCGTGCGGGAGCTGCCAGTAATGCACACTCACTGAAGCAAACGGCATGTACTTGTCATTGCTTCAGTTTGCTTCAATGCACATGTGCCGATGACGTCAGCACATGCAAATACAGGGGATATCTCCTAAACCGTGCAGGGTAGCTATAGGTAAGCCTTATTATAGGCTTACCTGTAGCAAAAAGTGGTCTGTAAGGGTTTACAACCACTTTAACAAGCAATAAATGGGCTTTAAAACAAGCCTTTAGGAACCTCTGTTGCTAAAGTAATTCAACCTCAAAGTTTACAACATTCACAGCTGTTCCTGCACTCAGCAAGCTTACTGTTTAGGGACACTACCTCACTTGAGCCAATTAACCTACTGACATGTCTTTATAGTATGGGAGGCAACCAGAGTACCCAGAGGAAATCCATAAAAGCACTGTGAGAACATGCAAACTTGCAGACAGGAGAATTTACAGTGGGTAAAATAAGTATTGAACACGTCAACATTTTTCTAGGTAAATATATTTCTAAAGGTGCTAAAGACAAAAAAAGTATTGAACACACTAACTGAAATTTATTTAATACATTGTACAAAATCCTTTGTTGGTACTGACAACTTCAAAAGACGCCTCCTGTATGAAGAAACTAGTCACATGCATTGCTCAGGTGTGAATTTGGCCCATTCTTCTACTCAAACAGTCTTCAAATCGTGAAGGTTCAATCTTCTATGAACTCTAATCTTTAGTTCTTTCCTTAGATTTTCTATTGGATTCAAGTCAGGTGATTAGCTGGGCCATTCTAGCAGCTTTATTATTTTTTACTTTGAAACCAATTGAGAGTTTCCTTGGCTTTGTGTTTGGGGCCATTATCTTGCTGAAATGTCCACCCTCATTTCATCTTCATCATCCTGGTAGATGGCAGCAGATTTTTATCAAGAATGTCTTGGTACATTTTTCCATTCATCTTTCCTTCAACGATATGACGTTTGCCAGTACCATATGCTGAAAAACAGCCCCATGATGTTCCCATTTCCAAGCGTCACTGTTGGTTACATAGTAGGTGAGGTTGAAAAAAGACACAAGTCCATCAAGTCCAACCTATGTGTGTGATTATATGTCAGTATTACATTATATATCCCTGTATGTTGCGCTCATTCAGGTGCTTATCTAATAGTTTCTTGAAGCTATCGATGCTCCCCGCTGAGACCGCCGCCAGTAGAAAGGGAATTCCACAGCCTTGCCGCTCTTACAGTAAAGAACCCTCTACGTAGTTTAAGGTTAAACCTCTTTTACTCTAATTTTAATGAGTGGCCACGTGTCTTAAACTCCCTTCCGCAAAAAAGTTTTATCCCTATTTTGGGGTCACCAGTATGGTGTTTGTAAATTGAAATCATATCCCCTCTCAAGCGTCTCTTCTCCAGAGAGAATAAGTTCAGTGCTTGCAACTTTTCCTCATAACTAATATCCTCAAGACCCTTTATTAGCTTTGTTGCCTTTCTTTGTACTCTCTCCATTTCCAGTACATCCTTCCTGAGGACTGATGCCCAGAACTGGACAGCATACTCCAGGTGCGGCCGGACCAGAGTCTTGTAGCGTGGGAGAATTAACTCCTGTTACATTGGAGCAGAGAGACGGTGTCCTGTTCAGCTCTCCTAGTTTTTTCACAATAGTGGGTCCATCAGGGCTGATGGACCATTTGTTGGTACAGCGGGTAGTCACACAGAGGCATAGCCTGATGAGAAAGTAAATAAAAAATATTAGAAATAGGAACAGCACAATTTAAGTGCCTAGTTTCTGTAACCATGTTGCTATGCCATATAAAAAGTCACCAAAACCTCCTAAAACCTTAAAGGGGTTCCATCCATCTTTAGCAATATCTCTGGCCTTATTCTGTAGTTCTCTTGGCAAGATGCACTTTAATAATGTCGTCATTATCAGAAATGTATATACAACAGTCAGTGTGAAATACCTTACACATCCCACCTTGAGCTGCAGTGAGATAATTTAGCGTTAATCTATGCTCTGAAACTACTTTTTTAAGCTGAGCCATTTCTTCACTTAATAAACCTATATCAGTGGTAGTAAGGTTTATAATCTACAATTCTAGTCTAATTATTTATTCTGTTCATTGCTTCAATTCCCCATCCCATCCAGGAAGGGAACCATGACCATGTCATGTCACCTTCAGTGACCAGCTCTCTTTTGAACACTAAAGGGTATTCTGGTCTTTGATCTGGTCGCACTGTATCTTTGCGAACAGCCAAAGCATGTTCCCAACATAACATGTACCTGTAACATTAGTAGGAAGCCATGCGTAAGCTTTATTTCCACATATTCCATTAAGTCTCTCAACTTTACCACTACTTTGTGGATGATAAGGTGTATGGAAAGCTTGCTGTATGTGAAGGGATTCCATTACCTCTGTGGGTGTTTTCAGAAATGTCGCCCCTTACCCCCTTGTTGAGGGGCTGCAGGATGAGTTCCTCACACCTGCTCCTTTGCTCACTGGCAATCTGCCTTAACCACTTAAGGACCGAGCCTCTTTCTGAGATTTGTTGTTTACAAGTTAAAAAACGTTTTTTTTACCTCCCCAGTAAAATGGGTTCCTCTGTCACTCTCAAAAGTTTCAGGAACTCCATATCTACAAACTATTTCATTCAAAATTTTCTTTGCTGTTGTTTTTGCATTTTCTTTAGCTACTGGCCAGCACTCAGGCCAACCTGAAAACATGTCAACACACACTAGAGCGTACTCATAGGTGCCTATTCTGGGCATTTGAATGTAGTCTATTTGAATTCTTTGGAAAGGGAAATCTGGCTGAGGAGAATGCTTTTGGGGAACATGGACAGGCCTCCCTGCATTGTACAGAGCAAAAGTGAGACATGAAGCACAAAACCTGACTGCAAATGCACTAAACCCTAAATGACTGACGCCATGTGCCAGTTGTGCTAAAACTGGGTACAAACTCCTGGGTAGACACGACCTGTTGTCAGCACTCCACATGGTGGTAGAGAGCAGTGTAGAGCCGTCCAGCAGCTGTAAAGCGTTCTCATGCGTGTTGGAAAGAGGAGGCAGCAGGGAAGCCTGTATTCACTTCGGGACACACAAGGCTGATGGTGTCAGTGTAGAGAAGGGGGTGGTAACGCGTTTCGGAGCATGTGTGGCTCCTTTGTCAGAGTCTGACGAAGGAGCCACACATGCTCCGAAACGCGTTACCACCCCCTTCTCTACACTGACACCATCAGCCTTGTGTGTCCCGAAGTGAATACAGGCTTCCCTGCTGCCTCCTCTTTCCAACACGCATGAGAACGCTTTACAGCTGCTGGACGGCTCTACACTGCTCTCTACCACCATGCTGAGGATGGATACATGCCACAGATGAGGACTCCTGATTTTATCATGTCTTTTAACACTCAACAATCTTGTAAGTGCTTTTAACCCTTTGTGCACTCTATTAAATTTTACATACTGCACTTAGAGGCGCCTTTCTTTTCCTTTTTTATATTGCTTAACCGCCTCCAATAAGCCCCTGCTGCTTCCTCTTTCCCTTGCTTAGCATTCATGAATTCAGCATGTCTGGTTTGTCCATATATTTGGGGCAATTTTTCCTTCAATTTCTCACAAACCTCCTGTCCACTAACCATCTTATCTAGATTTTTGATGTCTACACCACATTCTTTAAGTATATAACCAGACATGTTGCTTCCCACTGCTTTAACCACTTGATATCCGCGCTATAGCCGAATGACGGCTACAGCGCGGACCTGAATTCCCGGGAGGCCCTCATATGACGGCCTCCCCTGTGCACGCGCCCCGCGCGCGCTGTGATCACCGAGTCACTGAGACTCGGGTGATCACCGATCCAAGTAAGGGGCCGGTTCCCGGCCCCTTACCATGTGATCAGCTGTCAGCCAATGAAAGCTGATCACATGATCAAAACAAAAGCTCTGTGATCATTTTTTTAGCGCGAGGAGAAAAAAAAGCCCATCACCGGCTCATTAACAAGGGTCATCGGTCCCGAAGAGGAGGAGGCAATAATGCCTCAATTGTGCCACCAGTACCCCCTGCCAGTGCCACCAGACATTGCCACCTGACAGTGCCCACCAGTGCCACGTATCAATGCCCATGAGTGCCACCTATCAAAGCCCACAAGTGCCACCTATCAATGCCCACCAGTGGTGCCAATCAGTGCCACCTAGCAGTGTTGCCTATCAATGTACCAGATCAGTGCCCATCACTGCCACCCATCAGTGCCCATCACTGCCACCTATCAGTGCCCATCAGTGCTGCCTCATCAGCGTACATCAATGAAGGAGAAAAATTACCCTTTTTAAAATTTTATAACAAAATATAAAAAAAAAAAAATATATATTTTTTTTTAAATTCGGTCTTTTAAAATTTTTTAAACAAAAAATTAAAACCGCAGAGGTGATCAAATACCACCAAAAGAAAGCTCTATTTGTGGGGAAAAAATGATAAAAATTTCATTTGGGTACAGTGTTGTATGATCGCGCAATTGTCATTCAAAGTGCGCCAGCGCTGAAAGCTGAAAATTGGTCTGGATAGGAGGGGGGTTTAAGTGCCCTGCAAGCAAGTGGTTAATAAGAAGCTGATTAATGTCAGTAGCAGAAGCCTCATATGCTTCCTGTGCAGCACTAAGTTTGTTTGCAAACCCAATTGGATTCTTTCTAGGATCTCCCAATCCCTCTAATATGGCTCTCATTTCTTGGGGACTGAGCCCGGGTTCACACTATAACGGGCTAAAACAGACCCGCACAGGAGCGCTGTGGGTCCCTGTTCCCCGTTTCAGGGACGAATCGGGGCCGATTCTATGCCTGAATTCGGCCCTGAAACTGAGCCAAAGACGCACAGCGTTTTTTGTGCAGTGCGCTCCGCAGCCGCCCTGGAGATATGTGAACCGGCTCCATAGGGAGCCAGTCACATTCTCCTGCTATGCGAACTAGATGCGGGGAAACGCACATCTAATTCGCATAGGTGTGAACCCGAGCTAAAAGGTACATGCCATTTAATTTGAGACTTACTGTCAACAGCATTACCTTCAAAAACAAATTGGGTTCTGACAGGATAAACTGCAATAGATTGCTCTGTGACCGGGGTAGAAGGGGTGGCGTCTCCCTTCCTTCTCTCTTCATCTTGCTGCCATAATTTGGAAATGATGGTTTGCTCCGGAAGTTCAGACTCTCTCTTTCTCCGGCCAAAGCCTTAAGTTCAGAGAGATCTAGTTTTGCATATGTGGCTTTTGATTTATGCCAATCATCTGTTTTTAGGATACGAGCCAAAACCCCCTTTGTAGGTTGATATGGAGCTGTTAAACCTCTGCTCACTACTATATTGCCCAGCTCATCTTATGTGTGTTCCATGTAATCTAATTCTTGTGCTTTTGTGGGTGGACCTCTTAAAGCCAAACTGGCAGCCACATAAGGTGGGGGGTCCTTCTCTGCCTCTAAAACAAATAGTACAGCAAATCTGCAGATTTACAAGAATAGTCTCCACTTATCTACGTGGATAGAAGGGGTTTATGACAATAGACAAAACACTCATTTAGAGACCCTCCTCGTCTCTTCCCTTCTCTGAGTTTTATCTGACCCTACCATGCTCCTCTGACCCAGGGCGCCCAGAAGGAGTCAACACCGGGAACTGCAGAGGATTTTCCCTATCCACACACAGTCCAACTTGTGAAGGTTGACACAAACACATACACACACACACACACACACACACACACACACACACGTTATCCAACCAGAAAACCAGAAAGGTTCGAGAGTGGTCTGGTTTCCTTGAGAACTGACAGATAGGATACATAGGAAAGGCAGAAATATAGCAAGCTTAAGGACAGCTTACCTAGCCGGAATTTAGAGGTCTGCGTTCCCGATGATCCTGATCAAAGCGCGGTTCCTTCTGGAGACTCTGCCAAACTCCTGGCTGGCTTGCCAAAACTGTTACATAGTTACATAGTAGGTGAGGTTGAAAAAAGACACAAGTCCATCAAGTCCAACCTATGTGTGTGATTATGTGTCAGTATTACATTACATATCCCTGTATATTGCGGTCATTCAGGTGATTATCTAATAGTTTCTTGAAGCTATCAATGCTCCCCGCTGAGACCACCGCCTGTGGAAGGGAATTCCACATCCTTGCCGCTCTTACAGTAAAGAACCCTCTACGTAGTTTAAGGTTAAACCTCTTTTCTTCTAATTGTAATGAGTGGCCACGAGTCTTATTAAACTCTCTTCTGCGAAAAAGTTTTATCCCTATTGTGGGGTCACCAGTACAGTATTTGTAAATTGAAATCATATCCCCTCTCAAGCGTCTCTTCTCCAGAGAGAATAAGTTCAGTGCTCGCAACCTTTCCTCATAACGAAGATCCTCCAGACCCTTTATTAGCTTTGTTGCCCTTCTTTGTACTCGCTCCATTTCCAGTACGTCCCTCCTGAGGACTGGTGCCCAGAACTGGACAGCATACTCCAGGTGCGGCCCGGTCCAGAGTCTTGTAGAGCGGGAGAATTATCGTTTTATCTCTGCAGTTGATCCCCCTTTTAATGCATGCCAATATTCTGTTTGCTTTGTTAGCAGCAGCTTGGCATTGCATGCCATTGCTGAGCCTATCATCCACTAGGACCCCCAAGTCCTTTTCCATCCTAGATTCCCCCAGAGGTTCTCCCCCCAGTGTATAGATTGCATTCATATTTTTGACCCCCAAATGCATTATTTTACATTTTTCTACATTGAACCTCATTTGCCATGTAGTCGCCCACCCCATTAATTTGTTCAGGTCTTTTTGCAAGATTTCCACATCCTGCGGAGAAGTTATTGCCCTGCTTAGCTTAGTATCGTCTGCAAATACAGAGATGGAACTGTTTATCCCATCCTCCAGGTCGTTTATGAACAAATTAAATAGGATTGGTCCCAGCACAGAACCCTGGGGGACCCCACTACCCACCCCTGACCATTCTGAGTACTCCCCATTTATCACCACCCTCTGAACACGCCCTTGTAGCCAGTTTTCAATCCATGTACTCGCCCTATGGTCCATGCCAACGCACCTTATTTTGTACAGTAAACGTTTATGGGGAACTGTGTCAAATGCTTTTGCAAAATCCAGATACACCACGTCTACGGGCCTTCCTTTATCTAGATGGCAACTCACCTCCTCATAGAAGGTTAATAGATTGGTTTGGCAAGAACGATTCTTCATGAATCCATGCTGATTACTGCTAATGATATCATTCTTATTACTAAAATCTTGTATATAGTCCCTTATCATCCCCTCCAAGAGTTTACATACTATTGATGTTAGGCTAACTGGTCTGTAATTCCCAGGGATGTTTTTTGGGCCCTTTTTAAATATTGGTGCTACATTGGCTTTTCTCCAATCAGCTGGTACCATTCCAGTCAATAGACTGTCTGTAAAAATTAGGAACAACGGTCTGGCAATCACCTGACTGAGTTCCCTAAGTATCCTCGGATGCAAGCCATCTGTTATGGAATTATTTCTGATTGGGACTCTAAAACAAAAGTTAATACTGCAGCTGCAGGAACAGATTAACAGGACGCAATCCCTGTGTTTAAAATATCCGTTCAGTGTCAAAATTTATTATTACATGTTATTTTATACATAGATAAGAAAGGGGTGGTGTGAGATGTTATTAAAAACTAACAAATAGAAGGTTACAGAACATTTTAACAGTACGAACAAAATTGAGTCTCTTGTGCTTAAATGAACAATACAGTGAATGTCCATGTCAGGTGTTCCGAGATTGCAACTAGGACTTGTTACTATACTTACCTTGGGTTTATGTGCTTTAGTCAACCTACCACTAATGCCCCTAATACTACCCTCTGGACTATGTTCCGCACTGACTATCTCTACCTCTGGACCCTCCCCTCCGTTGCCTAGTTTAAAAACCCCTCTAACTTTTTGGCCATCTTTACTCCCAGCACATCTGCACCCTCCTCATTTAGGTGCAGCCCGTCCCTTCTATAGTACTGGTGACCGACTGAGAAGTCGGCCCAGTCCTCCAGGAACTCAAACCCCTCCTTACTACACCAGCGCCTCAGCCACTTGTTTACTTCTTTAATCTCCCTCTGCCTTTCTGGTGTGGCTCGATGTACCGGTAGTATTCCTGAGAACACTACCGTGGAGGTCCTTTTCCTCAATTTAGCTCCCAAGTCCCTAAAATCGTTCCTTAGGACAGTGGTCATCAACCCTGTCCTCAGGGCCCACTAACAGGCCAGGTTTTATGTATTACCTTGGAGAGATACAGACTAGAATACTGCAATTACTGAGCAGCAAATTATATCACCTGTGATGTATTTCAGTTATCTTGCAAACCTGGCCTGTTAGTGGGCCCTGAGGACAGGGTTGATGACCACTGCCTTAGGACACTCCATCTGCCTCTGACTTTATCATTGGTGCCAACGTGCACCATGACAGCCGGGTCTTCCCCAGCCCCGCCAAGTAATCTGTCCACCGGATCCGTGATGTGCCGAACCAGAACGTCCGGTAGACAGCATACAGTTCGACGCTTCAGGTCTTTGTCACAGATTGCCCTCTCTGCTTCTAAGAATTGAGTCCCCTACCACCAGAAACTGTCTATCCTTTCCCTTTGCTTCCCCCCCACTCTCACTGGAGGAGTTCTTCCCCTGGCAGCTAGGAGAGTCCCTCAGCTCCAGCAGTGCTGGTCTCTGACTGGTTTCACCAATGTCACTCAATGGAGCATACTTATTGGGATGCTCCAGCCCAGGATCAGCCTCCCTGGCACTTCCCCATCTATTCTTCCTGACTCCTGACTGTCACCCATCTCCTCTTTTCTGGTGCCTGCACCTCTTTGTCTCCACCCGCCTCTGTTCTGGCCCCTGCTGGCGGCTGCTGGGTACGTTCCCAGCTCTCCTTTAGTATAGAGGGTCTTCTCAGTGCTGACAGTTGCTTCCCTAGATTCAGAACCTGGGCTTCCAGGGAAACAATGTGCTTACATTTTGCACAGCCGTATTCTCCCTCGATCAGATAATCAAGGAACGCATACATGCCGCAAGATGTACACCGAGTCACATCTCCACACCCGCCGGGCATCGTACCTACCAATTACTTAATGAGGATTGGGATTATACCCTGTCCAAATTACCTAACAACTAGCTTTCTGACACTACTGCTCAACAATACAATACACAGGTACTCGCAGACTAACGTGCACTCGCAGACCCACGTGCACTCACAATACACAAGTATACACAATACACAGGTACTAACGATCCACGAACTACTCAGACAACACTCAGGTACTCACACTGCACAGGTACTTTGAACCTTGTTATAACCTCCTGTTTTTAACTCACCACTTATTCCAGTTCCACTTGGTCTAAGTTCCAGCATGCTCAAAATGAGTTCTACAGAGAGTTTTATATAGGCTTCAAGCACCTGTGACCATTTAACCACTCCCCTTAGTAAGCTGAAGGAAGCAAAGAAAAAAAAAAGGGCTGTTTAAACAGTGACAGAGAGGGTGTTTACCACTTGCCGACCGCCTAACGACGATATACGTCAACAGAATGGCACGGGCAGGCAAAATCACGTACCTGGTACGTGATTGCCTTCCCGCGGGCGGGGGGTCCTATCGCCCCCGGTGCCAGCGGCGGTCGGCTTTGGTCTGGGAGCGTTTCAAGATGAGGGGGAGGCCATCCGATCGTGGCCCCCCCCCCCTCGCGATCGCTCCCAGCCAATGAAAATCATCCCCTGCCTCTGTGTAGTACACAGAGGCAGAGGATGTGATGTCATCTCTCCTCGGTTCGGCAGTTTCCGTTCCGGCGCCGAGGAGAGAAGACATGTGAGTGAGTGCACAACACACACACACACACAGTAGAACATGCCAGGCACACTTTACCCCCCCCCCCCCCCCCGATTTCCCCCCCCCTCGATCACCCCCCCCCGTCCCCCGTCACACTGACACCAAGTTTTTTTTTTTTTCTGATTAATGCATGGTGTCAGTTTGTGACAGTAAGAAGTGGTAGGGCAGTTAGTATTAGCCCCCTTTTAGGTCTAGGGTACCCCCCTAACCCCCCCTAATAATGTTTTAACCCCTTGATCACCCCCCGTCACCAGTGTCACTAAGCGATAATTTTTCTGATCGCTGTATTAGTGTCACTGGTGACGCTAGTTAGGGACGTAAATATTTAGGTTCGCCGTCAGCGTTTTTATAGCGACAGGGACCCCCATATACTACCTAATAAATATTTTAACCCCTTGATTGCCCCCTAGTTAACCCTTTCACCACTGATCACCGTATAACCGTTATGGTTGACGCTGGTTAGTTTGTTTATTTTTTATAGTGTCAGGGCACCCGCCGTTTATTACCGAATAAAGGTTTAGCCCCCTCATCGCCCGGCGGTGATATGCGTTGCCCCAGGCAGCGTCAGATTAGCGCCAGTACTGCTAACACCCACGCATGCAGCATACGCCTCCCTTAGTGGTATAGTATCTGAACGCATCAATATCTGATCCGATCAGATCTATACTAGCGTCCCCAGCAGTTTAGGGTTCCCAAAAGCGCAGTGTTAGCAGGATCAGCCCAGATACCTGCTAGCACCTGCCTTTTTCCCCTCCGCCCAGCCCAGCCCACCCAAGTGCAGTATCGATCGATCACTGTCACTTACAAAACACTAAACGCATAACTGCAGCGTTCGCAGAGTCAGGCCTGATCCCTGCGATCGCTAACAGTTTTCTTGGTAGCGTTTTGGTGAACTGGCAAGCACCAGCCCCAAGCAGCATCAGGTTAGCGCCAGTACCGCTAACACCCACGCACGCAGCATACACCTCCCTTAGTGGTATAGTATCTGAACGGATCTATATCTGATCCGATCAGATCTATACTGGCGTCCCCAGCAGTTTAGGGTTCCCAAAAAGGCAGTGTTAGCGGGATCAGCCCAGATACCTGCTAGCACCTGCGTTTTGCCCCTCCGCCCGGCCCAGCCCAGCCCACCCAAGTGCAGTATCGATCGATCACTGTCACTTACAAAACACTAAACGCATAACTGCAGCGTTCGCAGAGTCAGGCCTGATCCCTGCGATCGCTAACAGTTTTCTTGGTAGCGTTTTGGTGAACTGGCAAGCACCAGACCCAAGCAGCATCAGGTTAGCGCCAGTACCGCTAACACCCACGCACGCAGCATACACCTCCCTTAGTGGTATAGTATCTGAACGGATCTATATCTGATCCGATCAGATCTATACTGGCGTCCCCAGCAGTTTAGGGTTCCAAAAAAGGCAGTGTTAGCGGGATCAGCCCAGATACCTGCTAGCACCTGCGTTTTGCCCCTCCGCCCGGCCCAGCCCAGCCCACCCAAGTGCAGTATCGATCGATCACTGTCACTTACAAAACACTAAACGCATAACTGCAGCATTCGCAGAGTCAGGCCTGATCCCTGCGATCGCTAACAGTTTTTTTTGGTAGCGTTTTGGTGAACTGGCAAGCACCAGTGGCCTAGTACACCCCGGTCGTAGTCAAACCAGCACTGCAGTAACACTTGGTGACGTGGCGAGTCCCATAAGTGCAGTTCAAGCTGGTGAGGTGGCAAGCACAAGTAGTGTCCCGCTGCCACCAAAAAGACAAACACAGGCCGTCGTGCCCATAATGCCCTTCCTGCTGCATTCGCCAATCCTAATTGGGAACCCACCACTTCTGCAGCGCCCGTACTTCCCACATTCACATCCCCAACCAAATGCAGGTGGCTGCATGAGAGGCATTTTTCATGTCCTCCCGAGTACCCCTACCCAACAAACCCCCTCAAAAAAGATGTCGTGTCTGCAGCAAGCGCGGATATAGGCGTGACACCCGCTATTATTGTCCCTCCTGTCCTGACAATCCTGGTATTTGCGTTGGTGAATGTTTTGAACGCTACCATACACTAGTTGAGTATTAGCATAGGGTACAGCATTCCACGGACTAGGCACACTTTCACAGGGTCTCCCAAGATGCCATCGCATTTTGAGAGACCTGAACCTGGAACCGGTTACAGTTATAGAAGTTACAGTTACAAATAAAGTGTAAAAAAAAAAAAAAACACAAACAAAAATATATAATAAAAAAATAGTTGTCGTTTTATTGTTCTCTCTCTCTATATTCTCTCTATTGTTCTGCTCTTTTTTACTGTATTCTATTCTGCAATGTTTTATTGTTATTATGTTTCATCATGTTTGCTTTTCAGGTATGCAATTTTTTATACTTTACCGTTTACTGTGCTTTATTGTTAACCATTTTTTTTGTCTTCAGATACGGCATTCACGACTTTGAGTGGTTATACCAGAATGATGCCTGCAGGTTTAGGTATCATCTTGGTATCATTCTTTTCAGCCAGCGGTCGGCTTTCATGTAAAAGCAATCCTAGCGGCTAATTAACCTCTAGACTGCTTTTACAAGCAGTGGGAGGGAATGCCCCCCCCCCCCCACCGTCTTCCGTGTTTTTCTCTGGCTCTCCTGTCTCAACAGGGAACCTGAGAATGCAGCCGGTGATTCAGCCAGCTGTCCATAGAGCTGATCAGAGACCAGAGTGGCTCCAAACATCTCTATGGCCTAAGAAACCGGAAGCTACGAGCATTTTATGACTTAGATTTCGCCGGATGTAAACAGCGCCATTGGGAAATTGGGGAAGCATTTTATCACACCGATCTTGGTGTGGTCAGATGCTTTGAGGGCAGAGGAGAAATCTAGGGTCTAATAGACCCCAATTTTTTCAAAAAAGAGTACCTGTCACTACCTATTGCTATCATAGGGGATATTAACATTCCCTGAGATAACAATAAAAATGATTAAAAAAAAAAAATGAAAGGAACAGTTTAAAAATAAGATAAAAAAGCAAAAAAATAATAAAGAAAAAAAAAAAAAAAAAAAAATGAAACACCCACCATTTTAATCCGTAGGGCATTTGCTTTAAAAAAAATATATAATGTTTGGGGGTTCAAAGTAATTTTCTTGCAAAAAAAATAATTTTTTCATGTAATCAAAAAGTGTCAGAAAGGGCTTTGTCTTCAAGTGGTTAGAAGAATGGGTGATGTGTGACATAAGCTTCTAAATGTTGTGCATAAAATGCCAGGACAGTTCAAACCCCCCCCAAATGACCCCATTTTGGAAAGTAGACACCCCAAGCTATTTGCTGAGAGGCATGTCGAGTCCATGGAATATTTTATATTGTGACACAAGTTGCGGGAAAGAGACAGTTTTTTTTTTTTTTGCACAAAGTTGTCACTAAATGATATATTGCTCAAACATGCCATGGGAATATGTGAAATTACACCCCAAAACACATTCTGTTGCTTCTCCTGAGTATGGGGATACTACATGTGTGGGACTTTTTGGGAGCCTAGCCGCACATGGGACCCCGAAAACCAAGCACCGCCTTCAGGCTTTCTAAGGGCGTAAATTTTTGATTTCACTCTTCACTGCCTATCACAGTTTTGGAGGCCATGGAATGCCCAGGTGGCAAACCCCCCCCCCCAAATGACCCCATTTTGGAAAGTAGACACCCCAAGCTATTTGCTGAGCGGTATAGTGAGTATTTTGCAGACCTCACTTTTTGTCACAAAGTTTTGAAAATTGAAAAAAGAGAAAAAAATTTTTTTCTTGTCTTTCTTCATTTTCAAAAACAAATGAGAGCTGCAAAATACTCACCATGCCTCTCAGCAAATAGCTTGGGGTGTCTACTTTCTAAAATGGGGTCATTTGGGGGGGGTTTATGCCATCTGGGCATTTTATGGCCTTCAAAACTGTGATAGGTAGTGAGGAGTAAAATCAAAAATTTACGCCCTTAGAAATCCTGAAGGCAGTGATTGGTTTTCGGGGCCCCGTACGCGGCTAGGCTCCCAAAAAGTCCCACACATGTGGTATCCCCATACTCAGGAGAAGCAGCTAAATGTATTTGGGGTGCAATTCCACATATGCCCATGGCCTGTGTGAGCAATATATCATTTAGTGACAACTTTGTGCAAAAAAAAAAAAAAAGTGTCACTTTCCCACAACTTGTGTCAAAATATAAAATATTCCATGGACTCAATATGCCTCTCAGCAAATAGCTTGGGGTGTCTACTTTAAAAAATGGGGTCATTTGGGGGGGTTTTGTGCCACCTGGGCATTCCATGGCCTCCGAAACTGTGATAGGCAGTGAAGAGTGAAATCAAAAATTTACACCCTTAGAAATCCTGAAGGCGGTGATTGGTTTTCGGGGCCCCGTACGCGGCTAGGCTCCCAAAAAGTCCCACACGTGGTATCCCCATACTCAGGAGAAGCAGCTGAATGTATTTTGGGGTGCAATTCCACATAGGCCCATGGCCTGTGTGAGCAATATATCATTTAGTGACAACTTTTTGTAATTTTTTTTTTTTTTTTGTCATCATTCAATCACTTTGGACAAAAAAAAAATAAATATTCAATGGGTTCAACATGCCTCTCAGCAATTTCCTTGGGGTGTCTACTTTCCGAAATGGGGTCATTTGGGGGGGTTTTGTACTGCCCTGCCATTTTAGCACCTCAAGAAATGACATAGGCAGTCATAAACTAAAAGCTGTGTAAATTACAGAAAATGTACCCTAGTTTGTAGACGCTACAACTTTTGCGCAAACCAATAAATATACGCTTATTGACATTTTTTTTACCAAAGACATGTGGCCGAATACATTTTGGCCTAAATGTATGACTAAAATTTAGTTTATTGGATTTTTTTTATAACAAAAAGTAGAAAATATCATTTTTTTTCAAAATTTTCGGTCTTTTTCCGTTTATAGCGCAAAAAATAAAAACCGCAGAGGTGATCAAATACCATCAAAAGAAAGCTCTATTTGTGGGAAGAAAAGGACGCAAATTTCCTTTGGGTACAGCATTGCATGACCGCGCAATTAGCAGTTAAAGCGACGCAGTGCCAAATTGGAAAAAGACCTCTGGTCCTTAGGCAGCATAATGGTCCGGGGCTCAAGTGGTTAAAGACCTAGCAGTGCAGGGATGTTCCAGATCAAGATATGGAATAATTCTGCGCTACCCTAAACTGAAAAATATAGAAGCAGCCAACATGACCAACAAAGTGTAAAATGGAAAGACAACAAAAAAGTGTGGCGCTAAACAATGTATGATGCTACTATATGCAAGTCAATAGACAATAGGAGAGTCAATTATAACTGCTACAAGCATATAGTCCTTTTATGAACATCAAAGATACATAGTCTCTATGGCAACGTGTTGAAACAAAATAGTGAAGAATGATATAAACATCTTGACCGAAAATCCGCTCACTACCACCAAGAGTTGGGGAGGCTTACCAGATGAGGTGGACCCAATGGGGCATACGCCGGATTGGGTCAGACAAGGCTTAGGTGGTGAGTGGCTGTGTGTACTCCGAGGAGGATGCGGTCTCACGGATTGGTTGTGTTCGTCCAGTAATGCCGGAAGCTTGAGAGGTGTACACAATCTCACAGATGAGGGTCTTAAGGAAGTAATGGGGTGTTCCACAAGAAAACCCCTCAAAACAACATTCACCGGACCAGATGTTGATGCGGAAGGATGGAAAAAGAAAAAAAGGGCCACATAGTGTAAATCCAAAAAACTATGATATTTAATGCGGATAAAAAAGATGTACACTCACATGTAGATCCAAGACTTAAAACAGCGCTGATAGAGAAAAAGTGGCGACAATGGGGTCCCAATGGGCATCCTCCTCGGAGTACACACAGCCACTCACCACCTAAGCCTTGTCTGACCCAATCCGGCGTATGCCCCATTGGGTCCACCTCATCTGGTAAGCCTCCCCAACTCTTGGTGGTAGTGAGCGGATTTTTGATGTTCCAGATCAAGCCAGATATACAAAGTATCAAAGCAGTAAGTTTCTGCAGCATAGTGACAATCAACAGGAACAATATAGATGGGGAAAAAAATACAAGTACAGACCAAAGTTGTAAAACCCTCCCCCACCCCCTCTCTTTACTGCTATGTAGTTATAGAGACATCTAGCGATTGCTTTGCTGTTTGAAATTTGGTCACCTTATCTTTAAAATGTAGACATTTAATCAAAAGTGTATGTGGTGGTCAGAAGGCAGTGGTCTCTTGGGAATTTGATAGGATATGGAACAGTACTCTATGCGTTTATGGTGCCACATCCAGTATTGAAACCAAAGTGAAAAAAAACCCTATAATGGACTTTTAAGGCACACCTAATTAAAGTAGAGGTATGTAAGAATATTGATAGATAAGATAAGAATTTGATAGGATATGGAAAAATTTAATAAGTTTGAGCGAATAGCTAGGAGAAATTTTGAGCCTCAGCCATTTGAGTTAAACATCCTTCAGGTTTACATCCTTCAAACCCCTCAAGGAAGCCCAACAGTCTCAAGTTGTTAAACCGTAGGCAGTCCTCCAAGTTGATCTGTTTAGCTACCTGGTCAGATAGGGAGGTCTTGGTGCATCCCAAGGATATGGATATGTCTGATATTCTTTCCTTCTTGTAAGTCTTAACAAATTCTATGTGGTCTGTCAGCAAGGTGTGGTAGTGCTTTATGGCGCCTTAGATTCTCTGGTATTGTAGGCTCTGTTTGTTCCCAGTCCATGGGCGTCAGAGGACTAGTGCATATGTCAAGGAGTCTAACTTATTTCAGGGCTATCTTATTTAAGGGCGGCAACTGGAAGTCTTTTTCCTTACCTGCATTGTACGGTGGCTATGTGCAGTTAGGGAGGTAAAAGGTGAAACGAGCCAGCTGCTCACTAGACGATTTGGCCATGGGCTACCAGATTTTAACCATGTCAAAGGGTAGAGGAGATGTCCTGGAAGCAGTGCAACAGCAGAGGGCCAGTCAGGATGGGTTCAGTAATGCGGGATTAGTTCAGGATCTTGTGATGTGAATGGAGTAAAGCTCAACTGATTTTAATTCACCAGAAATTTGTCATGCCCCCTCCAATGAAACTTATTCCTCATCTACTTTAAAGGATCAAAGCTGAGGGCATTCCAGTCATTCTCATTGCTCTGGATTAACCTCAGGGAGTGCGGTATGCCAATGTTGCTTGTCTGTTATCTGACGCCCATGGACTCTCAGATCAGCCAAATCTACTATGTCGAGAACCAATATTCTACCCTGTTTCTCAGTCTCTGGCTTGACAGGCTGGCAGTTAAAAATCAAGTTCTGAGAAACTAAGGTGTTTTAAATTCTGGTAACCTAACCATGTTAAATGTTTTATAAATCTTCATGCAAGATCTATCAACATGCAGGGAAGGCTTATTTTAAGTGGTGTGAGAAGGTTTCCCCAAGTGCCTTTTTTGTAGGCCTGTGTCCTTTCTTCCCTCCAGTTGGCCCTTCAGCATCAAATGTGAGGTTGCTGCATTGTCTGTTCTTTTTCAACATCCTTTTACTAATCATTTGCTAATTCATACTTTTAAACAAGGGGTTACATAAATTGCTCCGTCTGATAGGCCTCCTTGCATCCTTGGGATTTAAAACTGCACACCGTTTTCCTGTTAAAGCTCACTCCATTAGAGCAGTGAGAATGTCTTGAAACTCTGTGTCTCTCTGGTCTGTAAGGCATGCAAGCTGGTCTTCTATAAATACAGTATGCTCCCTAAGTGTTACAAAATCGATGTATCTGCTTCTGCAAATGCTAGCTTTACACATGACTGGGTGTTGAAAAATATTCCATCAGGCTACATTCACATGGGCATTTTAGCCTGGTGCAAATAGCAGCAGGAATCTACTGAATGTAGCCTGACTAAATCAATGTTTCAGATGAATGAAAGTATCTGATCATATGACATTTCATACATATAATTAAAAAAAAAACAGCGCTCATAGAAATGTCCCAATATTTAATCAGAGTCTGTCAATTGAATATAAAATAAAGTGTTTTCTCATGGGATCCTCACCAGATGGATAGACCCTCCCTGAAACCAGGTCCAATAAAGCTTCCAATATCTAAGTTTTGGTTATATGTTTTATATATGGCACCTGAATGTGGTGAAACTACAAAGAAGAGGAATCTGATAAAATCAAAACAAGGCATGTTGCCACGTTTTGATATTGGAAGCTTTATTGGACCTGATTTCAGGAAGGGTCTATCTATCTCGTGCGGATCTTATGAGAAAACCTTTTATTTTATATTCAATTAAGGGACTTTGAATATTGGGACATTTCTCTGAGTGCTGTTTTTTTAGATTATATGTTCAACCTGCCCAGGGGGACATTGTGCTACTAGCTGCTGTGGATTGTATATGATACTGTCTCCTCCTGTGCACTATTTTATTTGAGTTTGACATTTCATACATGCCTGTGCTCTTGCTCTGATTGGCTGTGGCACATTTGATGTCCAGCCAAAAGCTGCAGTGTTTTGTAAAGCTATGTTTTTATAGTGATGTGGCAAGAGCAAGATCCTAAACTGCAATGACATGCATAATATTAAAGCAAGTATAGAAACTAGAATGTTTCTCTTTTATTTTTAGAAATACCAGTTCAGTTACCTAGCTCAATAAACACGGATGTACTGCTGGTCATGGGACACCCCATAACCTTGTAGTTAGTTATTTTGCTTGTGAAATGTTTTTTTCTAATTTACAGTGGATCTATGCCTTGGTTAATATTATTGCTATATACTGTACATCATAGTTTTATCATTTTTACATTTAGGTTTAGTTCTAACCTTAACACACTTTTTTAAATATATATTTTTATTTCAGAATTTGATTCCTTATCCAGGCTTGGGATCCCTGACCCCTTGGGTTATGTCAGAAAACGCTATAAGTCCACCCAGTTAATTTTTCTGAAATCAGTTTGTGTTGGGCAAAGTATAGTAGATCAAGTGGAGGCTTCAGCAGAAGAAGCTATTAGTTCTGGATCATGGCTGGATATCATGGTGAGTTTAGCAAGCTAAAAATTAAAAAATGTAATGTTAGAATTATTGTGCGGAAGCTTATGCATAAAACACTTTTCTTTCTCGTACATCACGGGACACAGAGCCACAGTAATAACTGATGGGTTATATAGGGTATCACTTGGTGATTGGACACTGGTACACCCTAACCAGGAAGTTCAACCCCCTATATAATCCCTCCCCTTACAGGGACACCTCAGTTTTTTAGCCAGTGTCTTAGGTGTTGGACGTGTAAAGATGTCCTGTGCTGAGCTCCAAAGGGAATATCCTATATCCTATACTGGGGCAAGCCAGGCGAACCGGATCCATTGCAAAGTGTCCTTTCTAGGCCGCATTGGATGGTACCCGGGCCTCGTGTCCGAAGAAACAAGGTTTTACCTGTAACGCTTCCTCTTTTTAGAGAGCTGGACCCCGCATTTCAGAAAATGGTTTTCCTAGCCATATTTCTGGCCGGGTGCTTTACAGGCCCAGAACTGTGGATCCCCCTATCCGTAGGGGGCCCCAGTCTCTGAAGGTTTTTCCAAACGGAGCCCACCGTGAGAGGTGAAGATTGGGTCTGTATAACAGAACCCTGCGGCTGGATAAGGTAAGGGAGATTCCACAGAATTTTTTAGTTCTAGTAGGTTTCTCCTTTAAAGTAAATGCATGCTATGCCTATTGTCGCCATCGGGGGCTGCCAAGAGCACATACCTTCTCATGCTGATGTCTGTCTCAGTGTTTCACGCTGTACAAGCTCCTCCAGCCGAGCTCCAGGTAGGATGGGATGGGGGGCTCCCCTCCGGGTTATTCCCCCCAAGAATAGGGGGGCGGCAGGTGGTCTGTGAGGCGGTAGTATACCGCACTGTCACCGCCGCCATTGCTATGTGCAGGCCCCATCACTGCCGGCCTCTCTCCTTCCTCCTCCACCCCCAGCCTTTCCTCCAAGCTTGTCCAGGAGGGTCGGCTCGCGCAGGAAGCGCACTTTTTTTAAAAAACGGGTGGGGGGTGGGGCGGAGCATCAGCGCGGTATCCAGCATGCTCAGACGCCCACATTGCCGGTTGCAAGGCTATAAGAGGCACACTTTACAGGTGCACACAGCCTTTGGAGGGACACAGAGCTGACAGTCGCATGTAAGGGGGGACACAGGCATTCTCCTAGGCAGCATTTACTAAAAGAAACACTAGACTGGGCATTTGGTAGCAGGGCTTTTGCCGGACTACATCGCTCAGCAGTCAGTGTTCATTTTGTGATACCTCCACCTTGTTGCTTTGCACTATGGGTAGAAGAGGTTCAAATACCCCAAGAACCAGAGGCTCTAGGGCAGTGGTTCTCAACTCTTGTCCTCAGGACCCACTAACAGGCCAGGTTTTATGTATTACCTTGGGGAGATGCAGACTGGAATACTGCAATCACTGAGCAGCAAATGATATCACCTGTGATTTATTTCAGTTATCTTGAAAACCTGGCCTGTTAGTGAGTCCTGAGGACAGGAGTTGAGAACCACTGCTCTAGGGGATCTCCTTCAGGTTCTGAGGACCCCCTTTCTGCAGCATCCTCCCCCCTGAGGGGCCAGGGACGGCTAGCCAGGGAGAGCCGTTGGGGTCAGGGGCTACACCTGCTTCTGGCACTTCAGCCCCTGTATACATTACACAGGAGGTTTTTTCCTCAACCATTAATGGTTTAGAGGAAAGATTAATGGCCGTGATCACATCTTCACTCAGTGGAAGAAAACACACTAGGCCTTCCTCTGTTTCCCAGGACCCTCAGGCAGAGGAGCTCTGGGATAGGGGAGAAGAATCCCTTTCAGAGGATCGGGATGGGGCGGATGATTCCTCTTCTGAGGAATCAGGTGGAGAGGGACCCTCTTCGGCTTCCCAGGAGGAGAAGGTCTTAGTACAGATCCTTGCTGGATTGGTCCGCTCCACATTTAAGTTGCCCGTATCTGAATCAGTTAAAGAACCCTCTTCTTCTTTGGGGTCACTGAAACCTCCTCAAACAGCACATGCTTTTCCTGTTCATAATTTACTTGCAAAGCTCATTTATTCTGAGTGGGATCACCCAGATAAACGTTTTTTTCCACCGAAAAAGTTTTCAACACTTTATCCTATGGAAGAAAAGTTTGTTAAAATGTGGGGAATACCGGCCATTGATGCCGCCATTTCCTCCGTAAATAAAAATCTGACTTGTCCTGTAGACAATGCTCAGATGCTCAGGGATCCTGTGGATAAAAAGATGGAGTCCCTGTTGAAGGATGTTTTCTCCTTAGCAGGTTCAGTGGCTCAACCTGCAGTAGCAGCGATTGGAGTCTGTCAATACTTAAGGAGGACTTCCAGGACAGATGGGTAATCTCCACGGTAACCTTAGGTTACAAACTGGAGTTCCAAGAATTTCCCTCTCCTCGTTTCCTCAGATCAAGTGTCCCCAGAGATCCAGAGAAGAAGCAGTCGCTCGTTCTAGCGTTAGAGCGGCTTTTGTCGCAAGAGGTCATTATAGTGGTTCCCACGAAGGATCAAGGATTGGGCTTTTATTCCAACCTTTTTACGGTCCAAAAGCCAAATGGGGATGTCAGACCCATTCTGGATCTAAGGGATCTGAATCGATTCCTAAGGATTCGGTCCTTCCGCATGGAATCAATTCGGACAGTAGTCTCCATCCTGCAGGGAGGAGAATTTCTGGCATCGATAGACATCAGAGATGCATATCTGCATGTGCCAATTTTTCCTGCTCATCAGAAGTTTCTGCGCTTCGAGATAGGAGGGCGTCATTTCCAGTTTGTGGCTCTGCCTTTCGGGATAGCCACTGTTTACAAAGATCTTGGCTCCTCCTCTGGCCAGATTAAGGGCCCAGGGTATAACTGTCATAGCATACCTAGACGACCTGCTCTTGATAGACCGGTCGGTAGCATCTTTGAACAGGAACTTGAGGACCACAGTCAAGTATCTGGAACACCTAGGTTGGATTCTCAACCTAGAAAAATCTTTCCTAAAACCAGTAAGAAGACTGGAGTATTTGGGTCTGATCATAGATACAAGCCAGGAGAAAGTATTTCTACCTCAGGCAAAGATCACTGCTTTAAAGGAGCTGATTCTGGTAGTCAGGACCAAGAAGGGTCCTTCTGTCCGCCTTTGTATGAGGCTGCTAGGAAAGATGGTGTCTTCATTCGAAGCAGTTCCCTATGCTCAGTTTCATTCAAGACTGCTGGAACAAGAAGGGTCAGGCATTAGACTTTCCGATGCACCTGTCTCATGCTGTGCGTCAGAGCCTCAATTGGTGGTTAATACCCGAAAACCTGCAGAAGGGGAAATCCTTTCTACCGGTACCTGGATGGTGGTAACAACGGATGCCAGTCTTTCAGGTTGGGGAGCAGTTCTGGAACAGTCTGCGGTCCAGGGGGGTATGGTCCAAAACCGACAGGACCTTACCCATCAACATTCTGGAGATCCGTGTGGTATATCTAGCCCTAAAAGCCTGGACTTTCAGGCTACAGGGTTGCCTAGTCAGGATCCAGTCCGACAATGCCACAGCAGTGGCTTATATCAATCATCAGGGAGGCACCAGGAGCCGAGCTGCTCAAAGAGAGGTGAACCAGATCTTAGTCTGGGCAGAGAAGCAGGTGCCATGCATATCGGCAGTCTTCATTCCAGGGATAGAGAACTGGCAGGCGGACTATTTAAGTCGCCAGCAGTTACTCCCAGGGGAATGGTCTCTGCATCCCGACGTCTTTTGGGCCATATGCCAAAGATGGGGGGTTCCAGATGTAGATCTCTTTGCATCCCCATTTAACAAAAAGATAGACAGATTTTTGGCAAGGACAAAAGATCCTCTTGCATACGGGACGGATGCGTTGGTGATTCCGTGGCATCGGTTCTTACTGATTTATGCATTACGCCTATTCTGCTACTGCCACGACTCCTTCGCAGGATCAGGCAGGAAAGGAAGTCTGTACTTCTGGTAGCCCCCGCTTGGCCCAGGAGGACTTGGTATGCAGAAATAGTAAGGATGACGGTGGGTTCCCCGTGGACCCTACCGTTACGCCAAGACCTGTTGTCTCAAGGTCCAGTGTTCCATCCTGCCTTACAAACGCTAAATTTGGCTATTTGACGGTTTGGCTATTGAAACCCACATTCTGAAGAATCGTGGGCTTTCAGGTCCTGTGATATCTACCTTGATCAATGCAAGGAAGCCAGCTTCCAGAGTGATTTATCATAGAGTCTGGAAAGCTTATGTATCCTGGTGTGAATCCAGGGGTTGGCATCCCAGCAAATATGTGATAGGTAGAATTCTTGATTTTCTACAATTGGGATTAGAGATGAAGCTGGCCTTGAGTACCATCAAGGGCCAGGTCTCATCCTTATCAGTATTATTTCAACGGCCACTTGCTTCGCATTCTTTGGTCCGAATGCAGGGGGTGATGCGTCTTAATCCTCCGGTTAAGGCGCCCCTAAACCCCTGGGACTTGAACTTGGTTCTGTCTGTTTTACAGAAACAGCCTTTTGAACCAATACGTCAGATTCCTTTGGTCTTGTTGACAAGAAAGTTGATTTTTCTTTTAGCCATTTCTTCTGCTAGAAGAGTACATCACGGGACACAGAGGTCCCGCCCCTCTTCTAATACACTTATATTGCTTTGCTACAAAACTGAGGTATCCCTGTAAGGGGAGGGATTATATAGTGGGTTGAACTTCCTGGTTAGGCTGTGCCAGTGTCCAATCACCTAGTGATACCCTATATAACCCATCAGTTATTACTGTGGTTCTGTGTCCCGTGATGTACATCAAAAGAAAAGGATTTTACAGGTAAGCTGTTATAAAAAATCCTATTATTACAGTATATATAAGGTAAGGTGACATTTCCACCACCTGGCACATCATGAATCTAAATATAAGAAGGAAGCACTTACTGTTCCCTTTCTTGTTTAGTTCGACTTGCGTAGCCTCCATCATAAACAAGAACTATAGGCTAACGCTTTTATATGGATTCTAATAGCAGAGATGTTTTTGATCTGTTAACATATATATGGTCACTGTGGTTGTGCAGAAGTCAATCTAATAAACCTCTGTACAACAGCCCTGTAACATTTTCCCTGCACAATCAGCGCCGCAGGCTATAGACTGCAGCACTAATCAGTGTATTCTGATGGTGGGGAAGTCTCCCCACTGTCAGAATACAGTACAATAGTTCAGCAGGAGGATTCCCACATCCACCTTGAATGTGTGGATGGGGGAATTAGGTCAGATTGTTTTCGTTCAATGCATGGGTTTCCTTAGACTAGCAGTCAGGCAGGGGTGTCTAACATCTCACTGCAGATTTACAGCTTTGAGGCTTTAGGCCTAGGAACCTTCACATACCAGGAAGTATTCCATTTCAGGAGGAATTGAAGACAAAAGGTATATTTTTCTTGCTTAGGCATAATTAACACCTATAGATGTTCCCTATAAAATAGCAAATATTGACTTTTTGAGTTCAGGTCTGTTTAAGCCTCTCTCCTATACCTGGTAAGTCTATTTCCTATGCAATTCATCTCTGCCCATTAGCTGTAAGGTATTTAGATAAAAGAAGAAAAGGTTGGTTATCACTTAAAGAGGAAATAAACCCTGATGGGTTTTACTTCCTCTTTATTTCCCTGCAAAGGTAAAGCATAATGGGCTACTATGCATAGCATAGTAGCCCATTATGTGTCATTTACCTGAAACCGAAGCCTGCGATGTCACCGCTGTCCCTACTAGCAGTGAGCGTCCATCTTCACCCCTCTTCCTTCCGGGGCCGCGAACTCTGGCTCTGTGACTGCATGCGTGCAGGAGCCGCCAGTCACAACATGACCCCTTTAGATACGGCACGATCTGCCCTTTCTAAAGTGCGCGTGCCCTGTAGACATCGGCGCACAGCTTTTTTGTAAATATCTCCTAAACCGTGGAGGTTTAGGAGATATTTCCAGCACCTACAGGAAAGACTTACCTGTAGGTAAAAGTGGTTGTACAGGGTGTACAACCACTTTAAGTGGTATGCTGACATTCTGATTTACAGCTTAGGCTGGCCATACATTAAGCACTTTTCTTTCCTTCAATCTGGGAATTGAGAAAAATCACTTGATTCCCCATCAACACATTCAGCGTTGATGGGGGAACCCCTCCCCCCTGCGCTATTGTATTCTGACAGTGGGAGGCTTCCCTGCCGTCCAAATACAATTACTACTGCCGGCTATAGCAGACCACAGTAATTGTACAAACAAAACAACAGGCTGGTTGGTTTCCATTGATCAACTTTAGTACAACCAGCCTGCCCATAGTTGGATCGTAATTCGGTCGGTTCCTGCTGAACCGGCCAGCTTTTCATTGGTCTAAATCTGGCTTTAGTCTTTTGACATTAAAGCAGACCTTCACCTTCTTCACCCATCTTCCGGCGATCGCCTAGGTGAATGACGCTAGTGCCTTCTGGGATGCATGACGTGCAGTCCCGTTCAGTAAGGAGGAGGGGGTGGGCCTAGCGTGCCTGCACTCGGTAGAGCCAGCAGCTGTCAAGAGGAAACAAAGCGGCACCGGACCCATGCAGCGACATCAGAGAAGAGATCCCAGCAGCTCAACGCTGGATCTCCTGGCTAGGTAAGTGTCCTTACCATGCCGAACACAGTATCAGGTAATCAGGGAGAAACAAATATTAAAGCGGAGTTCCACTCATTTTTTAAAAATAGCCATATTGTAATGCGCACCCATAGCGATGTAATGTTTGGCTGCTTTTATAGTGCAATTTGTCAAGAAAGTACCTTTTTCTCATTCGTCTTCGGCCTGACTCCCGGTCGCGGCCACCTAGGAGACTACGTCGTCAGCTTGGCCCGTTGACTCCTGGGATGTCTATGTCATGGATCCCAGAAGTCTTCAGGCATCTAATGCAGGTACAATCGCAAGATTTTCTGATCAGAACAAAGATCGAGACGTGCATGCTGGGTAGCCAGCTGCACGAAACCCAGCAAATTAAGCAAGATCGGCTTCAGCTGCCCACATCCTCCATGGCCGCAATCAGATCAAGGGAGAAAAGAGAAATATTGATCTAGTAAGTAATTATAATGTGCACATAGCCAACAATATCCATTGCAGTTATGGTGAATAACAACAAGCTCAATAATGCAATTAGGAAAATTTTGGCTAGGAGACTGGAACTCCACTTTAAGGGGTATGGGAAAGGCTGAAGTTCCTTTTTAAATACAAATCTGGTAAATGCTAAAGCTGCCAAGATAAACGATTCAGAGGCCTTTTTAAAGTGATATTAAAGACCATGTGTGTTTTTTTTTTTTTTTTATAACAAACGTTTTATTTACCTGCCCTGTTACAGTAGTTTTGCACAGAGCAGCCCTTATCCTCCTCTTCTCAGGTCCCCCCTGGCGCTTCTGGCCCCTCTCTCCTGCTGTGTGCCCCCAGAGCAAGCCACTTGCTTCCATTCACAAACAGAGCCATGGCTTGACCCCACCCCACCTGTCTCCTTATTCGATCACTGGCTGTGATTGACAGCAGTGGCTCTTGCTGCTGTCTTAGCCATTGAGGTGGGAGAGTACCTGGAGAGCTAAGGCTCTCGTGCACATTGCTGGATTGCTATGGGGCTCAGGTAAGTATTAGGGGGGCTTAGAATGCATTAAGATAAAAAACCGTCTGCCTTTAGAACCAGTTTAAATTACAAGTGCACTTTCAGATCTTCCAATGCGACCCACTCTATAGGGGAAAAAATACTGTGATCCTGAACTTTTCTTTAAAATTCTCTCAGGGAACTTTGGCAGGGGGTCTAATTAACTGTCAGCTTATTTAAAGAGGTTGTAAACCTCCATTGACAAGTTGTACCTATAGGTATTCCTATAATAAGGCTTACATATAGGTACTGTAAATATCTTGTAAACGTGCGCCGTTTAGGAAATATTTGCTGTACACTGTGCTGATGATGTAATCGGCGCATGCACTGTGAAGAATCTGCCGCCGGTGCCGTTTTTTCAATAGCAAGTGCGTTGACTGGCGTCTCCCGCGCGTATGCGACGTTACGCGACTCTGGCCAGTCACAGAGCTGGAGTCCGGGGCCCCGGAAGGAAGAGGGGCGAACATGGTTGCGGCCTGCAGCAGGGACAACGCGGGCTTCGTTTGCAGGTAAGTGTCACATAATGTGCTAGTATGCGATACATACTAGCACATTATACTTTTAATTTGCAGGGGGGGGAAAAAAGGAAGGAAAACCCAACCCATGCCTTCTGTCGCTCATCCTGCATCAATAATTCACATAAATTCTGCATCAGTGGCATGTATTTAACAGATGCAGTCTTACCCATCTTGTGTAGTGCACGTGTTCTGGAGTTTAGCACCTCCACAGCAATGTTTTCCCAGCTCCCTTCATGGAATGTAATAACTTGTCTGATATTCTTCATGGTGAGACAGGTAGGCCCTTGATGTCAAAGTCCATCACACGCAAGGTTATTCAGAGAGATAAAGTACCATTTAGCATTGACTCTACATCCTTGGTATAATTTTATTGATGTACATTTGCTGAGGAGAGTGCGGGATGGGTACATAAAGGCCCTCTGTTGACCAGCTTTGGGCTTGTGTAGATGGCATCAGTTTACAACACCTCTGAGATCATTCAGATTTCAAGAAAAAAGGATTTTAAAGGTTGCCACTAGAGTCCCGAAATAGGAAAGAATAATGGTCTCAAATCATGATAAAAACATTTAATTATAATCACATTAAAAACACATGATATGTGAAAAAAACATGAACATGTCTGGAAAACACACTGTCCCATGTAACAGAACAGATAAGATGCTGATATATGGAAATCACATGGATGGCCTAGAAATGAATTTTAGAGTAGTCCTAGAAGGTCCCTTCTGTCTGAAGGCCACATAAGGCCACAAAAAAAAGAAATGGAGCACAAGAAAAATATAATGTAGTGTATTCTTAATTAATGATGTTATTATTAATGCAGGGATACTGAATAAAAATTTTAATCACAGTGTACATACCATAGCAAAGAGGAGCATCCAAACACAGCACACAGGGCTCAGTCCATGAAGCAATGCACCATCACAAAAGAAGAAAAAAAGAGTATAGGCAGAGCAGATGAATAAATGATAAAACATTGAGCAAAAGAGCGAGCTCCAGACCTTACACAGACAGTCAACGTGCAACGTCTGGAGCTCGTCCTTTTGCTTCATGTTTTAGCATTTATTCGTTTGCTCTGCCTATTCTCCCCCCCTTCCCCCTTTTTTTTTTCTTCTGTGAATGTGCATTGCTTCATGGACTGAGCCGTGTGTGCTGTGTTTGGATGCTCCTCTTTGTTGTGGTATGTACACTGGGATTCAAATTTTTTTTCGGTATCCCCGCATTTATAATAACGTCAATAATTAAGAATACACTACATAATATTTTTCTTGTGCTCTATTTCTTCTTTTTGTGTCTTGAACACCTAGCATAACTGTTATTTGTAAAAATTCAAAAAATATGGATAAATTGTTAAATGTTCAAATAGTACTGTATTTTTTTAAGATAATGGTCTCCATACATTGTATAATAATTAAGTATGATATTCTAGTATATATATATATATATATATATATATATATATATATATATATATATATATATATATATATTTATATATATTATGTGTGTGTGAACTTCGTAGTGATTCCAATGTACCTTTTTAGTACCAATAGGTACTCCTGAAGAAGCTATTGGCGAAACACGTAGCAATCCATTGGCGCTGACACTGTGATCTCGTATGTGTCACCTTCAGCCAGAGGGGACCTTCTAGGACTACTCTATAATCCAGTTCTAGGCCATCCATGCGATTTCCATATATCAGCATCTTATCTGTTCTGTTACATGGGACAGTGTGTTTTCCAGACATGTTCATTTTTTTCATATATCATGTGTTTTTAATGTGATTATAATAAATTAAATATTTTTATTATGATTTGAGATTATTCTTTCATTATTCTTTCCTATTTCGGGACTCTAGTGGCAAACTTTAATGTCCTTTTCCCTCTTCATTTTTCCTTTTTCTGTTTTTGCTAAACTACCATTGGATGTGGTGCCACTGTAGCGTCACATATGGTGACCCATTACATTTGGCTACCCGCTGGACTGCACATGCGCGGCAACGCCAAATGCGTTCCAACACTGTGGCGATCTGCGCTTGTGGCGGATCAAGCCCCACCATCCAAGTGGAGAGTCAGATTATAATTATGCCGAGTGAAGCGAGGCCGTGCCCGAAGCGTGGCAAGCTAAGCGTGGCGAGCGAAGCGAGCCCGGGAGGGGCCCTGTGGCAAAGTGGTCTTACAACAGTGTTGGAACGCATATTTCGGCGTCGCGCATGCGCACTCCAGCGGGTAGCAACATGTGATGGGTAGCCAAATGTGACGTGACACCACGCTCTGCAATATTTCTTTCATTTTCTCTTTGTAATCATTCAGATTTCATTCACAGGTGCATCGGCTCGTGTTAAGCGGGTTTTGCATTCACTTAGATATATTTGAATATACAAAACCCATTTGAATTGAGTATATGCTCAGCGGTAAAGGCCTATTGCACTTTCAAAGTACAGTAAAAGTTAATCACTGGAAGAACCAAGTACAGCGTCTTCCCTGTCCATCTTCATTCACAACATTTTGCTTACTACTAACTCAAATTTCCATTCTAAATCCAGTTCCTTATCTGCTTGGCACCCATATAGAAATTATGCCCCTATACTGAGAGGGCTAGCAAGAGAAGTGATTTACTAAATGGGCATTAGCCTAAATACTACAGGGGTTCCAATGCAATATTTGATAAATAAAGTTAGTTTATTTATGTCTTTTGTTTACTGCTTTGAGAATCACAGACCCGCTAAAAACATGATCAATTTACTGTGTCTCTTAAACTCTAGACGTTGTTACCGAGTTGTCTCTCTGTGGAAGATGCTTCCATCTTACTCCAGCAAGTGATGAGAAAGTTAAACAAAGGTTCATCTGCTCGGATCTTTGGTGACACCATTGTCATCAGTGAAAAATTTATAAGTGAATGTACCGGACTTTTTAATGACCTCATGCATCATAAAGCCGAAAAGGTATGCAATCTTTATCTTTAATTATAATTATACAGGATTTATATAGCGCCAACAGTTCAGTACACTGCTCACCTTTTTATAAATGTTTTATTATACCTTTTCATGTGATAACACTGAAGAAATGACAATTTGCTACAATGTAAAGTAGAGAGTGTGCAGCTTGTATAACAGTGTAAATTTGCTGTTCACTCAAAATAATGTCTAAACCGCTGGCAACAAACGACGTAAACTAAAATGGCACTTTAGTCAAAAGAATAAATGGGACTAAAACTTAAATGGCATTTTAGTCAAATAACTAAGACTAAAACTAAATTTAAATTTGACTTCAAAATTAACACTGGTCTGTAGTGCATGTTCATATTCAATACCTTAAATAGTAACATATCAGATTTTTCACTCTAGCAGTATATAATACAAAAAAAGAAGAAAACCGCGCTAGGATTGATGTAAATCATATCAAGAAATAACTAATAATAAATACAATTTTGTGAAAGCAGCAGCTTGATGTGGGATAAACACAATAGATAGAATAAGAAAAAAGAAAGAAGCTGCGCTAAAAGTCCCAATAAAAAAAAATTATATTTAAAATTAAGGAGCGTAATCCAAGGAGGGTATGTACTGACGTCACCACACCGAGGAGGAGGGTACGTACTGACGTCACCACGCCGTTTCATTAGGAGGACATCACTCTCACTCTCTCATATTGGTCACTGGAAGTATAACATGGCACCTCATGGCAAAGAATTCTCTGAGGATCTGATCAAAAAGAATTGTTGCTCTACATAAAGATGGCCTAGGCTATAGGAAGATTGCCAGACCCTGAAACTGAGCTGCAGCACGTTGGCCAAGACCATACAGCGGTTTAACAGGATAGGTTCCACTCATAACAGACCTCGCCATGGTCGACAAAAGAAGTTGAGTGCATGTGCTCAGAGTCATATCCAGTGGTTGTCTTTGGGAAATGGACGTATGAGTGCTGCCAGCATTGCTGCAGAGGTTGAAGGGGTGGGAGGTCAGCCTGTCAGTGCTCAGACCATACGCCGCACACTGCATCAAGCTGGTCTGCATGGCTGTTGTCCCAGAAGGAAGCCTCTTCTAAAGATAATGCACAAGAAAGCCTGAAAGCAGTTTGGCCGACTAAGGACATGGGTTACTGGAACTGTGTCCTGTGGTCTAATGAGACCAAGATAAACTTATTTGCTTTAGATGGTGTCAAGCATGTGTGGCGGCAACCAGGTGAGGAGTAAAAAGACAAGTGTGTCTTGCCTACAGTCAAGCATGATGGTGTGAGTGTCATAGTCTGGGGCTGCATGAGTGCTGTCGACACTGGAGAGCTACAGTTCATTGAGGGAACTTTGAATGCCAACATGTACTGTGACATACTGAAGCACAGCATGATCCCCTCCCTTCAGAGAGTGGGCTGCAGGGCAGTATTCCAACATAACCCCAAACACACCTCCAAGACCACCACTGCCTTGCTAAAGAAGCTGAGGGTAAAGGTGATGGACTGGCCAAGCATGTCTCCAGACCTAAACCCTATTGAGCATCTGTGCGGCATCCTCAAATGGAAGCTCTGTGATGTGGTCATGGAGGAATGGAAGAGGACTCCAGTGGCAACCTGTGAAGCTCTGGTGAACTACATGCCCAAGAGGGTTAAGGCAGTGTTGGAAAATAATGGTGGCCACACAAAATATTGATACTTTGGGCCCAATTTGGATATTTTTACCTAGGGGTGTGATCACTTTTGCTGCCAGCGGTTTAGACATTAATGGCTGTGTGTTGAGTTATTTTGAGGGGGCAGCAAATTTACACTGTTATACAAGCTGCACACTCATTACTTTTACATTGTAGCAAAGGGTAATTTCTTCAGTGTTTTCACATGAAAAGATATAATAAAATATTTACAAAAATGTGAGGGGTGTACTCACTTTTGTGACATACAGTGTGTGTGTGTATATATATATATATATAATATATATATATATATAGAGAGAGAGAGAGAGAGAGAGAGAGAGAGCTTTTTTTCTCAAACAATAGGTGCTGGAACTTAACCACAGCCCCACAAAACCCCTCCCCCTACACACACCCTCCAAATTACATCAAATAGTGGGTGTGTTCAGTCAATTGCATTACATACAGAGTGCAGAGCTGTAACTTGTAAACACAGAAACCAGACTTCTGTGTTTACAAGTGATTGTGGTGAGCAGGCACCAAAGGGTCTGAGTCAGAGGTGGTGGAACTCAAGTTCCCCCTGAAAAAGAGCCCTGTTTATATATATATATATATATATATATAATTTTACATTTATTACATTTTGTTTAAACCGCATTTGAAGGCTATGGATAGAATATTTTAGTTATATCAACATTATTATTATGTGTTTGTCCTTTCATTCCAGGAAATGAAGCACAGTCCTGTATTTCTGGTAACAGAAGATGATCTTAAGCAAGCATCCTTATTAGAAAATGCCCTTGTGGGTAAAAAAGACAAAAGGGAGGAAAGGAGGAAGAAAGCTACAGGTTAGAAATGAACACAGCAATCTAAATCTTTGTGATATTCTGATAATTGGGAAATGTCTCACTGCCTGCGATTAGCGCTTTGCAGTGTAAGCTTCCTAGTGGGCTTGGGCATGTGGAGCTGCGAACACTCCTGAGCCCATCCTTCTACAGCACTATAGGGACCAGTCTAGGAACGACTGCAGCTGCGCGCTATAAAGGTCAACAAGCCACAAAAGCTGCCTGGAGCCACAAAAATGGCAGAGTGTAGGAGCAAGGAGTGAACTACTTCACATATCATATAATCTAATAAGAGCAAATAATAAAGTTGTGGCTGTGTCATTGTAAAATCATTAAAAAAGAAAAAACAGGGGGGCGTGGCCTGGTCATGGCTGAATAGAGACGTGAGTTGTGTGAGCTCCCGGCCGTCTCCCCTCGCCGCAGCTAATCCAGCCGTTTTTTGCAAGCTATGCAATCATCCAGAAAGAGAACCGGGAAGAGGAGCGGTAAACAGCCTAAAATAACCCCACAGCAGCCCTCTCCTAACGAACTAAGGAGGCGATTTCAGCTCTCCCTGCTCGGCTCGCTGGAATTCAAGATGGCGGCGCCACGAGGAGACAGTGCAGAGAAACAGACAGCGAGCGGATCTGTATCACCGCAGGGAAACTCACAAGCAAGCGGTTACGAGGGCCTCCCTCCGGATCTCCGTTTTGGCCTCGGTGAGTCATCTCAACCCATTTTTCAAATCCCCAGAGGAGATGAGGATCTGCGCTCCATATTGCTAGCACTACCCACTAAAGCTGACATTACAGCCCTTATAGCAACAGTAGAAGCATCACATAGGAAAGAAATGCAAACTGTAAAAGCTGAGGTGCGCGCCTTAAACTCCAGAATAGAGGCAGGGGAGAGCTCTCTGGTGACATTGGAACGACGCATGTCAGCCATAGAAAGCAAACAGGAGACGCAAACAGAGACACTACAAGAACAAGCATTGAGACTGGAGGAAATTGAGGACCGGAGTCGCAGGAACAACTTACGACTCCAGGGTCTACCAGAAGCCACGGGACCGGAGGATTTGTTGGATACAGCTGTAGCCATCTTCCGCAGCCTCCCAGTTATTGACCTACCTGACCGCATTGAAATAGACAGGATCCACAGGGCCCTAGGCCCTAAACCTACTGACCCCCTGAGACCCAGAGATGTGATCTGTAGGATTCACCACTATATTCATAAAGAGCAGATCCTGCGGAAGGCCTGGGAGGCGGAAGATCCGGAGCTAGATGGGGCTACAGTCAAAATTCTCCCGGACCTCTCGCGTGCAACTTTACAGAGACGTGCGTTAATGAAACCCCTTCTGGACTTGGCTAGGCGTAAGGGGGCAACATATAGATGGGGATACCCTCTGTCTGCCACATTCAGAAAAAATCAGAGGTCTTTCACCCTCCGCAAACCAGATGCACTACCAGCCTTATTCACCTTCCTGGATGCAGATCCAATCGCCGTGCCAGACTGGCTGGGCCCTCTCCCAAGACCACCTGGACGGCTAGCTGCGCCTAACATGGGACAGAGCTTCCAACCAAGAAGGCATAGAAACCGCCGTCAATCCAGGGCCTCTTCCCAAGAAGACACACGCGAGTCATGAAACATGAACACCCCTTGTAAAGTTTAGGAATTTCATTTCCATTCCCTTTTTTTTTTTTTTTTTGCTTCCTGGTCAAAGTAACAGTGACCGAGTTCCTTGTTCTTTTTAAGTTTGGAAAGTATGGGTTAAACCTTCCCTATGAGGAACACTAATCCGTCCAGGATCAACAGACTTTAGGGGACACTCAGAGAAGTCCATTTTCTGAGCGGCTTTTAAAGTGACTTACAGAGTAAGATGGAGACTATGCCCCTAAACAGGACACATTCAATGAAAACCATATGATCCAGGAACTGTTACCCCAATCTGTGAAACCACAACGCTGGTAAACAAGGTCGATCACTTTGACTACCTAGAGATGTACTTAAATCTACGGGACTACCTGCGGCCACCCTGAGGGTCTACGAGGAATTTCGGTTTGCTGTTCCGGCCTCATTATTGGAAAAGAGGCAGCCATGGGATACCCATAAACACTTGCTCTTACCCAAATACAGGTGATATGATGGCTTACAGAACCGTTTTGAGATGGTTCAATGGGAGGGCATTTCAGCTTCTCTTTGGTGGAGTGACGAGATGCCTACCCGGTAACCATAGAATGAGACCTCATGCAGGACTTTCACTTTTTAAGATGATACACATATTTGCACACAGAAAGGTTTAAATGTGTTAGATATCTCAGACAAAACCAACAGGAGAAGATATGAGGTAAATGTCATTAGATGGCGTAAGGAGAATTTAACCCAGGTTAAGCTATATACACGTTTAAGTTTATTTGAGGTTTTAATTTTGTTTATACTCAGTTACATTACAAAAAACCAACCACAAGGGTTATCTGTTTGGTAATATAGAACTTTAGAGACTCAATGATCAAACGAAATGCATAGCTTTTTTCAGGATTAACTTTGTTGGACATGCTGGGGCGGGAGGGTGGACGGGAAGCTCAGTTCTCTGAGCCTTGTCCTACCTCGCTTCCAACTAGGCCAGCATATATCTGCGGGGGGAAAAATTTATGTCCCCTGGCAGTTATATGCAGAAATAACACCCCCTTAATCTAGGGGGAAAGACTATAGACAGGACACTAGGCCCTGTCTGTGTTTGGTAAATTATCTGGTTACTTTCATTTTTCTAATTCTCCTCTTTTATTCTCTATACTTACCTTCCCCTTCCTCCCCCAGCTTCATCCCTACCCTCCCTCCCCCTCTCCTCTCCCTCCTCCCCCATCCCAATACAATATGGCTGTAAGCAAGATCAATGTGATGTCCCTTAATGTAAAAGGACTTAACATACCCGAGAAGAGACGCATGTTACTGGATGACTTAAAACGAAACCGTACAGACATAGCTTTCCTTCAAGAGACACATTTTAAGACCAACAGACTGCCATACTTACAAAATAGACACTTCCCGACTGCCTTCCACTCCATGAACCCAGACTCCAAATCTAAAGGTGTCTCCATCCTCATTTCAAGTAAGATCCCATGGCAACTCCAGAATTCCTCGATAGACCCGACAGGAAGATACATCTTCCTCAAAGGCACAATCGGAACTATAAAAGTAACGCTGGCAACCCTGTATGCCCCCAATGAACAACAAGCCATATTCCTACAAGAAACACTAGAGAAACTACGAGACTTTAAAGAAGGACACTTGATCCTGGGAGGAGACTTTAATACCCCCTTGATCCCCTCTATGGACACGTCGTCAGGCACAACATCAGTACCACCGAACCAACTTAAAAGGATAGCTAAAACATTCCATAACTCACAACTGATAGACATATGGCGATTACAACACACAGGAGAGAAGGACTTCTCCTTCTATTCCCACATACATCAAATCTATACCAGAATAGACTATTTCATGATTCCCCATTCACAACTTCATGCTGTTGAACAAACATCAATTGGCAACAGGACATGGTCAGATCATGCACCAATATTTCTGAGTTACCGCCTATCAGATACTCACTCGCCCAGACATCGCTTCTGGCGACTTAACGAAAGCTTACTACAAATACCAGAAGTACTAGCAGATGTGACTAAAACTCTAAATCAGTATTTTCAAGAAAATGACCAAATAGACTGTGACCCAGGGATACTGTGGGAGGCACATAAGGTAGTTCTGAGAGGTACCCTTATTTCGCATGGAGCCCGCATTAAAAAGGAAAAGAATAAAATTCTCTCCCAACTCTTGCAGGAACTAGCCACTTTAGAAGCCAGACACAAACACGCCCCAACTCAAGCGTCAGAAACACAGTTATCGACCATTAGACTACAAATCACAGATATCCTACAATACAGAGCAAAGGCGGCCCTACAGAGCGGCCGAACAAAAAATTACGAATTTGGGGATAAATGTGGAAAACTTTTAGCTAACACGATCAGAAGCCATAACCAGTCGACATACATCCCCCACATTACCACATCAGGCGGTAAAAAAGCATCCCTACCTACACATATATCTGAGGAATTCCGGCAGTTCTACTCTAAATTGTACAATCTATCACAGGGGACCCCCCCCAATGCAATGATTGAGGAATACATTCGTTCCTCCCAAATGCCAACCCTTGCTCGAGAGCTTAGTGAAGAACTAGACTCGCCCATAACCATAACAGAAATCCAGAATGCCATAAAGACAATGAAACCAAGTAAAGCCCCAGGCCCAGACGGCTATACGTTACAATATTACAAAATCTTTTTGCCTATTCTGGGGTCCAGATTGGTTACATTATATAACAAAATTGGAACAGGGGCAGTCTTCGCAAGGGACACTTTAGGAGCTCACATTTCGTTAATCCATAAAGAAGGTAAAGATCCGACAGCATGCGGGAGCTACAGGCCCATATCTTTATTGAACCTAGACCTCAAGATCTTTACTAAAGTTCTTGCTGTCAGGTTGGCGCAGCACCTCCAGAATCTTATTCACCTGGACCAGGTCGGTTTCATACCCTCCAGGGAAGCTAGAGACAGTACTACGAAAGTGCTGAATCTGCTATATATATCTAGATCCAAGAAGACCCCTTGTGTCCTTATTAATACAGACGCAGAAAAGGCCTTCGATCGTGTCAGTTGGCCTTTTATGAACGGGGTACTCCGACACATAGGCTTAGGGGAGGTGATGCTCAACCGGATAGCAGGTATTTACTCTACTCCCACAGCACGAGTGAAAACGAACGGTATTCTTTCGGACCCCCTTGTAATTACAAACGGAACAAGGCAGGGATGCCCCCTGTCCCCTCTCCTATTTGCACTCTCTCTCGAGCCATTTCTTTCCAACATTAGGCTGAATCCTAACATACACGGAATATCAGTAGGGCCCCTGCAACATAAAGTATCTGCGTACGCGGATGATTTACTTTTCTCGTTAACAGATCCAATAGTATCACTACCCAACCTACTAAAAGAATTTGAAACGTATGGGAAATTGTCAAATTTAAAAATTAATTTTTCGAAATCAGAAGCCATGGGTATATCTATACCAACCACCGATCTTACAAATTTACAAGCAAGCTTTAGGTTCAAGTGGACTACTTCTACCCTGACTTATCTGGGTACGAAAATACCACCAGATCCGGCACTGATATACGACAGTAACTTCCCCCCTCTATTAACGAGAGTCAGACTTCTATTGGAAGAATGGAATAGGGGTCTGCACTCCTGGTTTGGGAGGTGCAATCTAATTAAAATGTGTATACTGCCCAAGTTTCTGTACCTGTTTCAAGCCCTGCCAATCAAAATACCCCCTATATACTTCAGACGCGTCCAGACCCTTTTCACTCGTTTTGTTTGGGCTAATAAGAAACCACGCATTCCCAGAATACAATTATCCAGGCCTAAACAACACGGAGGGATAGCACTTCCGGACATCCGGAAATACTATTTCGCAACACATTTAAGTAGAGTGATAGACTGGATCAGGAACAAAAACCATAAATTATGGACACAAATTGAACAACAGCAAACAGACGTACCACTAGAATCAGCTTTATGGTGCTACGAATCACTTCCACTAGAACTGAAATCCCACCCCTATATAGGTAACACCATACGGCAATGTCTCCATCCCACTCTACAAACATCAGTATTGACCACAGAGTCCCCCATGACACCGATATTGGGAAATCCAAAATTCCCCCCGGGAATGTCATCTGGACAGTTCCAGGTACTGAGAAACTCTGGATACACCAGAGCTTCACGGTTTGTGACGCAAGACAGATGGCCAACCATGACAGAATTAATAGACCCAGACGGCCCTTTTAAACTTACATTTTGGAACGCAGCCAAAATCCACCATTTCCTTCAAACAATCCCAAACCCACAATCCTACACTAGACCACTGACGACATTTGAAGATATATGCTCAGACACGGAACCGATCAAACAATTACTATCCCAGACGTACGCCCTATTGAACACTCCTTTACAAACGCCTGATCTACCATGTATTACAAAATGGGAAAAAGACCTTCAGTGTACCTTCACATCAGTCCAGAAACAAAATATAATAGTTCTCTCTCTTAAATCCTCCATATGCACTAAAATACAGGAGACAAATTTCAAGATCCTGACCAGATGGTACTTAACACCTAGTCGCCTACACTACATGTTTCCTGAATCATCAAAATACTGCTGGAGGTGCCAGAGAGAGGTGGGAACGATCTTACATGTGTTTTGGTCCTGCCCGCACTTGACAAATTTCTGGACTGCTGTCCGTTCCATTTCCCAGAAGTTCACTGAATTTCAGATCCCGAATGACCCAGCTTTTTTCTTACTGCATATGTCCTCTATTCCGCTAAAAACCTATAAAAAATCCATACGAAGACATCTAACAAATGCAGCGAAGTCTTGCATACCTGTAATGTGGAAAAAACAAACCCCCCCTACAGTATCAATGTGGCTACGGAAAGTGGAAGACATAAATAATCTAGAAGACCTAATTCTGACATCACAAAATAGACAAACAACTTACCAAAAAACATGGGCACTATGGAATATGTTCAAATATTCAGAGGAAGGCAAGGTCCTATTTGGAAACTCGAACTAATTAATAGACCCAATATATGTAAAGGGTGACACACAAACTGGAATCCCTAATTGATCAAAATAACATCCTGACAACCGTCCCTTTTCCCTCCCCAGCTCCCTCCCCATCTTTCCTATTTCTCTTTCCCCAATCTTTCCCTCTCACTGTTTCTTCTATTTTATCTTTATTTTGTAATACTATATTTAAGTTGCAATCTCTTGATGGATATACATCAATAGGCATATTACACATTAGTAGAATGTGAAACAATTTAATTACTGATCAATCTCCCTACCCATAGTTATTAAACAAGTTAAATGATAACAGCAACGGGAGACACATATGCACCAATAAGAACACCATGAGACAAAGATTTACCAGTTCTATGTCTGTAAAATGTTGATGTATCACTCTGTTTTATCATCGGGAGGCTGCGACCTTCTCTCCCCTCCCCCCCTCTTTATTGCTTGTATTCCCGGGCTTTGCCCAAAAACTTTTGAAAAATAATAAACTATATATTTGAAAAAAAGAAAAAACAGTACCTAACAAAACGTAAAAAACAGTTGTATTGGAATCAAAAAGTATTGTAATTGCATGTAGAGTTGTGCTCATAAGTTTACATACCCTGGCAGAATTTGATTTCTTGGCCATTTTTCAGAGAATATGAATGATGATACAAAAACTTTTCTTTCAGTCATGGGTTAGTGTTTGGCTGAAGCCATTTATTATCAATCAACTGTGTTTACTCTTTTTAACAGTGGCAGCTGGTGCTCAAATTTTTTTGGGGGGCGCAAACAAACGGAACAATTAAACTGTTAGTAATGCAGGGCTGTAAATAGCCATTTATCAGGTAATTATGTATCATTACTGCTAAACAAACTGTGCCCTTCATATGCAGCCTCACTGTGCCCATCAATTGCAGCCTCACTGTGCCCATCAATTGCAGCCTCACTGTGCCCATCAATTGCAGCCTCACTGTGCCCATCAATTGCAGCCTCATTGTGCCCGTCAAATGCAGCCTCACAGTGCCCGTCAAATGCAGCCTCACAGTGCCCGTCAATTGCAGCCTCCCTGTGCCCATCAATTTCAGCCTCACTGTGCCCATCAATTTCAGCCTCACTGTGCCCATCAATTTCAGCCTCACTGTGCCCATCAATTTCAGCCTCACTGTGCCCATCAATTTCAGCCTCACTGTGCCCATCAATTTCAGCCTCACTGTGCCCATCAATTTCAGCCTCACTGTGCCCATCAAATGCAGCCTCACTGTGCCCATCATATGCAGACCCACAATGCCCCAGCCATGTTCATTGCATGGACTTGCATGGTAGTTGTGGTGCACCCTATTCATGGTGACATGCCATTTAATTTTTGCCATTGATCAGCACTGAGTGGCTGCATCTCAGCTCAACTGCCTGCTTGTACTGCTCCTCCCAGCTTTGTGAATGAGCCCCTGTTCAGCAGCTCATTACATTATCTGTAGTCATTTAAGGTGGCCGTAAAATAGTTGATTCCTTTTATTATTTCATTCTTACTATGGCCACCTTGACCGCAGAGAATGTACTGAGCTGCTGAAGAGTTTGGAAGAGATAAAAAGTAATGTGGGATGGAAAGGGTGTCAGGCAGTGATTGGATTGGTTAGATCTGACATTGGAGGATGCAGGATGTGAGCAGTGAAGATACATGTGAGGGGAGAGCAAACAGCAGAAAGTGAAGGGAGCATTGGTGTGATTGGGAAGATTTACAGGCTTGCATTACACGGAGGGAGGGGGAAGTAAAGTTGGAGAAAGGTGCTGCTGTAGCAGGAGTCAGGACAGTGAAAATGGCAAAGCAGGTGCCCCTTCCTCCCCCCCAGTCCTGACCCTGCATGTACTGTACCTTCTCTGTGTGTTTCCAGTGATCCCTCTGTGTGCACTGCTGGCTGCCGAGTCTGTCACAGAAAGATGGATGGAGGAAATGGACTGCTGCCTTTGCCTCTCTCTGCTGAATGTACCTATTGCTCCCTGAGCCTGCCACCATTCTCCTGCTGATTCTCTCAGCACTTACTTGCTGAAGGTGGCAGGCAGTGTGTGGGCCGAGTCACTCCTCCGTCAGCAACACAGGGACTGAGAGAGCCTGGACTTTAAACTTACTATCGGCTAATGTGGCCAGTGTAATTCTGCATAGGAGCCAAAATAGAAAAAATAGTCCCTCCAGCTACAGGCTCTCCGGATAAACTGATGCCCCCCACCCCAGCCTAGGGGTCCCCCTTTTTTTTTTATAATTTCTTTATTTTTCATAGATTTCACATTACAATTCATCACGATCTTACAGTGTCTTTTTATAACATCCTTAATACTTCCATCTAACTATGTACATTGTGTTGCCTCTTAAATAACTCCTTAACTCAGTGTGAATTCTCTTTTTCTACTTTACCCCAACGCCCTATCTAAATAATAACCAACCCCAGCTACAGGCTCTCCGGATGATCTGATGCCCCCCACCCCAGCCCAGGGGTCTCCCCCTTATCAGCGGCCTTGAATAGAGCAGTGGATGGATGGCCAGTTGGCCACCTACCTGTATACAGACCAGGCAGCAAATGCCCTGGGCACTCCACTGTCCAATCCGTGGGTTCTCCGGGCTCATTAGCAGCAGGCTGGGAGGTGTACAGGAGTGTCTGATGGCTGGCCAGCCAACTCAGAGAGGCTCAATCCTTGTGTTCCACCACCATAGGACCAGGAAAAGTTGACCAGCGAGACCGGAAGTGAAGTGGTTCAGCTAAAAGCACCGCCCTATGTCCTCCACGTGTCTGCCAATCACAAACAATAATTGTACAGTGGGAGTGTTGGGGCGCACGGCTCTGCGCCCCGAGGAAACACCAAAGGAAGCCAATCAAGCTTCCCAGCTGCAATCACATGATTGCAGAAACGTCATGCTTCCCATAGACACCTTTGTGATCACTAGCTTTGGGGGGAGCGGCGCCCCTGTGCCCCCTATTGACGGGCCGCCACTGATTTTTATATCATCACAACAGAAACTTCCCAAATGACCCTGATCACAAGTTTACATACCCCTGTTCTTAATGCCGTGTATTGCCCTGTTTAAAATCAATGACAGCTTGAAGTTTTTTGTGGTATTTGTGAATGAGGCTCTTTATCTTCTCAGATGGTAAAGCTGCCCATTCCTTTTGGCAAAAAGCCTCCAGTTCCTGTAAATTCTTGGGCTGTCTTGCATGAACTGCACATTTAAGATCTCCCCAGAGTGGCTCAATGATATTGAGGTCAGGAGACAGAGATGGCCACTCCAGAACCTTCACTTTATTCTACTGTAGCCAATGACAGGTTGACTTGGCCTTGTGTTTTGGATCATTGTCATGTTGGAATGTCCAAGTGCATCCCATGCGCAGCTTCCTGGCTGATGAATGCAAATGTTCCTCCAGTATTTCTTGATAACATACCGCATTCATCTTGCCATCAATTTTGACCAAATTTCCTGTACCTTTTGTAGCTCACACATCCCCAAAACATCAGCGATCCACCGCCGTGTTTCACAGTAGGAATGGTGTATCTATCATCAGAATCCTCGTTGACACCTCCAAATCTAGCGTTTATGGTTGTGGCCAAAAAGCTCAATTTTGGGCTCATCACTCCAAATGACTTTGTGCCAGAAGGTTTGAGGCTCGTCTCTGTGCTGTTTGGCGTATTGTAAGCGGGATACTTTGTGGCATTTGCGTAGTAATGGCTTTCTTCTGGCGATTCGACCATGCAGCCCATCTTTCTTCAAGTGCCTCCTTATTGTGCATCTTGAAACAGCCACAGCACATGTTTTCAGAGAGTCCTGTATTTCACCTGAAGTTATTTGTGGGTTTTACTTTGCATCTCAAACAATTTTTCAGGCAGTTGTGGCTGAAAGTTTAGTTGGTCTACCTGACCGTGGTTTGGTTTTAACAGAACCCCTCATTTTCCACTTCTTGATTAGAATTTGAACACTGCTGATTGGCATTCTCAATTCTTTGGATATCTTTTTTATTCCTTTCCTGTTTTATACAGTTCAACTACCTTTTCCTGCAGATCCTTTGACAATTCTTTTGCTTTCCCCTGGACTCAGAATCCAGAAACGTCAGTGCAGCACTGGATGAAAGATACAAGGGTCTGTCAGGAGTCCAGAAACTCATTGACCTTTTATACACACACACTAATTACAAGCAAACAGATCACAGGTGAGTATGGTTACCTTTAATAGCCATTCAAACCCCTTTTGTGTCAACTTGTGTGCATGTTATCAGGCCAAAATCACCAGGCTATGTAAACATTTGATCAGGGTCATTTGGGTAGTTTCTGTTGTGATTATGATTTAAAAAGCGTAAACACAGTTGATTGATAATAAATGGCTTCAGCCAAACACCAACCATGAGTGAAAGAAAAGTTTTTGTGTTCTCATTCATATTCTCTGAAAAATGGCCAAGAAATCATAAATTCTGCCAGGGTATGTAAACTTATGAGCACAACTGTACATTATAAAAGTGCACAAATATATATATATTTATATATATATATATATATATATATATATATATATATATATATATATTATTTTTATCTCTCTCAAGACCATACAATAAAAATCTATGTAAAATGAAACCAGAGTTAATGACTGGGCATTATTCTCTGAAAATAAAAAGAGTAACATATAATATAGTATAGTATATAAACTAAAAAATTTCCACCTGCATAAGCACATTTATGTATATCCATATCCACACACATAGGGATATAAACATATTTATATTTCTTTAGATTGTAAAGAGGGGTGTTGTGTATCAGACTCTGCATTCCTCTTGCTGGTGCTTGCCTTGGGAGAGCCAAAGGCAGGCGCTATCATAGCAGCCACCTCCTTGCTAGTTGCAGTTTTGGGCATCCATATGCCAAAGAGGGGACCCTGTTGGACATCGCAGTGTTTTAGGGCACCTAGGAAGTTTGGACAAAGTACTATTTGTACATTGGCCCATCAGGAACGAAGTAAGGTAAAAAAAAAATAGTGCTAATTCTACAGCTACATCTTTCCTACGGCTTTTACGTTTGCATTACTGACATTGCCTGGCTACTAAGTTGCTGGTCTGTGTGATTTTTTTAGTAGATCAGTTGCAAAACCAGGATCCATATCCAGATCTGCTGCTTTTATAAGAAAGCTGATTATCCTTTGTGCCAGCAGAAATGTCCTAAATATTAAGATCAACAAACAGAATTGAAGGGCTTGCAGCAATATGGTGGCACCTCCTGTTTTACTAACTTCTGCCAAACAAAAAAAGAACAAAAAACTATTTTTACATTTTTTTCAACTATTATTTGAAGTATTTTACCCACTTGTTGTCCATGTATTAAAGTGTCACTAAAGGCAAAACTTTATTTTTCATTTTGAATAGTAAGGAAGGGTTATAATACCCCTGTCAGTTTTTTGCCATTTGTGTCCCAATTGTGGAGATTTACCCTTTCTTCCTGTCCTGTAGCCAAAACAGAAGGTGAGAGGAAATCCCTCAATTGTGCAGGAATCCCAGGGTATAACCAGAACTAATGTCCCCACTGGAAGATTTCCTCCATGTTCTTGTTCTGATGTCATCCCATAATTTTGGGTTTTTCTTTTACTTTCACTTTTGATGACTGTTGGCGTTCATACCTATCTTTTCTATAAAGCAGGAGGAGTTTTTACATTTTGAAGCTATTTTGTTCTCCTGTCCAGCAGGCAGTTCCATCTGTTCAGGAACATGGGAACTAACACTCATAGCTGACTCCCGTTTGCACTAATCAAAAGAGCAGATTTTTCTGAACAAGATAGAATACAGTGCCTTGAAATAGTATTCATACCCCTTGAAATTTTCCACATTTTGTCATGTTACAACCAAAAATGTAAATGTATTTTACTGGGATTTTATGTGATAGACCAACACAAAGTGGAAAATAATTGTGAAGTGGAAGGAAGATGATAAATGGTTTTCATGTTTTTTTACAAATAAATATGTGAAGTAAAGTGTGGCGTGCATTTGCATTCAGCCTCCTTTACTCTGATGCCCCTGACTAAAATCTAGTGGAACCAATTGCCTTCAGAAGTCACCTCAATAGTAAATCGTCCACCTGTGTGTAATTTAATCTCCGTATAAATAGAGCTTTTCTGTGAAGCCCTCAGAGGTTTGCTAGAGAACCTTAGTGAATAAACAGCATCATGAAGGCTAAGGAACACATACCTGATAGGTCAGGGATAAAGTTGTGGAAGAGTTTAAAGCAGCAGGGTTAGGTTGTAAAAAAATATCCCAAGCTTTGAACATCTTACAAAGCCCTGTTCAATCCATAATCCGAAAATGGAAAGAGTATGGCACAACTGCAAACCTACCAAGACATGGACGTTCACCTAAACTGACTGGCTGGGCAAAGGAAAGCATTAATCAGAGAAGCAGCCAAGAGGCCCATGGTGACTCTGCAGGGATCCACAGCTCAGGTGGGAGAATCTGTCCACAGGACAACTATTAGTCGTGCACTTCACAAATCTGGCCTTTATAGAAGAGTGGCAAAAAGAAAGCTATGGTTGAAAGAAAGCTATAAGAAGTCCCGTTTGCAGTTTGCAAAAAGCCATGTGGGGCACACAGCAAACACATGGAAGAAGGTGCTCTGGTCAGACGAGACAAAAATTGAACTTTTTGGCCTAAAAGCAAAACTCTATGTGCGGCGAAAAACTAACACTGCACATCACCCTGCACACACCATTCCCACAGTGAAACATGATGGTGGCAACATCATGTTGTGGGGATTCTTTTCTTCAGCAGGAACAGGGAAGCTCTTCAAAGTTGTTGGGAAGATGGATGGAGCCAAATACAGGGCACAATCTTACAATCTTAGAAGAAAATCTGTTAGAGTCTGCAAAAGACTTGAGACTGGGGCGGACGTTTTTCTTCCATCAGGACAACGACAACAACCCTAACCATACAGCCAGAGCTACAATGGAATGGTTTAGATCAAAGCATATTCATGTGTTAGAATGGCCCCGTCAAAGTCCAGACCTAAATCCAATTGAGAATCTGTGACAAGACTTGGAAAGTGCTGTTCAGACACTCTCCATCCAATCTGACAGAACTTGAGCTATTTTGCAAAGATAAATGGGCAAAACTGTCACTCTCTAGCAGAGCCGGTACAAGGGGTGGGCGAGAGGGGCGGGTGCCCTGGGCGGAGTGTGAGAGGGGGCGGGTTGTTAGCAGGCATAAGAGTATCATTATCCTATGCCGGGCATCACTAAATGGTGGCCCGCGGTGCTGCTCTTTCTGGACCGCCACGCCATTTAATCGCTGCTTTTGTCCCCAGCCTCCTCCGCTATCATTAGCAGAGTAGAGAGGAGCGAACGTCAGGAGGCGGGACAATTCCACACTGGGGGCGGGACCAGCACTGCGTGGAGAACGGTAGCTGCCTATCATGTTAATCGGGAGGTGATTGGCTGCTAGGAGGCGGTCCTAGCAGCCAATTACCAGTTCGCTAATATGAAATGTCAACCCGGCAGCTCCCGTGCCCCGCCTATTCCTGCTGTGCCTTCAGTTTAGGATTGTCCCGAGGCTCCCGCCTCCTGCTCTCCGCTCTGTGAAAGGTAGGAGAGTGAAGGAAGGAAAATATATGGAACTGTGAAGGATGGGAAGCGGGGGAATGGGGTCAGTGCTGTGTGGAGGGGTCGTGTAAAGGGGGCAATACTGTGTGGGGGGATATGTAAAGGGGCAATACTGTGTGTGGGGTGATATGTAAAGGGGCAATACCGTGTGTGGGGTGATATGTAAAGGGGCAATACCGTGTGTGGGGTGATATGTAAAGGGGCAATACCGTGTGTGGGGTGATATGTAAAGGGGCAATACCGTGTGTGGGGTGATATGTAAAGGGGCAATACCGTGTGTGGGGTGATATGTAAAGGGGCAATACCGTGTGTGGGGTGATATGTAAAGGGGCAATACCGTGTGTGGGGTGATATGTAAAGGGGCAATACCGTGTGTGGGGTGATATGTAAAGGGGCAATACCATGTGTGGGGTGATATGTAAAGGGGCAATACCGTGTGTGGGGTGATATGTAAAGGGGCAATACCGTGTGTGGGGTGATATGTAAAGGGGCAATACTGTGTTCGCCCTGGGCACCAAATGGCTTTGTCCCAGCACTGCTCTCTAGATGTGCAAAGCTGGTAGAGACCTCCTCAAAAAGACTTGCAGCTGTAATTGCAGTGAAAGGTGGTTCTACAAAGTATTGACTCAGGGGGGCTGAATACAAATGCATTTATCATTTTCCTTCCACTTCACAATTATGTGCTACTTTGTGTTGGTCTATCACATAAAATCCCAATAAAATACATTCATGTTTTTGGTTGTAACATGACAAAATGTAGAAAATTTCAAGGGGTGTGAATACTTTTTTAAGGCACTGTAGATAACCGAAAAAGTGAAAAAATGGAGCTGTCTCCTTCTTGCTGTAAACCTTTTCAATTGTTGCTAAACTGTTTTCTGGCAAGCAACCACTTCTGTGACATTTCAGAGATGGTCAAATTCCTTCGGTCTGTTCTGTTCTTCTTAGAAGTCCATGACACTGTTCTTTTCTTTCAAAACTACTTTTCATGGAGTGCATGTCCTGTATGTTGACCTGAAATAAATTATAATCTAAAGATAAACTACCCAATTTGGATGCTAATGGAGAACAGTTATTATCGTCTAGTGTGATCGAAACAGGAAACTATATCTCCGGGAGGTTCGAATAATTTCAGCGTGAGACTGTTTCAATCAGGGCAGCAATTAAACTAAGTGGTTCTGATATGAAATGATTTAAAATTTCCTCTCTTTTAGTTTCAATAGTAAGCCTAAAAAATGCATGTTATGTTTGATAGCTGTTAAAGGGAGCTCATCATCCATTTTACATTTTTAAAAGCAAATGCGCTGTCTAAAAGCCAACACTACAGGATATTTTTTATTACCTTTGTTGGCAACAAAACTCTTCTCTGAAACTAGTATGTTTTATTATAAGGGATCTGAGTTGACAGCTATGTCCTTCTGTTCAGTGCCTTAATACCCACCCTGCACATCAAAATCTTCCATACAGACACCTCAGATTCAGGCCAGTGATGTCTTACAACGCCTATGCCAGCTGAGTAGATTGTTGCTGTCTACCTAATGCATGTAGCCTGTAAGGCCCCTTTTCATGTAGGCCGTCCGTTCTGGTCTGCCTGTCTGTTTTTCAAGCGGACCCGATCAGATCCTAGATTCTCCTCCTATGGGCAGTCGGATGTAAACGACTTTGTGTCCATTTACACCTGGCTACCTCCGATCTGGTAAAAACGAACGGAAGGGGGATTCGCTCCCCTCCATCTGGCCAGATCACATTGGAGGGCAGTCGGGTGTAAACGAACAGCTGGTCTGTTTACATCTGACTGCCCATAGAGCAGAGCAGGCTGTGTCTGTCAATTCACCTAGCAGCTCTGTTCAGCTCAGCATGGGATCAGCAGACATATCCCCTGTTAAGCAAAACCAGATCTGGCCCGTGCGAAAGGGGCCTAAATTGTAAAAATTTTAAACTCCCATGCTGCATTCTTGCTCTTAGTCTTTGTTATGAAGCCACAATCAGGATGATGCCCACAGCAATAACAGTGGCAGCTCTCATCCATCTGAACTAGGTAAACTTTAAACCCTGCTCATTGGAAGCACTCTGACCATGTATGAAAACACCAAATACCCCCAGCAATGAAGAGGTTATATAGTATGTGTATTTTCCTTTATCTATATATCAGACACAAAAGAGGGACAGTTAAAAGAGAACTGGAACAGACCTTTTTTAAATACTGTATCTCTTGAAAGAGGAACAGGTTGGATACGTGCTTTAGCTTTTTATATTTAAGTCTCGGTAGGCCTACTTGAATTTGGATTAAAAAGCAGGATGTACAAAGGAAAAAAAACAGATATTCTATGTTTTTACATTAAAATATATTCTACTTATATTCTCCACCAGAGGGCAGTGGAAGCACTAGGAGTGGTGGTGTAGGAAATGCCAGAGAAATAAAAATAAAAAAGACCAAGAAGAAGTCCAGAAAGGATGAAGACAGTGATGATGAGTCTCATACTACAAGCGCAAGTATAATGAACTTCTCATGATTTATAATTGCATGTGACTGATGATTTCTAGGCAATAGACGTCCTTCAAATCATATCACATACCTACGTTTAGACAAATGTTGGTCTTTAACTAGACTTAAGATTTTTTTTTCTAATTTGTCTTCTATTTTAGCTATTGAACATTGTGCATAATTGTAGTTCCCAAATAATTGAAACTCCCCATGTTGAAGACTTAAAGGGTAACTTGGAGCAGTGCAGTACCATTGGCTGAATGTTTAAAGTCTGTGTGCTTTCTTTTTCTGTTCCCTGCTATTTTCTGAATTAAATTACCATAGTTGTGACAATGGAAATCTTTGGGGCTGGAAGCACTGAGTTAACAGTACCACTGTGCTGGTATCGTCACAGAGGATGGACATCTTTTTTTTGAGCTCTGCAGAGAAAAGTTTTGCCAATTTTTTTGTTGGCTTTTTTTCCCTCCAATCAAGATCTATGTACAAAACTGCAGGGGCTAGTCTCTACGTGGCAGCTATCCAGATCGGCCTTTTCTCAGCCTAGCTTTGAAGAGCCATAACCAGACCCTGCTGGGCTGGACATTGTGGAAATAGCCTGCAAGTGACCTTTGGGCACTTGGTTCCTCTTAAGATGCTTTCCAGACTCCATTCTGGTAACAGGTTAGCCGCCAAGCGCTTTCCAGGTCCAAGCTGCTGGCACTGCTTTAGCAGTGCCCTGTCTCTGAAGGCTCATTTTGTGAGGCCAATCAGGCTAAGCACCAGGAGCCACCTGGTTATTGGACAACCTGCCACCTCTCCAAAAACCTGCTTCTATTTATTAACTTGATCAGTCCGATCAGCCCCTACCCTGTCCACCTTTAGGAGATCCTTGAAAACTCATTTATTCAGGGAAGCCTATCCCACACCCACATAACTGTCCCTGAGCCACCCCCATCAAATCATTCTTTGCAGATATTACCTTTTGTACCACCACCCCCTCCCTTTTAGAATGTAAGCTCTACGAGCAGGGCCCTCCTGTACCTTTTTGTATTGTACTGTAATTGTGTTGTCCCCCTTATACATTGTAAAGCGCTGAGTAAACTGTTGGCGCTATATAAATCTCGTATAATAATAATAATAATAATAACTTGATCACTAAAGAGGTTAGTGCTGACTTCATCCGCTGGCTGGAGTGTCATACGCTTCATGCTTTCTTTCACACTATTCCGCACTGAGGAAGCACATATCCCACTGCTGCTTCTGCTTGCAGGAACCACATGAAACTCCATTCCTGCTGCCCACCTACACCTACACCTCTAGCAGTGGGGTTTTGTAAGTACTTAAAATGGATGTAACCCCACTCTTATCCTTTCTAAACTACTGCCAAAGTCGTTATCTATAAGGATAGACATGCCTCATGCATGTATCCTTACCTTGTCAAATGTCTCCCCTCTGTCTGTTATGAGACCTAAAAAAATGCAGATTCGGTGGGTGGAGTCATGATGTCAGTAGACTCCCTGCCCACCTCTACACTCCCTTTGGCCAGGCAGCGATTATTTCTTTCACTGAACTTCTGCTAGTCTTGTGGATTATGCCCCATGATCACTAACATCCAGTCAAAACCCAGGAAAGTCACCACGTGACTTCAGCATGCCGAATTATGCTGAGGTGTGGCGCAGCCAATCCTGGGAGAGCTGGAGAAGAAAGGAGGAGGGGATCTGAAGTACACAGAATGTCTCTCTCAGGCTCCTGCATGAGATATGTAAATCACCTGTCACTCGGAGCAAGGGGGAGAAACAGACATCTATTTTTCTGTCTAACTGTTTTTATCTCACTGAAAAAAGATAAGAGGATTGCTCAGAGCTGGATTAACTCTTCGTGGCAAGACTGGGCACAGATTACATGAAATCCTATACTGTACAAGGTACAAGCCTTAATTAAAAAAAAAAATCCGGGTTTACATCCATTTTAAGGCCTCTACTCATACTCCCTCTTCTTCCCCTGCAGATTCTTTATCTGATCTGCTTTTGGTTTTAGTAGCCTCTGAGCAATCAGCCACTAAGACTCTATCTGATATCAAGTCTCTTCAGTTCTTTCTGGACAAACCAGTCTTCTGCCATTATATTTAAAACAATATACACTATGTCAAAAGTATTGGGACACCTGCCTTTACACACATGAACTTTAATGACCTCCCAGTCTTCTGCCCTGTACACACGATCGGACATTCCGACAACAAAATCCATGGATTTTTTCTGACGGATGTTGGCTCAAACTTGTCTTGCATACACACGGTCGCACAAAGTTGGAAAATCCGATCGTTCTGAACGCGGTGACGTAAAACACGTACGTCGGGACTATAAACGGGGCAGTAGCCAATAGCTTTCGTCTCTTAATTTATTCTGAACATGCGTGGCACTTTGTCCGTCGGATTTGTCTACACACAATCGAAATTTAAAGGATCGGATTTTGTTGTCGGAAAATTTTATAGCATGCTCTCAAACTTTGTGTGTCGGAAAATCCGATGGAAAAAGTCCGATGGAGCCCACACACGGTCGGATTTTCCGACAACATGCTCCGATCGCACATTTTCCGGCGGAAAATCCGATCGTGTGTACGGGGCATTATGGTTCTGTAGGGTTCAATTTTGAGTAAGCCCACTCTTTGCCGCTATAACAGCTACAAGTCTTCTGAGATGGCTGTGCACAAGGTTTAGGAGTGTGTCTATGGGAATGTTTGAGCATTCTTCCAGGAGCGCATTTGTGAGGTCAGGCACTGATGTTGGACGAGAAGGCTTGACTCAAGTCTCTGCTGTAATTCATCCCAGAGGTGTTCTATCGGGTTGAGGTTAGGACTCTGTGCAGGCCATTCAAGTTCCTCCACTTCAAACTCGCTCATCCATATCTTGCTTTGTGCACTGGTGCGCAGTCATGTTGGAACAGGAAGGGGCCATCCCCAAACTATTCCCACAATGTTGGGAGCATGAAACTGTCCAAATTGTCTTGGTATGCTGATGCTTTAGGAGTTCCCTTCACTGGAACTAAGGGGCCAAGCCCAAGCCCTGAGATTGATTTGGACCAGTGCACAAAGCATGGACGAGCGAGTTTGGGATGGAGGAACTTGACTGGCCTGCATCAGTGCCTGACCTCACAAAAGCACTTCTAATAGAATGGTCAAACAGTCCCATAGACACACTCCCAAACCTTGTGGCCAGTTTTCCCAAAATATTTGAAGCTGTTATATCTGCAAAGGGTGGGCCAACTCAATATTGAACCCTACGGACTAAGACTGGGATGCCATTAAAGGTCATAGTTACATTGTTTCATAGTAGGCGAGGTTGAAAAAAGGATTTTAGGATTCTTTTTGTCCTGGGAACACTCCCTATTCTCCATTGATGAACCTCACCGCTACTAGTGTGAACAGTGCTGTAACTTACATAGTTACATAATATAGTAGGTGAGGTTGAAAAAAGACACAAGTCCATCAGGTCCAACCTATGTGTGTGATTATATGTCAGTATTACATTGTATATCCCTGTATGTTGTGGTCTTTCAGGTGCTTTTGAAACTATCGATGCTTCCCGCCAAAACCACCACCTGTGAAAGGGAATTCCACATCCTTGCCGCTCTTACAGTAAATAACCCTCTACACAGTTTAAGGTTGCACCTCTTTTTTCTTCTCATTTTATTGAGTGGCCACGTGTCTTATTAAACTCCCTTCCTCGGAAAAGTTTTATCCCTATTGTGGGGTCACCAGTATGGTATTTGTGAATTGAAATCGTGTCTCTTCTCCAGAGAGAATAAGTTCAGTGCTCGCAACCTTTCTTCATAACTAATATCCTCTAGTCCCTTTATTAGCTCTGTTGCCATTTCCTGTACTCGCTCCATTTCCATTACATCCTTCCTGAGGACTGGTGCCCAGAACTGGACAGCATACTCCAGGTGAGGCCGGACCAGAGTCTTGTAGAGTGGGAGAATTATCGCTTTATCTCTTGAGTTAATCCCCTTTTTAATGCATGCCAATATTCTGTTTGCTTTGTTAGCAGCAGCTTGGCATTGCATGCCATTTCTGAGTCTATCATCTACTAGGACCCCCAGGTCCTTTTCCATCCTTGATTCCCCCAGAGGTTCTCTCCCCAGTGAGTAGATTGCATTCATATTTTTGCCACCCAAATGCATTATTTTACATTTTTCTACATTGAACCTCATTTGCCATGTAGTTGCCCACCCCATTAATTTGTTCAGATCTTCTTGCAAGGTTTCCACATGCTGCAGAGAAGTTATTGCCCAGCTTAGCTTAGTATCGTCTGCTAATACAGAGTTTGAACTGTTTACCCCATCCTCCAGGTCGTTTATGAACCAATTAAATAGGATTGGTCCCAGCACAGACCCCTAGGGGACCCCAGTTTCCACCCCTGACCATTCCGAGTACTCCCCATTTATCACCACCCTCTGAATTCGCCCTTGTAGCCAGTTTTTAATCCACGCCCTCACCCTATGGTCCATGCCAACAGACCTTTGTACAGTAAACGTTTATGGGGAACTGTGTCAAATGCTTTTGCAAAATCCAGATACACCACATCTACGGGCCTTCCTTTATCTAGATGGCAGCTCACCTCCTCATAGAAGGTTAATAGATTGGTTTGGCAAGAACGATTCTTCATGAATCCATGCTGATTATTGCTAATGATACAGTTTTCATTGCTAAAATCTTGTATATAGTCCCTTATCATCCCCTCCAAGAGCTTGCATACTATTAGGCTAATTGGTCTGTAATTCCTAGGGATGTATTTTGGTCCTTTTTTAAATATTGGTGCTACATTGGCTTTTCTCCAATCAGCTGGTACCATTCCAGCCACTATTTCTAGGATCAGACAGATTATTGTCCAGGCATATGCCATTAAGGGGCGGGTGCCCCCCTATCCTGTCACGGCGCATTCTACCAGGGTGGTTAGTGCTTCCTGGGCCTATTGATTTTTATTTAATTTTTCCTTTGGTTTATGTTCCCACCCCTCGTTGTGGCACTGCTTTGGGACGTCCCTAAGGTCAAGATTCGAAGTGCTGTGTCCGTCAATGAACGAAATAGAAAACAGGATTTTTTTCTACTCACCATACAATCCCTTTCTCTGAGTTCATTGACGGACACAGCACCCTCCCCTCCTGTTTATATTTGTACTGCTTGTTATGAACTGAGCTGCCTGTAGCAGAGTGGGGGGTTACTACCAATAGGGACTGCCCCTAGGCGGTGCTGTGCTTGTTTTGTTATTTCTGCCTAGTCCTACTCCTAAAGGTGGTGATATAATCCTAAGGTCAAGATTAGAAGTGCTGTGTCCATCAATGAACTCAGAGAAAGGGATTTTACGGTGAGTAGAAAAAAATACTGTTTTCCAATTCTGTCTTCTGTTAGCCATGAGGGTGCTTCCTGTGATGTGTCATGAGGATAAACATGTGCATGTAAAGGCAGGCGTCACAATACTTTTGACACTAAAGTGTACTGTATATATTATAGTGTTCCCATGCGGCCACCTTAACCCAGTTAGCACAAATTATGTGTTTCACTCACATAAACATAAAACAAATCAGAAACGTGTAGCGCTCTATATAAGACAATCAGTGCCATCTAATATACACCAGAATTAAATCAAGAATATTACATAAATAATGATAATTCACCAAACAAAATTTGCACAACATCAGTTTCCAAATGGATGTTACATTCCAAAAGTGCATAAATCCAATGTCCATACAAATTATACTTCCAACAGTGCATAAACCTCCACACCAACAATTTTCAGTGCTCATCCTTAGTGTATGATCAGTATCCCCACTCAATCTGTAGTGCTCAAAGCCAACACCTTCAACTATACACTGTGTGCAAAATATATACTCACACAGGTCCATACCCCTAGATTATAAGAGGTCTCATAAGCTGAAATGTGACCACACACCATCTATTGGTTGGTCAGTGTCTTCCACTCCTCCTCCATTCCCAGACAACTCTCAACAGAAACCTGGTATACTCCAAGGCGGGACAGCTTTTACCTCACAATAATAGAGAAACAGACCGGGTCTAAATGCTCTCTGTATACCTTTTATTTAAAATATGCAGCAGTCAACATACTAACAAGTAGAACATTCGTGTAAGCTTCCATAAGAGAGTACTGCTGTGAGACAAAAATTCTAGCAGATCTCGTCATTCAAAATGTGATGATGTCCGCAAAGGGGCAGAACCACATCTTACGCATTTTGTCACCGGGTGGGACTTCCTCAGAGATATGAGGGAGTCTTCTGCCATTACTCCTAAACTAGAAGAGATCTTTCTTAATGATGCAATTTGCAACACATTGAAGACAAAAAATCAGCCTGTCAAATATTGTACCAGCACTGTCCCCAGCCTTTAGAGCTCCTAAGACCACCAAGACCTTTCTGGTGCACCCACTGTCCCAAGTGTTCTTTTGTGGACCGTGGAAACATTTTGATAAGATGGTAGCCCCCTCTATGCATCTGACAGTGGTCTGTCTTAACAAAGCATTGGCTATTTGGGCAGGGATGCACTTGTCTTTAAGGACTCTAATCTGAAAGGTTGATGGTGCAATCTCTTACTGAATTGGTCTGCTCCACATTTATGCTACCATTAGCGGAGTCGGTTGATAATCCCACTTCTTGTTTTGGTTTGCTAAAGCCTCCCCAAGCTATTCATGCTTTTCCTATCCATTCATTACTGAGAAAGCTTATGTATTCTGAGTGGGATCACCCAGATAAACATTTTTTTCCTCCGAAAAAGTTTTCAACACTTTATCCTATGGAGAAAGAATTTAATAAAAAATGGGGCATGCCAGCAATTGATGCTGCTATATCCTCTGTGAATAAAAGTTTGACTTGTCCGGTCCGACAATGCTTAAATGCTGAAGGATCCAACGGATAAGAAGTTGGAATTCCTATAAAAAAAAACAATTTTTCTCTGGCAGGTTCAGTGACTCAGCCTGCGCTGGCAGCAATTTGTGTATGCCAATCCTTGCGAGACCAGTTTAAACAAGTGCTCAAGATTATTCCTGATCAGCAGGCCCAAGATTTGGCTGGGCTACCAGGGGCGTTATGTTCGGCGTCTCCTTTGACCTCCGTACTGCGCAAGCTCTGCGCCTGCGCAGTACTGGGCGGACACTATCCGATGGGGGACAGTTCTCGACAGGACACCTGCACTTCCTGGTTCACGCGGAGATCAGCTGTGATTGGTCACAGCTGATCACGTGGTAAGGAGCCTCTGTATGAGGTTCCTTACCACGATCGGAGATGCGGTGTATCAGAGTGACACACAGCACCACTGATCGCCACGTGCCGTCATGTTATCCTGCTGGACGTCATATGACGCCCAGCCAGGATAGCTGAACCACGCTCGGCCGTCATTCTGCTATAGGCCAGGCAAGAAGTGGTTAAAGAGAAGTGTGGAATAAAAAAAAAAAAACATTCATACTCGCATAGGTAGATGCAGCATTGATCCAATGCTGCGTCTGGCACCCGCCCCTCTACACTGAGAACTGAGTGATCAAAGACAGCTAATTGCTCATTTTTCAGGTATGCTCTGAGCACAGACTGTGCATCCTCATTCTGTGCTCTGCCCCCCATTGCTCACTGGCGAACTCGGCTGTGGATGGGGCGGGAGCTGTCGATCAGGTATCTGGTTAGACCCAACATTATTGTCTGGATCCCTGCAGAGCCTGTGACCCACAGGAGAAGTAGGGCCATACTTCTTTAATTGTCCAGTTACAAGCTGGGGTGGACCTTGAACCAGCTAGATTGCAGACTGCTTGTATCAGCTGCTTTCATTTCATTTGTTCAACTTTTTTGCATTAGTTACAGTCTCTTTGATCTAGAGTTCTATAATACAACTCTAATGCTCAGCTCAATGTATTCTTGTATTCTACAAAAGGGGAACATGTTGGCTAAAGTTTGTTTTAATGTTTTCGTTTTATGTGGTTAACTATGTTTAGTAAAGCCTTATGACCATTTAATAAAAAGAAGAAACCACAGCAGTGTTTCAGACATTTCTAACATGTTCAGATATAATGAAGTTTTGTCTTCTAATTTATCCACACAGCTAAAACGAGTGCCTCCTTTTAGGTATAATAAATTTGACAAATAGCGGTCGTGCTGCTCTGGTATTGTTTAATGACGATGTACTTTACCTCCACATCAGATAAACCAAAGGACCGAGAGATCCCATTTCTGTCCTTAGAAGAAATTCAAGATGTTTTAAGAAAACATGTTGCAGATTCTCCCGATGAGCTGCTTGTTGAACTGTCTGAAAACCTAATAAGGTTAGTTTTATAAAACAATTCCTTTCCCATTTCTCCTCATTAGCTGCATCAGCTTTAAAGTATAATAGTTCACATTTGTGTGGCCCAGCTAGATGGCTGCCGTTATTGGCCTTGAGCAGAAAAAGTCACTTTGTGTATAATAATGTTTTTTTTATAATCTATCCATCATGGATTTTAATTTACGGTGTCTTAAAATAATTGTAAATGTTCATTTATTTTTTTTGTGTGTTTTTATTTTAAATAACAAACATGTTATACTTACTCGCTCTGAGCAGCCCTGATCCTCCTCTTCTGGGGTCTCCCACCAGTGCTCTCCGCTCCTCCTCTTCAGTGTCTGCCCCCATAGCAAGCACTTGTGTGCTCGCTGCTGAGTTGTCTTTGTGTGTCCACAGACACGCACAAGTGTGGCTTGGCCCTCCCCCCCACTCTCTGTTCACTGGCTTTGACTGACAGCAGCAGGAGTCAATGGCTCCAGCTGCTGTCTCTGAGCCTATGAGAGAGAGAACAGTGTTGGATTGCGATCGGCTCATTTAAGTATTCTGGGGGAGCAGCACATGAATTGTTTTTTACATTAACGTGGTTGTAAACCTCAGTCATGGAATCTGAGCAAAGCACATGTATCTGTAGTGTTTACTTATCTTTCTCCAAAGCTCTGAGTGTCGTTTCTGTCTGGTGCTTTGTTCCTCTGTTATCAGCATGAGTCATTTCTAACAAGTTTTCCCGAAATATGAGATTTGTGTCAGGACGGAGGAGGGGGGAGAGCTCAGAAGGAAGCCTGTCTATTCACAACACGGTTTTTCTGCTGAATTCATCCATCTTCCCATCAACTCTGACCAGCTTCTCTGTCCCAGCTGATGAGAAGCATCCCCACAACATGATGCTGCCACCACCATGTTTCACGGTGGGGATGGTGTGTTCAGGGTGATGTGCAGTGTTAGTTTTCTTTAACAATCAATTTTTTATTTAGTTAACAGAACATAAAATTACAAATAAGGACATTAAGAAAAGTATAACAGGATTCACACCATTACAGTTACATAGTATAGCGAATGCATTTTTGATAAATACATTAAGTCCCTATAATAATCATGAATAATCCTTCAAATTCATATCTTTAAATTCAGTTTCTAGCTAGTAAACCTCCAAGAATAAACTTATTCACCCCTGAACAGGTCTATTCTAACATGAGTTTTCTGCCACAGATAGCATTTTGCTTTTAGGCCAAAAAGTTACATTTTGGTCTCATCTGACCAGAGCACCTTCTTCCACATGTTTGCTGTGTCCCCCACATGGCTTTTTGCAAACTGCAAATGGGTCTTTTTATGGCTTTCAACAATGGCTTTCTTTTTGCCACTCTTCCATAAAGATTTGTGGAGTGCACGACTAATAGTTGTCCTGTGGACAGATTCTCCCACCTGAGCTGTGGATCCCTGCAGCTCCTCCAGAGTTACCATGGGCCTCTTGGCTGCTTAGGTTTCCAATTGTGCCATACTCTTTCCATTTTCGGATGATGGATTGAACAGTGCTCTGTGAGATGTCCAAAGCTTGGGATTTTTTTTATAACCTAATCTTGCTGTAAACTTCTCCACAACTTTATCCCTGACCTGTCTGGTGAGTTCCTTGGCCTTCATGATGCTGTTTGTTCACTAAGGTTCTCTAACACACCTCTGAGGGCTTTACAGAACAGCTGTATTAATACAGAGATTAAATTACACACAGGTGGACTCTATTTACTAATTAGGTGACTTCTGAAGGCAATTCGCTCCACTTGACTTTAGTTAGGGTATCAGAGTAAAGGGAGCTGAATACAAATGCACACCTCACATATTTATTTGTAAAACAGCTTGAAAACCATGTATCATTTTCCTTCCACTTCAAAATTATGTGCCACTTTGGATTAGTCTAGCACATAAAAATCCCAATAAAATACATTTACATTTTTGGTTGTAACATGACAAAATGTGGAAAATTTCAAGGGGTATGAATACTATTTCAAGGCACTGTAGGGTGATTTGTTTCATCTCTATCATCTGAGGCTGTTCACTTGGGTTTATGTGAGGGTTTACATCCCCTTTAAGTCAGAGAATGCATAAGATAAAAAAACAAAAAAAACTTTAACCTTAAAACTACTTAAAGTGGTGTTTCACCAAAAAAAAAAAAATTAGATGTCAGCAGCTGCAAATACTGCAGCTGCTGACTTTTAAAATAAGGACACTTACCTGTCCCGGGGTCCAGCGATGTCGGCACCCGAGACCGAGCCGTCCCTCGATCCTCGGGTGCTGCCGCCGCCATTCACACTGAGGGAATCAGGAAGCGAAGCGTTACCGCTTCACTGCCCGGTTCCCTACTGCGCATGCGCGAGTCGCGTTGCGCGTCTTCACTGGTCCCCGTTGTGTTGTGGGAACTGTGTATTTCCCACAACACAACGGGGGTGGGCGGGGAGTCTGCGGCTAGCTGCGGCTAGCTGTACCCGGAAGTGGGTGCAGATACCTGTATTATACAGGTATCTGCACCCCCCTCCCCCCTGAAAGGTGCCAATTGTGACACCGGAGGGGGGGAGGAATCCGATGAGCGGAAGTTCCACTTTAGGGTGGAACTCCGCTTTAAATACACAAATAATGAATTGCATCCTATTCAGTATTAACCAGTTATGTACATTAAACATTGTATACGCCTAAAAATACTTTATAAACAGGGAGTGTACTTCCCCCGCTTGTCCTCATCCTCCTCCACTTTCATCCAACACATGACCTTGGTGTGCATATAATGTCATTTATAGCAATCTCATACATTTTTTTATTAATTTTTTTTTTTTTAAACTGGTCACTGCATATATTTTTTATACTGTATATCTTTTTAATCATAAGTACAGATTACACAAAATTATATATCTTTATATAGATCTATATATATGTCTATATAGATCTATATATATGTCTATATAGATAGATAGATATCTATCACTATCCTGCACTTTCCTGAGTGCATTTCAGCATTCACCCTTTTCACATACATACAGCCAGACTTTTTGCCTATTATACATATATTCATTATTATTCCATGCATCTGTGATGTTTGTTGCCCCATTCCAGATTGTACACTAACCTGCATGAGTGTTGTACTGCCGCTATATTACGTTACTGCACATGCTTTTGGATCAAGTAGGCAATATGGCAGCGATAAAGAAACCGTTATAATCATCTTCTCAAGCATCTCGGGTAACCCTAAGGCTTCATGTACACGGGACGTTTTTACAACCTCTCCTGAATGATTTAACTTGACAGATAGTAACTCACGTTTAAAACGTCCATTTTTCCGCGTTTACATGCCACGTTTAGCGACGTTTTGCCACGTTTGCGTTTAGAAGCGTTTCTAAAAAAAAATAATTTTTTTTAAATGGCCAGTAACGAAAAACGCCTATAAATGAAACGCGGCTAAACGCACGTTACCGCGTTTGGCGTTTGAAATGACGGAAACTTCGCCGTCTGAACTCATTTTTTTGCCTTCAAAAAAAGGCCTTTAAACGCAACTGCCTAGAAACGACAGTAAACGAACCTGTGTACATGTACACATAAGATAACGTTAAATGAGTTCAGGGGCAGTTGAAAAAAGTGTTCAACTGCCTCTGAACGTTCGTTTAGCAGCAGCAGTGTACATGGGACCTAATGATGCAACAACTCATATTAGAGTGAACCCAGACATCAACTTGAAGCTCAAGTTGGTAAAGTAATTTTCCTCAGTACAATTTTTACATTCAATTAAACAAACATTATGTGTTTCAAACCAACTAATCTATTATTTGTTTTATATTATTTTTATGAACCTGAAATCTACATTTCAACATGAAATTAAGAGGGAAACAAAATGCCATTGTCTCCCATTGCTGTCATTCACAACCAGGGAGCAGGGGGTGGGGGCTGAGCCGTGCTCTCTTTGTCTTATGGAGACACAGAGGTGGCTCAGGAGCGAGCCTGCATGAGTGCACCCATAGCAAGTGGCTGTCCATGAAGGCACTCGGCAAGGGGGAGAGGACAGGTGCACCAGCAGAAGACCCTAGAAAAGGAGGAGCCAGGCAAAACCATTCCACAGAACAGGTAAGTATAACTTTTTTTTTTTATGAGGTTTAACTATCACTTCATCTCTTTCCCCCATTAGCTATTTTTTTCCTGATGAGTTTTTTTTTTTCTATTTTTTTTTTTTTTTTTATGTTACATTAAAAAGCACAAGATTAAAAAACAAACAAAATGAAAAGCCTGCATTACATTTGTAAATACATTTGTGGTGCTTTGTAGCAAAATATACATTTTAGTGTCCTTTTAGAAGAAGGCTCGGTTCACATATATGCAGTGCTGCACATCCCATGTGATTCACACAGGAATTGCCATGCATTTTCAATGCGGTGCGGGAAATGCACACGATTTGCTGCATTTCCCATGCTGCATATATGTGAACCAAGCCTTAGGCCTCATGCACACTGGATGTTAAAAGAAACGTATTAAAAATGCCAGTAGCTTTGCAGTGAGTTTTTCAAAGTTTTTGCAATAGCGTTTTTTAGTGTTTTGAGCGTTTTTTAGCATTTTTTTTTTTCAATGGATCAAAAAACGCCAGTATTTTTTGACATTAGGGCATTTTTGCAGCTGAAAACAGCTGAAAAACTCTTCTCAGAACCCACTAGTTTTTTGGGTTTTTTTTTTAAAGCTAAAAAACGCCCCAGCCAAAAACTGCTGATAACAGCCTATGTGTGCATGGACACATCGGATAACATGCTGGGGAGTTTATTGACTGTAGAAAAAAAAAAACGGCTGCTGTAAAAACATCCAGTGTGCATGAGGCCTAAAACTTAGCTATATATAAATATATCTATGACAGTGTATTGTGTTTATAAATATACAGTGTGTGTGTATATATATATATATATATGTGATTGTGTTTGTGTGGTGTATTATTTTGCTATCTTAAGGCTGCATCACACATGAGCGATTCATTTCCAGGCAGAAAGTCACGCGTTTTTACAGCGATTTTGCACAGGTTAAAAGGTCACCAATTTAAATAGCAATCTGCCCAAAAAGAAGCTCATGTACTTATTTTGAGCTTCAGGCATTTTGCCCTCAGGCTACAAAACGCTCAGATGTGAACAGGGGCCATTTAAATGAATGGAATTTTTCTTGTTGGGTGTTTTTTGGATGTTTTACGTGCGTTTTACAAACTGAAAATGCTCAGGTGTGAATGCAGCCTAAGTAATGACAGTTATCACTGAATAAACAGGCCCATAACAGAAATGTTGAAAATCATTTTAAATTAGACGGTCCCCTAATGTGTGATCTCCAGCTACCATTATCCGTGATAACAAAACAGCAGCTAAATTTTTTTAGTTGACAACTTCAGGTGTATGAATAAAAGAGCCATGAAACCCAAGGGTTTTTTTTTTTTCTTTAATGCAAATACAACTTTCAGTAGGCCAATTTGGCCCATGCCCTCCCACTTCCTGCATTTTGTTGTTGACACCTGTATATGAGGGCTGGCTTCAAAGATTGTGAGGAGTTGTAGACGTCAGTAGTTGTATAATTTAATACCAGATTGTCAGATTGTGAGGAGTTGTAGACGTCAGTAGTTGTATAATTTAATACCCTGGTTGCTGGTGTTCTGTGGGCATTTTAAAAGAGAAAACTACTGAAGATGGTGCCATGGTTGTCACTATAGGCACACATTAAAGGAGCCAGGGGCAGTATTTGAGGTCACCATCAATTTTACTCTGTGCTGTTTTTTTTATTATTTTAAATGTTTTGGTAAGGTATAGCTTTGTACTCAGGACTGGCAAATTAAACACGTTTTATTCGTTCCCCTTTAACAAAAAACACACTATGCTGTCTCATGGGTATAGCAGTATAAAGTGCTAAACCTACCTTCCAGCTAGGGCTCCCTTTCTGTCTATAGAATGTAGTCCAAAACCACATTTAAATGAAGGCTTCTTAAAATCTTTTGCAGCCTGTGATGGCTCCAACCTAAGTTATTGTATGGACAGTGCAGCCGTTGGGACCAGTGCCCCCTAGTGACCTGGGAGGGAGCACTGTGCGGTTCCTTTGGGCCACATTCGCACATTGTGTGTTTTCTCCTGTCACAGCTGCTGAGCTCATCTTGGGCAACAGTGTAGCTGACTATTAATTTTGGCATTCTTCAGTTATTCCAGTATAACTGTATAGTTTGCAACTATGTTGCATTAAAGAGGAGCCTCAGGCTCCTTTAGAAGAAAATTAAAAGCCAGCAGCTTCAAATACTGTAGCTACTGACTTTTAATATTAGGGCACTTACCTGTCCAGGCATCCAGCAATGTCCTCACCTGAGCCGATTATTCGATTGGCTTTCGGGTGCTGGCGCCGCCATCTTGACTGAGGGATGCTGGCAGTAAAGCCTTGTGGCTTCACAACTAGTTTCCTACTGCGCATGTGCAAAGCACGCTGCGCTTTGTGAATGGACCGCAGTCTTCTGGGACCTGTGAAGTGTCCTGGAAGGACGAGGGGGGTGAACGTCTAGCTCGGTTCGCTGTGTAATGTCAAAACCAGGTACCCGCTCCATCCTCCCCTCCAAAAGGTGCCAAATGTGGCAGCAGAGGAGCTAGAGAAGTGGAGCTTCCCCTTTTGGGTGGCATCCGCTTTAAATATCTTTAAACAACTCCTTGAAATGAACTTGGTTTTTTTTTTCGTTTTTTTTGTTTGTTTGTTTTTTCATTTTTATGTTTCTTTTTATTTTTTAAGGCCCCTAACCAAAAGTTATCAGGAGGTGGTACGTTCAGTATTCATGTCCTCAACTTCATCAGCATCGGGCACAAGCAGAAAGCAAAATATGAAAGACTTTCAAGAAGAAGTTTCCAATCTTTATAACAATATTCGGTTGTTTGAAAAGGGAATCAAGCTTTTTGCAGGTTAGTCCACATTGTCGTTGATGGCTTTTTATAATGATGCTGCTTTATTGGCCAGATCACTAGATGGAAATAGTAGAAAGAAGGAGCCTAAAAAAGAAAGCAAATGCAGCCATCGCATCAAAGAAATAGTAACCTGCAATATGTTTGCTTTTGCGTTTTTTAATACTGCTTACTATGCTTTGAAACAGAGTTTAAACAAACAAAATGAAGGTTTCCGCAGTATACTGTCCAGATCTAACACAAACCAGTTAATAAACCTATCCAAAAGCAGAAACTTACCTCTAGTTAAATGTAATTTTACATGACACACCTGTAATAGAAGCCTCTCTGCAGATGTGTAAAGGTAGCACGGGTCATGTGATCTTAGAAATCCAGTGGGTAGAGCACCCTGACATTGTTCCAGCCAAAAAAACAGGATAAAGTAAAGGCAGTAACCCACCGGAAGTTTTGATATATATATATATATATATATATATATATATATATATATATATATATATATATATATATATATATATATATATATATATATATATATATATATATATATGGGTGTGTGTTTGCCATTTAAATGTCATTTTTTGGGGGGGGATTTGCTGGGTCACCTTTTTGGGTATATATATATATATATATATATATATAATGGTTTTTTTTGTGCTCTGGTGATTAATGTCACCAGAAGAGGAGGAAAGTTTCTAACCCCCTCCCTACTCTACTAAAGAATGTGTTTTTATTGCTGTTGGTGTCCCTATTGGAGAATAATTACTTCATATTTAATGCTGGCGAGTATCATCACTGGGGCAGGAAGTGAAGGAAAATCCTCTTGAATTAGTTCAATGACACTGGTAAAGACAAGATGCTGACCCTTTTACTCCTTATTTTCAAATTGAAAAAGTTTATTCTGAAGTTCAGTTTTCCATGCATTGTGGTGTTCTGTGTTAAATACCTTTTTATATACCACCTTTATGTGAGATGCAGTATAACTGAGATTCTGTATTCTATAGATGAAACTCAGAGTAATCTTGCCAAACACCTACTGAAGACAGTTTGCACTGATATTACCAATCTCATCTTCAATTTTCTGGCTGGTGATGTAATGATGGCAGCTGAAGATCACACTACCATTACCAGTGAGGTATTAATACCTTTGTTTTATTCTCTGCATAATGAAACCACCATGTTCCCACTAATATTATTTGCTAAAATGCAGCCTCTGGAAACATTTAGGAATACGTGTATTCAGTTTTACATAGATAAACTAGGTAATAGTTCTCACGGGAGCATTCTGGAAAACCAGGCCAGAAAGGAATAAAAGGACCTAAAGAGTTAAAATCCGTAAACCTCCAGTTGTTTTTTTTTTTCCCTCTGATTTTATAGACATCTCTATTAAGGTATTGTAACATTTTCAACACTTTATTGTAACTATTAGCATCTCTCAAATCATTGTAATACAGTTTCTGCCAGGGGCAGACTGACCATTCAGGCACTTGGGCACTGCCTGAGGGCCCCAAGGCCACTAGGGGGCCTCGTCAGAGTGGCCAGCCTCAGTAAAACCAGGGACAGTATGTGAAAATCTGTGTTTTTTTACATCTGTCCCTGAAATGTCCCTTGCCGACATAATTTTGCTGTGAAAATCTGAGGCTATAGCTGCCCCGCCTCTGCACTGCCTCATCAGCCAATAGGAGCACAGTGTGCACGCCCCCTTCCCCACCGCGGCTCATTTGATTTCAGAGCAGGAGATGTGGACTGCTTGAGGAGAGGAAGAGGGAGAATGTGTATATACTGTATGTATACGTCTATGTGTACATATACTGTGTGTCTATGTATACTGTATGATCCATGTGTGCCTACTACCGCTAAACAGAAGTCGATCTAATAATTCCATGCCTGGGAAAAATCCACTTGTTGCCATTCGGAGGCAGCTGAATGGTGAACTGCTGAGCTCGGCCTCGGATCAGGTAGCAGGGCAGGTCTGGGCACACACCTGTGCAGTGATATCATGGCACACATCAAGCATGGCTTTTATTCACATGCCCATTGCCAGATCTGAGGCCAACCACAGCAGTTCACTATTCCACTGGCTCTACGACTCACCTGCACAGTTCAGAGCCTGCAACAGGTTTTTTTCTAATTTAAAGGCCTTTTCCTGCCATCTGCCTGCCACACCAAGCACTAAGGTGCAAAGGTGTGTGTAAGGGGACACTGGGGGGCTCTGCCATAGGGCGGCACACTGGGGGGGGGCTCTGCCATAGGGTGGGACTCTGCGGACTGTGACGTATAGGGAGAATGTTGGGACTTTGATGTAAGCGAGGACTCTGATGTGAGCGTGGTGCTCATCCTTACTGCTTTACTCTATATGTTTTGTTTGTTACTTACTCCTGGAATGGCGGCCACCTGTAAGCCTGGGGCCCCCATAATCTCCTACTGCCCGGGGGCCCCGTGAGTTGTTAGTCCGCCCCTGGTCTCTGGTATGACAGTTCAAAATCGCATGACAAGTCGCACCCCATTGCCGGCAATACAACTGTTCAAATTATTGCGGCGTCTTTGGAAAAGGTTCCTGCGCTACTTTTTTGAGATTTCATTGTGATTTGCATAGACTTCTGTTTAATGAAGTCGCAAGCCACAATGAAATCGGAGGTGCAAATCATGCTGAAGTAGCACCATTTCAAAGCCGTGCTGATTTGAATTTAACTTGAAACTTGAAAATGAAATTATGCACAAGGAGCTAGGTGTGGTCTGATCACTGTACATTAGCGTCTGATAGGGAACTAACAAATTGATCTACTACATTGAAAGTCATAATGATTAGTATTTTTGCTTATGTTCTATCACTTCAGTTACTTGTGCATTGATATATTACAAGATGGTGTCCTTTTATACATGCCCTGTTTTTCAGATTAGAAAGAAAATGTTAAATAAGTTCCAAGAAGAAGCCAAGGGTCCTTTGGTAAAACTTAACAGCTCCCTGTCTGGAAAAGTAAGTGTTGAGAATACATGCTTCTCACATATAGCTAGAATCTTATCTGGATAACCTGCTTTTGCTTCAATCACTCCATCACCAGCAAAATCTGTTCAGCACCAGGAGCTGGAAGGAAATGGGTGGTTCTTAACCACTTCAGCCCCGGACCATTTGGCTGGCCAAAGACCGGAGCACTTTTTGCGATTCGGCACTGCGTCGGTTTAACTGACAATTGCGCGGTCGTGCGACGTGGCTCCCAAACAACATTGATGCCCTTTTCTCCCCACAAATAGAGCTTTTTTTTTGGTGGTATTTGATCGCCTCTGCGTTTTTTATTTTTTGTGCTATAAACAAAACAAGAGCGTCAATTTTGAAAAAAACGCAATGTTTTTTACTTTTTGCTAAAATAAATATCCCCCAAAAATATGTAAAAAAAACCTTTTTTTTTCCTCAGTTTAGGCCAATATGTATTCTTCTACATATTTTTGGTAAAAAAAAATGCAATAAGCGTATATTCATTGGTTTGCGCAAAAGTTATAGCGTCTACAAAATATGGGATAGTTTTATGGCTTTTTTATTATTCTTTTTTTTTTTTAATAGTAATGGCGGCGATCTGCGATTGGTATCGGGACTGCGACATTATGGCGGACACGTCGGACAATTTTGATACATTCTTGAGACCATTGGCATTTTTACAGCGATCAATGCTATGAAATTGCATTGATTACTGTAAAAATGTCACTGGCAGTGAAGGGCTTAACCACTAGGGGGCAGTGAAGGGGTTAAGTATGTCCTATTGTGTTTTCTAACTGAAGGGGGAATGGAACTATGCAGGGGAGATGACAGATCGCTGTTCATATTCTGTATGAACAGACGATCTGTCTGTTCTCCCCTCAGAGAACCGGAAACTATGTGTTTACACACACAGATCCCGGTTTTCGGTGTGCCTCGAGCGATCGCGGGAGCCTGGCGGTGATGGCCAGGTACTTGCATTGGGTCCGTGGGCGAACATGGGGGCGCGCGTGCCGCTAGTGGCCGTCTATGTTACCGACATAACATCATGGCTATTCGCGCAGCCGAGCCATGTTGCTGCAGTACAACTGCGGCGGCTGGTCGGCATGCGGTTAAAGTGGCATTAAATTTAAAAATCCAAAATGTAATATATTGCAGCTTAACAATCCATAGATGTACTGGCTGCATTTGTTTTCTTTTTTAGGCTTTTTCCCTCTGTTTTCACCTGGTTATCTGGCTAGTAACACACTTCCTGCCTTAGGGTCGGTTCACACTGGGGCAACACGACTTCAGCGCGACTTTGCACGGCGGCTTCGACGCGACTTCGACGCGACTTTAGCAAATTACAAGGCGACTTGAAGTCGCCTCCATGACAGGCGACTTCGCCTGTGGCCAATCAGCTCTCTGGGAGGGAGGGAGGGGTTTTCCCTGCAAAGTCGCTTGACTTTACAGAGAGATCCGACTTGGAGGCGACTTCCATTGATTTCTATGGTACAGGTCGCCTACCAAGTCGGATCAAAGTAGTACAGGGAGTACGCTCTGAAGTCGGAGCGACTTCAGTAGCGTCTATTAAGACGCTAGCGTTCACTCCCATTAAAACTATTTCTGGGGCGACTTGAGGGCGTACAAGTCGGATCCCAAGTCGCCCCAGTGTGAACCGACCCTTAGGGTGTCTGCATTCTGGATGGAGTAGTATGGCAGACACATTTGGACAGCACATTTTCAGTCTCTGAGAAGGGTAGTGTAAGGCTGGTCATATATTATACAATTTTCTTGTACAATTTTTCTTTAGATTTATCAAAACCATATAATATGACGTCATAACTAAACACTTTCAATTTGTATTCAATCAGACAGGACCTTGCATCACATAGTTGAAGGTAAATCTAAAGGAAATTGAATAAGAAAATTGTATAATGTATGGTCAGCCTTGGACTAGCAGATTTCTAAGGTATTGACTAACAAATTGAAGCTGAACTTTAGCTTCATAAGTAGTCACAGCAAACGTTTTGTTTCTCCTTTTGAAATCAAAGTTTTACATAAATGAGTAAAAACTGACCATTGTAATCACCCCTGTCAGTGTTAGGCTTCGTTTGTTAAAGTAAGTTGAAAAATTAGATTTACTGGCCGGATTACCAGATGAAAATAAAGGAAAAATAGCTAATGAAAAAAAGAAAACTAGTTCAGCTACCTCATCTAATTGTTGACCTACAACTTAATATATATTTGTTTTTAGGTTTGATACCACTTGAAGGTATGAAGGAGCAAGTGACTCACTCTGAGACATCACTGGGCCAAAAATCCTGGTGATATATGGAGTCCATAGCAATACCCAACCTTCAACTCACAATAACTCATAGCATGCTGTATATGCATGGCTTTCTTTTTTATCCATGAGGGGTCATTTTTAGTTTGTTGGGTTTTACTGCCACCTACAGGAGAAATAAACACTGGCAACAAAGAAAACAAAATGTCAGCCAGCATAGGAGAACCCTTCGAACTCTCATCGCGCCTCAGTTTTTTTGCTACTGTCCTTTTGCTCTTCTTTTTTTTACTGTGTGCTTTTTTCTACAATCGACAGCTACTGGTAGATTCATTCCGAGTACTGAAATCTTGGAGGTCTCTCCATTCAGCCAAGAGCACTGGTAGACTTATGCTGGATTGTAAAAATCGTGGAAGTCCTTCCAGTCAGCCAACAAGTGCAGGTTTTCCCCATTCATACTGGTGTTCTGTCTATGACAGCCATACTTCCTTCTTGATAATGTGTTCCAGTGTCACAGGACTCTTATACATGCTAGGCCAGTATTCAGTGTTTGCTGTAGAGAGTTACTCCGGATCAGAGCCATGGCAGTGCTCTGCCTGTCCCTGTTTGCTGGGTCAAGTGGAAGGATGTTTTTTTTTTTTACCATTACTTATCTTGTCCTTTACCTTCCTGTCACCTCAGTAATGTCTTGTGCAAGTTTTATGTTTTTTTTCTTTTGCCCCAAACGACTTCCCAGTCACTTACATTGCTCTTGAGCCTGTTGTCTGCCTTTGGACTGCTGAGCATTGTTAGGCTAAAACTGCCATGTATAAAATTCACACTGTGACACAGCCGCCTCTTGTGCATGTGTGTGCATGTGATCGTGTGTGCAAGCAAACGCACCTGACTATTTTTACAGTTAGCTGGGAGCTCAGAGGCAGTGAGTCTCACCCACCTGGCCATGATATGAACAGCATAGGTGAAAATGTTTGTCAATGGTTGTGGCGTTATCCCCTTTTATCACTTGCTTGCAGAAATGAACAACCATATAACTAGCATAATGAAAGATGAAAACTGGCTGGGCAGACTATACTGCAAGTTTCCTAATGATCTCAGGCAGTGCTAGTATCAAGGTAGTCTGTCTGAAATGTTATCCCTCTGTAAAATAACTTCCCTCCTGGAAGGTTTACTTTCTTCTGTAGAATGTGTATGTTGAATCATTTGTAGATCAGTGGAACAATTTTTTTTTTTTTTTTACTTTTTTAGAAGTTAGCAACCAGATAGCCATTGCACCTAACTTGTTTATATGTTTTTTGTTGTCAGTGCATTGTCCCTGGCTTCTTAAAAGTGCTTGCATGCTTCTGGAGTACACTAGCTGGCTCATGACATTATTTTTGTCCATTCCTGGGTTATGTACATTAAGTGTGTTCAGAGTACCATCGCCCCTATATTTGGGGCAGAGAGCTTTTCTAAGGGAGCATTACTGTAGGAATTACTGCACACACTTAAAAAAAATGTACTCAAAGCGTCATTCCAGCGTTTTTTTTTTTTTTTTTTAAAACACCCCCGTGTTTGCATATAATCAGCTTACAATTTGCATTATTAGTAAATGTAGCTTTTATAAATAATATGTATTTTTAAAAACGTACTTAGCAGTCCCCCCCCCCCCAGCGTGCTCTTCAGTGTGGGCAGCTGAGCCCCACTGGTATCTTGTTCCGGGATACGGTGCTGCTGGCTGCCCAGCATGCACCTCCCGATCTCGTGCATGCACATAAACAAAAAAGCGCAGCACGTTGCTACAGGCGGCGGTGGTGGAGACGCCTTCACTTTTGGAATTGATGACACTCCTATCCCAGGAGCCAATGGGCGAGCAGACATGACATACCTCGCCGCCGCAAGGTACTGCGTAAGTTGGGGAATACAACAAAAAAAAGTATTTGCACTGCTCGAAATAAAAAGAAAATAAAATGCAATGAGAATACAGGAAGTGATGACGAACACGGGGGGGAGTTTATAAAATGCCTGGAATTCCGTTTTAAAGACTTTTTACAAACAGAATTTTAAAAAGTTTTTTTAACCACTTCACACAAAACTACGTACCCGTACGTCAGTACTTTGACGCTAAATATCGGCATTATGGCAGCAGCAAGCTGCCATAACCCCAGCATTTTTGGGAACACTGCGTTTCTCTTTAAGAAAAAAATTGGTCTCTGTGGCGGATTCGCCGCAAGATCGCTTGAGGTGCCCACGCCCCTTCAGCCGATCTGGTCGTCTCCCCCACTTACCGGACCCCCCCCCGGTAGCGGCAGAGACTATCGCGTCCTCTCCCGTGGATGCCTGGCTTCCGACTGAGGGGAAGATGGCCACTGCTCAGCTCCACGGCATGGGAGGGCGGAAGCGACGCAAACGTCACTTCTGCCCATAGCTCTTAAAGGAGAAATTTTTTTTACATTTTTTTTAACAGGTGACTTTTTTTAATTTTATTGCATTTTAGTGTAAATATGAGATCTGGGGTCTTTTTGACCCCAGATCTCATATTTAAGAGGTTCTGTCATGCTTTTTTTCTATTACAAGGGATGTTTACATTCCTTGTAATAGGAATAAAAGTGTAAAAATTAAAAATTATAAGTAAAATAAATGAAAAAAAAAATATTTTTAAAGTGCCCGTTCAGATGAGCTTGCATGTAGAAGTGAACGCATACGTGAGTAGCGCCTGCATATTAAAACGGTGTTCAAACCACACATGTGAGGTAGTGCCGTGATCGCTAGAGCGAGAGCAATAATTCTAGTCCTAGACCTCCTCTGTAACTCAAAACTGGTAACCCGTAGAAATTTTTAAACATCGCCTATGGAAATTTTTAAGGGTAAAATTTTGTCGCCATTCCACGAGCGGGCGCAGTTTTGAAGCCTGATATGTTGGGTATCTATTTACTCTGCGTAACATTATCTTTCACAATATAAAAAAAAATTGGGCTAACTTTACTGTTGTCTTATTTTTTTTTTTATTCAAAAAAGTGTATTTTTTCACAAAAAAAAGTACTCTTGTAAGACCGCTGCGCAAATACAGTGTGACAGAAAGTATTGCAACGACCACCATTTTATTCTCTAGGGTGTTAGAAAAAAATACATAATGTTTGTGGGTTCTAAGCAATTTCTTAGCAAGAAAAAATGATTTTAACTTGTAAACAAGTGTAAAAAAGAGGCCCGGTCCTTAAGTGGTTAAATGTGTATGTGTATATTTTTTCCCCCCCACACAGAATATAGAAGAATTTTTGTCCTGTCTGGATTCAGCAGCGGATGCATGTGGCATCCTAGTGAAGAAGGGAGATAAGAAGAAAGAAAGGTACTTACATCGGTTTCGCTAGAATAGAATTGGGGATGAGCACATCTTTATGTATCTAGTAGTTTATTTCACTTTCAGCTTTACGCTGCTAATTTACAAACTCGGAAGACTTCAAAGAAAGCTGGACTGAAAGAATATGGGTCTGCCATTGCTGATTTTTTTTTTCTGTAACAAATGCTAGTTTTTTTGGCTTTCATGTTGATCCTTTGGCTATAACACTTTCTGAGGTGCTGACATAGAACAAGTATGCAGATCAGGCTTTCCGACTTCACTCTGACTTTCAAATCTTCATGCATGCGCCATGTTGGTAAATCATAAAGTATTGAAGCCAGACACAGTAAGGCAACTAGTATTCTCGGGAAGGCGGCCCTCATATTTTCTTTGTGTACAGGTACCCTCAAAGAGCTTCAAAGCTGTTAAAAGATCATTAAAGGTTTAGCAAGTGGTTGCTGAAGCTGATGCTGCTTAGACTAGCTTTTACAAGCTAAGGGTAAATAATATCTGTCCCAAGAGACAAATATTTGTCCACTTTGTATGGATATAGTTTGATATTAATGCCGTAAAATTAGCTCCGAAGTACTCAAATCACCTTTAGGCAGCATTCGCATATGAGTGGCGTGGGAGTGTTGTTTTTTTTCCCGCTTTTTTGCGTGACTTGTAGAGCAGCCCACTTGAATGGGCTTTCTTATGCTCCAAAAATGTGCCAAACTAGCTCTTGTACCCCTTTTTGGAGCTGGCACATCTTTGACTAGCAAGTTGTTTTCATGTTTTTCAGGCATTTTGTCACACGACATAATGCCCATTTCTATATCGCCTTTGACATGCCATCAACAACAAATGCCTTTTCGCACGTTTTTAGTGCGATCCAGAATCTGAGTTACTCAAATGTGAACTGGGCCATAAAAAGCTTTAGTGAACGATAACGCCAAAAATACCAAAATACTGTTTTGGTAACTGCATGGGGCTAATACATTCAATTATAGAATCAATTATATTAATTTCACGTTCCCCTGACTTTTTTTAGTTCTTTTTTTTCCATCTCTTACATACAGACTAAGCTACCCAGAAAACATGATGGGGACAGAGGTAGGGACAGTGGGGTAGAGTTACTAAAACTGGAGCGTGCTAAATCTGGTGCAGCTGTGCATAGAAAGTGCATCAGTTTTATTAAATCTCCCTCAATGTATAATACTTTCAGGAGTGTTTGAGCAGTTTACTTTTAAAAGAACATTTTAACCTGTGTAAATAAAAGTGGCCATTGTAAGCTCTCCTAGTAGTGTTAAAATTGTCCCACGCCCTGTCACTTCTGTATAGTTTGCTCTGCATGTTAATGTGGAGAATATTAGAAATAAAGGCATGTGAAATAAAAACTAAGAATTCATATACAGATTTCTGTCATTACAGAGACTAACGCATACATTTATCCAAATACAGTATTTTGATAATAGTTGCCTTGTAAGCCCAAACCCCAAAAGATTTTAGGGATTACAATAGAACGCCGAGGCATTGTATATTTTTGGTACTACAGACTTGATTGACATGTCTGTTAGTGCTTTGTTCAAGGCCTCTTAAAAAGGGTTTATAGGTAAATAATGTTAACAAGAATGCACTGTAATTTAATGTTTAAAATGATTTAGTCTGTGGTGTTGCAGTCCCTGTGGCTGACCTTCTAACAACTCAGAAATGTAAATAAATGTAACCTTTTGCTTAGCCTAAACTCCCCAACCACAGCTATGACCAGGCTACTAGAGAGTACGGGCCGGCTTGAATGTTTATCTCTCGCCCAGTACATTTTCGATTTGGAATGTCCACATTTTGTAGGGATAGAAGGCTCATGGACTAGCCACAGAATGTGTGTTGAGTTGTAAACATGCCAGTAGGATGAATGTTTGTCTGTCCGTATAAAGACGGCTCTATTTTATGGAGTTGGTGAATGTCAGAATACCGGGTATTTCTTTTGTGGTCTTCCTAACCAATTTAAAACCCCTCCCAAAAGCATACCAAGTGTACTCTTGTTTATTTTGTCTCTTACAAGTTAGCCGTAATATTTATGTACATGCATTTCAAGGACAAACTAAGATGTGTGCACAGTCCATAGAGTTTATTTTTTAGCATGTTCATGTCAGAATTCATTAGGACTGAGTGACTAAAAACTATTGTTCCATATACTGCATCAAAGACAGATCAGAAGCTCAAAACAACTGTATGCATGTTCAGAACCTTCAGTTCTGGTTGCACAGTTTGGGCATCAGAGCACAAGGCATTGATTGACATGTCTGCCCATCCAAGAATTGAGAAAACACTTCTTCTGTTTTGAAATTGTAAGGAAATATGACAAATGAATGCCATCTATTCTAAAATGGTACTGCTGTACATATTGTTAACCGGGAATGAAAAACATGGCCAAATTCAATAAAAAATACATATTTCTAAATGCTAATCCTTAAAGTAGAACTATGGGCAAAACTTTTCATGGATAGAGTAAGGGAGGGTCATTACCCCTGTCAGAGCATGTCTGTCCCATTGGGGAGCATTCCCTTCACTTCCTGTCCCATAGCCAAAACAGGGTGAGAGGAAATCCCTGCATATTGAGGGATTCTCTTGGGGACCCATTGTCCCCATTGAAAGATTTCCCCTCTATTACTTTTCTGGGGTCAACCCAGAAGCCATTCTGTACCCATGTAGCACATTTTTCTTTACTTTTTTAAAGGAGAAGTACAGCCAAAGCTTGTTAGGCTGCACTTCTCATGTGGATCACAGGAGTGCAGTTCATTTTGCACTCCTGTGATCTGTTTTCAGCAGAGAGTGGGCTAAAGTCCTCAGCAAGCTGCTGAGAGCTTGAGCCGGCCACTTCCACCCCCTCCACAGCCCAGCGCTCCAGTGAGCAAGGAGCGGTGGGGAGAGGGGGGCAGAGCAGAGAGCTGGTGACTGACAGTCAACAGCTCTCTGCTGGGGGAGCTGTTAGAAAGCGAACGATTGGCATTGTTCGGACCAATGCTGCATCTACCTAGGTAAGTATGAATCAAATTTTAAAAAAATTATCTTTATCGTACATCACGGGACATAGAGCAACCATAATAATAACTATGGGTTATACGCCACCTACTGGTGGATGGAAACTGGCAGATATTCAAACAGGAAGTCCACCCCTATATAACCCCTCCTACACAGGAAGCACCTCAGTTTTTTCGCCAGTGTCTGTAAGGTGGAATGGTCACTGATGTGATACATGTGCTCTTGGAGCAAACGTGGAGGTCTGGACAGTTCTATTTAGAATCATGGACTTCATTCGGCCAAAATGGATGGAACCCGAGCCTCATTGGAAGGAGAGAAGATTCCTTTAGGTTTGCTTGTAATGCAGCCTTACGGCGCTGGACCCTGCATAATGGAACCCTGTGCAGTGTTTGTTCTGACCAAGGTGCTTTCCTGCAGGGTGCTATAGAGGTCCAGGGGAGTGGACCCCACATTAAGGGGGACCTGGTCCCTGAAGGTCTTTTATGACAAAGCTCACCGTGATCGGTGAAGATTGGAGGCCTGTTATGTTCAGAGTCCTGCAGCGGGAATGGTAAGTCCTGCATTTTTGCAGTTTCTCTTTTTAAGCACTTCAGCCCCGGAAGATTTGGCTGCTCAATGACCAGGCCATTTTTTGTGATACGGCACTGCTTCACTTTAACTGACAATTGAGCTGTCATGCGAAGATGTACCCAAACAAAATTGATGTCCTTTTTTTCCCACAAATAGAGCTTTCTTTTGATGGTATTTGATCACCTCTGCGGTTTTTATTTTTTGCGCTATAAACAAAAGTAGAGCGACAATTTTGATAAAAACAGAATATCTTTTACTTTTTGCTATAATAAATAACAATTTTTTCCTCAGTTTAGGCCTATATGCATTCTTCTACATATATTTAGTAAAAAAAAAATCGGAATATGCGTATATTGATTGGTTTGCGCAAAAGTTATAGCGTCTCCAAAGTAGGGGATAGATTTATGGCATTTTTTATTATTATTATTTCTTTCTCGGACATCAAGGGACACAGAGCCACAGTAATTACTGATGGGTTATATAGGTATCACTAGGTATTGGACACTGGTCACACCCTAATCAGGAAGTTCAACCCCCTATATAATCCCTCCCCTTCCAGGGATACCTCAGTTTTTACGCCAGTGTCTTAGGTGTTGGACGTGCAAAGATGTCCTGTGCTGAAGCTCCAAAGGGAATATCCTGATATCCTATACAGGGGCAAGCCAGGCGAACCGGATCCATTCAAAGTGTCTTTCATGGCCGAATTGGATGGTACCCGGGCCTCGTGTCCGAAGAAACGAGGTTTTACCTGTAACGCTTCTCTTTTTAGAGAGCTGGACCCTGCAGATCAGAAAATGGCTTTAAACTTCCTAATTTCTGGCGAGGTGCTTTACAGGGCCAGAACTGAAGGATCCCCCTACTTGTAGGGGGCCCCAGTCTCTGACGGTTTTTACAAACGGAGCCCACCGTGAGAGGTGAAGATTGGGTCTGTGTATACAGAACCCTGCGGCTGGATAATGTAAGTGGTGATTCCACAGAATTTTTGAATTCTAGTGGGTTTTCTCCTTTAAGGTAAATGCATGCTATGCCTATTGTGACCACCGGGGGCTGCCAAGAGCACAAACCTTCTCATGCTTCATTCTGTCTCAGCGTTCGCTGCACAGGCTCTTCCGATGGCTCCAGGTAAGATGGTGGGGGTTTTTTCTCAGCTGGGATGTTCCCCCCAGGCTAGGGGAGGCTTAGGTATGCTGTAAGGCGGTTTTTAACCGCACTGTCACTGCCGCCACCGAAGCCGCCATTGCAATGCAGGGCCCATCACTGCCGGCCTCCTCCTTCTTCCCCCACCCCCAGCCTTCCTTCAGGATTGTCAGGAAGGGTCGGCTCGCGCGGGAAGCGCTCGTTTTTCAAAAAACGAGGGGGGGCGGGGAGGGGGGCGGGGCGTCAGCACAGCGTCAGCGTGCTCAGACGCCCACAGTGCCAGAAAGCATGGCTATTTAAAGCACACTTTACAGGTGCTCTGAGCCTTGGAGGGACACAGAGCTGACAGTTGCATGTAAGGTGGGACACAGGCATTCTCCTAGGCTGCATTTACTAAGGTAACACCGGACTGGGCAGTTGGTAGCAAGGCTTTGCCGGACTACATCGCTCAGCAGTCAGTGTTCATTTTTTGGATACCTCACACCTTGTTGCTTTGCACTATGGGTAGAAGAGGTTCAAGTGCCCCCAGAACCAGAGACACTAGGGGATCTCGGTCAGGTTCTGAGGACCCCCTGTCTGCTACACCCTCCCCTCCTGAGGGGCCAGGGACGGCTAGCCAGGGAGAGCCGTTGGGGCTAGGGGCTACACTTGCTTCCGGCACTTCAGCCCCTGTATACATTACACAAGAGGTTTTTTCCTCAACCATTACTGGTTTAGAGGACAGATTAATGGCCGTGATTACATCTTCACTCAATGGAAGAAAACGCGCTAGGCCTTCCTCTGTTTTCCAAGACCCTCACACAGAGGAGCTCTGGGATAAAGGAGACAAATCCCTTTCAGAGGATCGGGATGGGACGGATGATTCCTCTTCGGAGGAATCAGGTGGAGAGGGACCCTCTGTGACTTCCCAGGAGGAGAAAGTCTTAGTGCAGATCCTCACTGGATTGGTCCGCTCCACATTTAAGTTGCCCGTACCTGAAACTGTTAAAGAATCCTCTTCTGCTTTGGGGTCACTGAAACCTTTCCAAGCAACACATGCTTTTCCTGTTTATAATTTACTTGAAAAGCTCCTTTATTCTGAGTGGGATCACCCAGATAAGCTATTTCTTCCGCCGAAAAAGTTTTCTACACTTTATCCTATGGAAGAAAAATTTATTAAGAGGTGGGGAATACCGGCCATTGATGCGGCCATTTCCTCTATAAATAGTAGTCTGACTTGTCCTGTAGACAACGCTCAGATGCTCAAGGATCCTGTGGATAAAAAGATGGAATTCTTATTGAAAGATGTTTTTTCCTTAGCAGGATCAGTGGCCCAACCTGCAATAGCAGCGATTGGAGTCTGTCAATACTTAAGAGACCATGTTAAACAGGTCATCAAAGTATTACCTGAACAGCAGGCCCAGGGGTTTGCTAACCTTCCTGCGGCCTTATGTTATGTTGTTGACGCCATCAGAGATTCTATCGTGCAAACCTCTCGTCTTTCACTTGGGTTGGTGCATATGCGTAGAATCTTATGGTTGAAGAATTGGTCAGCCGAAGCACCATGTAAGAAGCTCCTGGCTGGGTTTCCCTTTCGTGGTGAAAGGTTGTTTGGAGAAGACTTGGATAACTATATCAAGAGAATATCTTGTGGGAAAAGAACTCTCTTACCTGTTAAGAAGAGGAGTAAGCGTCCCTCTTTTAAACTGACTCTTTCCCCAGGGGCATCAGCCTCCAGGCAGTCACGACGGCCTCCTCCGTCTGGGGCAAGGAACAAGAGTCAACCCCAGGGACAGAAGAAGTCCTGGGGGAAGAAGTCTTCTAGACAAGACACTAAGGCCTCTTCGTGAAGGGGCGCCCCCACTCGCTCGAGTGGGGGGGAAGACTGCTGCAGTTCTCAGGGCTCTGGCAGGAGGACTTCCAGGACAGAGGGGTAATCTCCACGGTAACCTTGGGGTACAGGCTGGAGTTCCAAGAGTTGCCCTCTCCTCGTTTCCTCAGATCAGGTGTTCCCGGAGAACCAGATAAGAAGCAGTCGCTCCTTCTAGCGATAGAGCGACTTTTGTCGCAAGAGGTCATTATGGTGGTTCCCACAAAGGATCAAAGATTGGGCTTCTATTCCAACCTTTTTATGGTCCAAAAACCAGATGGGGATGTCAGACCCATTCTGGATTTAAGAGATCAGAATCGGTTCCTAAGGATACAGTCCTTCCGTTTGGAATCAATTCGGACAGTAGTCTCCACCCTGCAGGGAGGAGAATTTTTGACATCAATAGGCATCAGAGATGCAGGCCTACCTGTGCCCATTTTGCCTGCTCAGCAGAAGTATCTGCAGGCAAAGATCACTGCTCTAAGGGAGCTGACTCTGACAGTCAGGACCAAGAAGGGTCCTTCTGTCCGCCTTTGTATGAGGCTGCTGGAGTAGAGGGTGTAGAGGGTGCAGTTCCCTATGCTCAGTTCCAGTCAAGACTGTTGCAACACAGTATTCTGTCGGCCTAGAACAAGAAGGTTCAGGCATTAGACTTTCCAATGCACCTGTCGCATGCGGTGCGTCAGAGCCTCAATTGGTAACTCATACCCAAAAACCTGCAGAAGGGGAAATCCTTTCTACCGGTTGCCTGGGATCCTCTTGCAGGCGGGACGGATTCGTTGGTGATTCCGTGGCATCGGTTCTCACTGATTTATGCATTCCTTCCTATTCTGTTACTGCCATGGCTCCTTCGCAGGATCAGTCAGGAAAGGAAGTCGGTACTTCTGGTGGCCCCCGTTTGGCCCAGAAAAACTTGGTAGGCAGAAATAGCAAGGATGACGGTGGGTTCCCGGTGGACCCTACCGGTACGCCTAGACCTGTTATCCCAGGGTCCAGTGTTCCATCCTGCCTTACAAACGCTAGATTTGACGGATTGGCTATTGAGACCCACGTTCTGAAAAGTCGTGTGCTTTCAGGTCTTGTCATATCTACCTTGATCAATGCAAGGAAGCCAGCTTCCAGAATGATTTATCATAGAGTCTGGAAAGCTTATGTATCCTGGTGTGAATCCAGGGGTTGGCATCCCAGGAAATATGTCATAGGTAGAATTCTTGATTTTCTACAATTAGGATTAGAGATGAAGCTGGCCTTGAGTACCATCAATGGCCAGGTCTCTGCCTTATCAGTATTGTTTCAACGGCCGCTTGCTTCGCATTCTTTGGTCCGAAACTTTATGCAGGGGGTGATGCGTCCTAATCCTCCGGTTAAGGCGCCCCTAAACCCCTGGGACTTGAACTTGGTTCTATCAGTGTTACAGAAACAGCCTTTTGAACCAATACGTCAGATTCCTTTGGTCTTGCTGACGAGGAAACTAATTTTTCTGGTAGCCATCTCTTCTGCTAAAAGAGTATCAGAAATAGCAGCTCTTTCCTGTAAAGAGCCTTACTTGATTATACACAAGGATAGAGTGGTACTGCGTCCTCATCCTAGTTTTTTACCGAAGGTGGTTTCAGATTTTCATCTAAACCAAGACATTGTTCTGCCTTCCTTTTTTCCAGATCCCTGTTCTTCGGAAGAAAGGTCACTACATTCTTTGGATGTAGTAAGCGCAGTCAAGACCTATCTGGAAGCAACTGCTCAGATTCGCAAGACGGATGTCTTGTTCGCGCTGCCAGAGGGTCCCAATAGAGGACAGGCAGCGTCAAAAGCGACCATTTCTAAATGGATTTGACAATTGATTATTCAAGCTTACGGTTTGAAACGGAAGGTTCCTCCGTTTCAGATCAAGGCACATTCCACAAGGGCTATTGGTGCTTCTTGGGCAGTGCATCACCAGGCCTCCTTGGCTCAGATCTGCAAGGCCGCAACCTGGTCTTCAGTCCATACATTCACCAGATTCTATCAGGTGGATGTGAGAAGGCATGAGGATATCGCCTTTGGGTGTAGTGTGCTGCAGACAGCGGTACAGGGTCCTCAGGTCTGATAGCACCCTACTGGGTTGTGATCCCCCCCCTCAGTTGGCATTGCTTTGGGACATCCCATCAGTAATTACTGTGGCTCTGTGTCCCGTGATATCCGAGAAAGAAAATAGGATTTTTTATAACAGCTTACCTGTAAAATCCTTTTCTTTCGATGGACATCATGGACACAGAGGTCCCGCCCCTCTTCTAATACACTTATATTGCTTTGCTACAAAACTGAGGTATCCCTGGAAGGGGAGGGATTATATAGGGGGTTGAGCTTCCTGATTAGGGTGTGACCAGTATCCAATACCTAGTGATACCTATATAACCCATCAGTAATTACTGTGGCTCTGTGTCCCGTGATGTCCATCGAAAGAAAAGGATTTTACAGGTAAGCTGTTATAAAAAATCCTATTTTTTGTTACTAGTAATGGCGGCGATCAGCAAATTTTATCAGGACTGCGATATTGCGACAGACAAATTGGACACTTTTGACACATTTTTGGGACCATTGACAATTATACAGTGATCAGTGCTATAAAAATGCTCTGATTACTGTATAAATGTCACTGGCAGGGAAGGGGATAACATTGGGGGTGATCAAGGGGGTTAACTGTGTTCCCTCACTGTGTTCTAACTGTAGGGGGGATGGGACTGTCTAGAAGGAGAGAGAGATTGGTGTTCATACATAGTATGAGCACACGATCTGTCTCCTCTCCCCTGAGAGAACCGGGATCTGTGTGTTTACACACACAAATCCCGGTTCTAGCTCTGTCACGAGCAATCGCGGGTGCCCTTTGGTCATCGCGCCCGCCTGTTACTGGCATCGGCTCCAGGCACACTCTGCGGGTGCGCGCCCCTAGTGGCCAAAAGGCGAAGCGACGTAAGGTGTTGTCTCGCCCAGCCGTGCCATTCTGCCGCAGTAAAAAAAGAGAGAGATCTGACTGTCTGTTCTCCCAGTGGCCACTGGGGGTAGTGTGCTGTTTATTCATCCTGTTAACTTAGTCGTGTGGGCTGCTGTTTCTTCTCCAGCCACTAGAGGACGCAGGCTTGCTCAGTTTGGTCTATTTTTAAGTAGGAAGTGGAAGGGCAACCATGTTAAGAAAGCCATGTGGTCGACAGCTTCCGCAGGGCCTCTTGAGACATAACACCAGCCCATGGATACTAGTTAAGTGTGAGTACTTACTATGGGAGAAATGTGTGGCCAGACAAGTCATGATTATTAACTGCATACTTACTGCTTAATTCGGGGGGCCTGTACAACTGTAAGCCGATACACCCATAGCAGTGCATTTTAAAGTGTTGGGTCTCCAGAATACAGTGCATTTGGCACAAACATGGTATGGGGCCTGGTGCAGTTGAACAAGTGAATAATGTGCATTTGGTCTGCAGGAGCTTACTTTTAGGCTGATGCAGGAAAAGGCTGCGTGGCATGCACATGTGCTAAACTAGTAAAAACTAGTATGGGGCCAAGTGCAGTTGGGCAGGTGCAGCATAGTATACAGGCTTGCAAGCTTGTTGCCTAAACGCATGCTTGAATAAACACATGTTTGCATAGATGTTGCATGCATACATACATAGATACATACATGTGGCATAAGCACGTTTGGAAGACCATAGGCATTGGTGCGCTTGAAGGAGTTCTCTCCAGAATAGCATGCTTTGGGGCTCCCTTCTCACACTTGTGCGATTTGAAAGCCGCACATTTTGGCCAATGTGAAGCAGTGTCTGTGTAATCTTGAGGTCTATGGACCTCAAGTCACGTCAAGGTCGTACTTGAGTGGCGCAGGGGCTGCTTTGAGGTCGTTGGAAATCATGGCGCAGGGGCTGCTTTGATGTCATTGGAAATCATGGGGTGCGACTGGTCAGGGACCTTGCAGTCCCAAGTCGCAGGATGGGTCGCACAGGTGTGGAAGGGGCCTTAGGCTGTTGAAGCAGCATAGAAGCTGCATTGGATGCCTATGTACTTGGCTAATCTTGACTATAACTAGTATGGCCCAGGTGCAGCATAGTATACATGCTTGCATAGAATACAAGCCTGCATAGGCACATGTTCGCAGAGAGCCCCGCCCCATGGCCCCCGCGCCCGACAAGTAGGTGGCGCCCAGCATGCAGCCCCCCAAGGCTATCCGCAATGATGCGTCTGTGTGGACACATGTTGCATAAACGCAGGGTTTTTTTAAGCATATGTTTGTATAGACGTGTGGGCATAAGTGTGTATGCATGTTGCATAGATATACATGTTTGCATAAACACATGGTGCATAGACATGTTTGTGTAGATGCATGTTGCGTAATATATGTTGCATAAACACATTTCATAAACGCATGCTTGCTTATTCTGTGAATGCATGTCTCCATGGGCATGTATTACGTAAGTGCGTGTTTGCATGGACACGCTTTTGTGTTTTGCCTAAACACATATTTGCTTAGGCACATACCTACATGCCTTCATAAATGCATATTGCTTAAACGCATGCTGGCATGTTTTCATTTGTACTGCATACGTATATCCCTAGTTTAAACTGCATACATATGTGCTTAGTTGCATTAAACAGTATACATATGTGCTTAGTTGCATTAAACAGTATACATATGTGCTTAGTTGCATTAAACAGTATACACATGTGCTTAGTTGTATTAAACTGTATACATATGTGCTTAGTTGCATTAAATTGTATACATATGTGCTTATTTGCCTAGGACTACATACAGATGTGCTTATTGCCTTGAGCTGCATACATAGATGCATGAATGGCAAGTATACTTGTATACCTGCATGTTTGCATACCTGGGTACCTGCATACTTACATACTTATGGGGTTGTATAGCGGTAGACCAACATTGTCTAGACCTGCATCCTTGTGGAACTGCGTATTAGTTTGTCTAATACAGTCACTTTATTGTGTATCTGTTAGACTAGCTAAATGACTTAGAAGGGTGCCACTGCCCTCAGGTTCAGTGGTCTGGCAATGTTCATGTCTCCTGTTGGACCAATGGCATCAGGGTCATCTGAGCCACTGTAGCACCTGATCTCGGATCAAACCTGGTTAGTACTTGGATGGGAGACTGCCCAGGTTTCCCACCCAAGTGAAGGGGGTATCTGAGGTTGGTGTGTTTGAGAGTATGTCAGACCATAAGATTTTAGAGCATTTTAGCCGGGTCAGTCTTTGCCTTGCTTTGGGTCTTGGAGCAAAATTTATTGGCTCATTATTGTAAAGCAATTAAATGGTAGCAGCTTCAAAACTGAATAGGGACATGAGGTCTATCTTTAGAGCTCAATCTGCTGGGCATCCTTCTGCTTCAGGTAGGCTCGGTCTGTTCAGTGATGACCTCACTGCAAGAGGTAGATTGCGGGGCCCATAATCATCAGGAAACACACAGTCTTCATGTGCCGAGTTGTTTCCAGCCTCATCAAAGATTTCTGTAATTGCAGTGGAAAGTCGTCTGTTTTCTTTTTTGTGACCATCCTTTAGGCTGGCCACAGCTTCTGAGGTTCACAAAGCTCCTAGCTCCGGTGCTGGACTTGCTAAAGACGCAGGGGGTGTCAATCTCAGTATACCTCAATAACCTTTTGATCAGGAAGCAGTTGGTCCAGATTTTACTTTGATACATTTTGCAGTAGGGAGCTGTATCTAGGTAGAAGCACATTCCTTATGTACAGTCCTACTCCAGGTCTTGGAGAGGATCATTCTCTCTCTGTCTGGAACTTGAAGATCCAGGCATTGTATTGCCGGAGGGCTTTGTTCCCGGGGTGTTGCACAGCTAAAGATTGGTGGTTGATGGTTCGGAATCTAGAAAGGTTGAATTCTTCCTTTCAAGTATTGGAAGATAATAACCACTGGTGCCAGTTTCTCCATTTGGTTTGAGGGTGGCTACAGTTCAGTGGACTTTGTCTCCACAGGAGAGTATACTGCTCATAAATATCTTTGAGCCTTTGGCCGGTACGCCTTGCTCTGGATTATGGTACAAACCAGTTGTAGGTTCTATCCGGAAAAGCCTTTGCAGGGGCATATATATCAACCACAAAGGGGGCACCTGGAGTCATGCAGCTCAGGAAGGTGAACCACATTCTGTCTGGGACAGCACAAGGACTGTCACTATCATCCGTGCATATTCCAGGTAGAATAGTAGGAAAAGGAACTCTGCTGTTGAATCTACTAAATTCCAAGTTCTACAACAAGTTGAGACAGATTGTGTCCGGGACGAGGGTCCCACTGCCAATAGGGGTAGATGTACTGGTAACACCTTAGGAACCAATTCTCCCTTATATGATGCTTTCCCTCTGTTTCAGCTTCTGCCACATCGTTTGTGAAGAATCCGGAAGGGGGTAACACTGATAATGTTAGCCGAATTAGCCCAGGAGGGCTTGGTACACTGACATAGCGAGTCGACTCCCAGTCCAGCGGAACCTAATGGTCTTAAGTCCTGTATCTCAGCACTGTTGAGCCCCTGGAAGCCAGCTTCGGGGAACTTCAATTACAGAACTTTACAATTACAAATTTTTTGCCTGAGGTGAAGCCAGGAAGTGACACCTGCAGAAATATGTGAGTGGGAGATTTTCTCTTTCTTTCTCCAATCTGTAGGGGAAAGGAGAGTGGCCTTAAGTAACGTTAACGGTCAGTGTTCGTCCCTATACATTTTTTTCCAGGGGCTGTTTCTCACTCCTTGATTCATACTTCATACAGCATGTAACGTAGACCATCTTGCCTGTCAGGCCATTCTTGTGTCCTTGGGACTTGAATTTGATCTTGACTGTCCTTGCAGAGGCCACTTTTTGAACCAATCGAGAGATTATGTTAGTCCTTTATCTCGGAAGGTGGCTTCTTTGGTTGCTATCACTTCACTAAGTGGAGTGTTAGAGCTGGCGGCTTTTTCATGCAAGGAGCCATTTTTGGTCTCGCATCATATTAAGGTGATGTTGCGTCCTCATCCTTTTTTATGCCTAGTATGGTGTCTGGTTTTCACTTGAATTGAGACAATGTCTTGCCTTCTTTTCTGATCCTCAGTTGGCAGGAGTTGGATCACTGCATACTCTGGAGGTAGTTCTGGTGGTCAGAAATACTTGATTTGTCCATACAGGTCAGGAATCCTGGTTTGTGCTGCCAGTAGAGCCCAGGATGGGCAGGCGGCATCCAAGTTAACTATTTTCATTGGATTTTCCAGTTAATTATTCGAGCCTATGGCTTGAAAGGGCAAGGTCCCCCACCCCTTTTTTTTGGTAAAAGCACTCGCTAACAGGTGTGTGGAGGCATCCTTGGGCCATCTGCCATCAGGTGTCAGTGGCTCAGGATTTAAGGCCATTAAATGGTCTTTTGTTCATACACTCACAGAATTTTACCAAATAGATATCAAAGCCACAGAGTGTATACTGCTTTGGCCGCGGTATGTTTTGTGCGGCAGAAGGAGTCCTTCTCAGGTGGCAGTTTCTGTGATTGTCTCCCTCCCCTCAAGGGCATTGCTTTAGGAAATCCCATATAGTCATTATTATGGTTGCTCTGTGTCCCCTGATGTACAATAAAGAACTTAGGATTTTTCCGTCATACTTACCTGTAAAATCCTTTTCTTGGAGTACATCACGGGACACAGAGGCCCCCCCCCCCCCATCTTTTTTGGGTTTTTCATTGCTTTGCTACAAAACTGAGGTCCCTCTTAGGAGGGGTTATATAGGGGTGGACTTCCTGTTTTACTATCTGCCAGCGTCCATCCACCAGTAAGTGGCATATAACCCATATATATATATATATATATATATATATATATATATATATATAGTCATTATTATGGTTGCTCTGTGTCCCGTGATGTACTCCAAGAAAAGCATTTTACAGGTAAGTATGACGGAAAAATCCTAATTTTAAGCATTGTATTACTCACCTAAGTCCCCTGATTGTATGCCCGACATTGTTTCTAGGTTAAGGTGACCAATAATCCAGCAATGTAGATATGCTGGTGCTTGTCGGTTACCAACAGTCCCCTCTTGCTCTCGACGTGAGGCTTGTCTTCTGGATCCTGAAAGAACCTTGCTGTTAGACAGCCAGTAAGTGTCCATAATATGCAGGCAGTGACACAGACAACCAAAGAAGGACCCTGCCTCCTGTGAACAAAAGAGTGAAGACTCGAGAGCATTGCGTAATGGCGGAATTGGTACAAAAAGTTTTTAGGTTTATTTTTATTTTCAGTGCCAGCAATTTGTTGGAGGGGCAGGAAACCTTGAGTTCAGCTTTAAATTTACACGGTTTTAAGCTCCTATTGTGTAAATATTATTATTTTTTAATTGTATGTATAAAACCTTTATTTTACTAATGATAATTACAGGGTGCACCCTTATTATTGGGTCTGCAGAACGTTCTGGGTTTTCTAAAGCAAGGGTAAAGCAGTCGTTTTTTTCTTTGTAATTCTTACTGTAATTAAAATTCCATACAGAGCTATACAGAGCCAGGAAATAAAGAAGTCTCTCCTCAGAACCATTCAGATATGTCCTGACGCTGTTAGTGAACCCATTTACATGCTGCTTTTGTACGGTTGTTGAAACAGTCATTATTGAAAAAGCATTGCTTTTATCTTTTCCAGAGCATTAAGTGACAAATAGTTTTTCTTTTTTAGGCAAGTTTTGTTCCAGCACAGGCTAGCTCTTATCGAGCAGCTCAAAGTCACGGAAGACGCAGCCCTAGTCCTGCATCTGACATCTGTCTTGCTGTTCCAATTCACAACACATTGTATGCTTCACGCACCAGGAAGATGTGTCCCACAGATTATTGCTTTTCTGAAATCCAAGATCCCTGAGGTATTGTCATGAACAAATTGTAGTATATGTACTGCATAGCACAACTGTGAGTCATGAGAACCAGCATATAGATATGTTGTGTGACAGTGATGTAAAACATAAATAAATGTCATGAGAGATCATTTTTACAAATCTTTTCCTATTCAATTTTAGGTTACACCTAGAAATAGAAAGATCCTACATTTAAAGGACCAGTACACCTGAAATATATTACCTTTTAGGTTTCCCATTACCTGAAGAAAACATGAGATGTCAGTGTGTTTATTGCTGAAAGTACTTATAGGTAATAGACATTGTCTGATATCTGCAGTTTTGTTTACTCCCAGGATAAAATTCTAATTACCTTTTGTAAGGGAAAAAGGTTATCAGCTGGATTTGAAACCAGTGGTTTGTGACTGTAGTTTATCTAAAGCAAACCATGCAGGGTAAAGCAACAGATTTTCCTTCCCAGCTGCAGGTACTCACCTTCACTTCATTCCCCCACTGCTTTAACTGTTGGGAGAAAAGAGAAACGCCTAGTACTTTCGGGTGTAGAGCTCATGCCATTCGGGCATCCAGCACTGTCACAGGGGGCAAGTAGAGAGACTTCAGCCCCAAGTAAACTCTACAGCAGGGGAGTAAAAGGAAGGCAGAAATTGCAGACCTTTCCTGAAAATCAAATAAGTCTGGCTGTCATGCTGGTGCTTTAGCTTCAGTTCATTCTGATCCACTGTCCTAGAACAAGTATGAAAAGAAGGGCAGTTGGCATGCTGAAATTCTGATTTTTCAAGACTGTTAACTGCCATCTTTAAAATGAGACTACCAATGACAGCCCACATATTTCTATTATCACAGGTAAACTTTAGGGTGCAGTGATTTAGAAAAGCACAGATCACAGTGGTTTATATGCTTGTACACACTCTATGGTGGAGTGAGCTATAAAAGTGAATGTGATGTTCAAAACGTTGAAAAAAATCCTTTTAAAGTGTGACTAAACAGTAAGACCAGTCTCTATATGCAGTAAAGCAGTGGTGTATTTTGGTTTTGTGCTGCCCTAGGCAAGACTAAAATCGGGTGCCCACCCATCTGAATTTGCCATACCCCTTCCTATTTAAGATCCACCCCTTCATCAGTAAACGCCACCCCTTCCTCTTTAGGCTCCACCTCTTCCTTTTAGAGCGTCACCTCAGGAGTTGGTCAGAGACTGCAGACATACTACAGGAGTTGGTCAGAGACTGTAGACATGATACAGGGGATGGTCAGAGACTGCAGACATGATCAGAAGCTGTGGAGGCTGCGATCATGATCAGCATCTTCTCTAACATGATCATCGTCCTTCTTCTAATACATTTGCCGGTTATCATTACTTACATCACTGTGACCATCCCCTCCGCCTGAGCCCAGCCAAGCTGAGGTGAATCAAGTCTGCCGCCTCCTGCCCATGTAGCACAACCAAGCCGAAGACCGCCCCTACCCCCCCCAGCTGAGCACAGCCAAGGTGAGCTGAGACCACCCCTCTGCTCCACCTCAGCTGAGCCCAGTCGAGCATAGACTGCCACCGCCCAAGCACAGCCGAGCAGAGGTGAGCTGAGACCACCCCTCTGCTCAAACACAGCCAAGCCCAGTCGAGCAGAGACCGCCCCTGCCAGTCACTTTATGCCGCTTTATGGTGACTGTATTTGTGCAGCCATTGGGACTCGGGAGGAGGTGGGGGGCTTTTTTTTGTGTGGGGGGGGGGCTTTTTTGCTGCCCCCCGCAAAGTGCTGTCCTAGGCCTGGGCCTTGTTGGCCTAGGCCAAGAAACAGCGCTGAAGTAAAATATGCTTGTTATACTCACCGTAGAACCTAAGGGGTTAATCCTCTGCATTGTGTAAAAAGGGTGTTTTGATCTGGTCTCCTCTGATCTGCACCTTCTTCCAGTGTGTCCAACTCCTCTCCGAATATTATAAATGGAAGGAGTCCAGCTGCACATGCTCAGTTTGGTGTATATTGCTAGAGAGTGTTTTTTTGTTCTTGGGAGAGTGCATGTGATCAGCACAGGGCCAATCAGCATTGCCTATACTCTATACAGAGTATCAGGGGTCCTGAAGTTTTATAGGAGAGTGAGAGTAGAATGAAAACTCTTCCTACAAGCTTTACCACACACTGATAGAAGTCATAAGACTGCTATATACTGCTGATGAAAAAAGGTATTTAGCAGTTTATATTTACTAAAATAATTGCATTTCCATGTTCTGTTTACTGTGGAAGACCAGGTATAATGAATGCAGGGTCCTGGGTTTAGTAACACTTTAAGGGTTAAACTGTCTAAGGAAAAAATGTATATTTTTAAATCTTATCTAAACCTAAAAACAAAAATTTTACATATTGCATGTTACCAGCCCTTAAATGTGGGGGTTGCTACATTTACTCCACTTTTTAATTTCTTTTTGGGGAGGAGGGTTGCTGTGATAGTCAGACAGGTTAGACTGTAAATATGTGTACCTTTATTCATCCTCATTACATGTGGGATGGGGAGACTAGTAGTTCACAGAAGGAAGGTAACACTGGGGTTAATTTACTAAAACTGGAGAGTGCAAAATCTGGTGCAGCTGTACATGGTAGCCAATCAGCTTCTAACTTCAGTTTGTTCAATGAAGCTTTGACAGAAAAACTGGAAGCTGATTTTGGTTTCTATGCAGAGCTGCACCAAATTTTATACTCTGCAATTTTAGTAAATCAACCCCACGGTTCTGTGCTTTCTCAACATTTCAGGCAGAGTGACACTGGATTTTTGGTAAGATCAACAAGCATATTCTGTACTGGCTAAATCCGCTATTAGCTTGAAAAAACAAACGCAGCCACCACATCTAAGAACCGATAAGCTGCAATAGGTTACATTTTTGTTCATGGGTTTAGTTATCCTTTAAATTGAGTTAAAATGATTCTGTTTTAAATATTTCTTTAACCACTAAGCCACCGCCCACCGTCATATGACGGCTGGACGAGGCTTCTATTGTTCTGGGCGGGCGTCATATGACGTCCTCGCCCTCCCGAGCCACTAGGGGGCGCGCGCTGCGTCGCTCGGGACCCGGTGCGCGTGCCCGGCGGCCGCGATGTCCGCCGGGCACCCGCGATTCCCGGGTAACAGAGCAGGACTGTGGATCTGTGCATGTAAACACAGATCCACGTCCTGTCAGAGAGGAGAGGAGACCGATGGTGTGTCCCTTGTACATAGGGACACCGATCGGTCACCTCCCCCAGTCAGTCCCCTCCCCCCACAGTTAGAATCACCTCCTTAGGTCATACATTAACCCCTCGATCGCCCCCTAGTGTTAACCCCTTCCCTGCCAGTCACATTTACACAGTAATCAATGCAATTTTATCATTGATCGCTGTATAAATGTGAATGGTCCCAAAAATGTGTCAAAAGTGTCCGATGTGTCCGCCGCAATATCGCAGTCACAATAAAAATCGCAGATCGCCGCCATTACTAGTAAAAAATAAATAAATAATAAAAATGCTATAAATCTATCCCCTATTTTGTAGACGCTATAACTTTTGCGCAAACCAATTAATATACGCTTATCGCAATTTTTTTTTACCATAAATATGTAGAAGAATACATATGGGCCTAAACTGAGTAAAAAAATTGTTAAAAAAAAAAAAAAATTGGATATTTATTATAGCAAAAAGTAAAAAATATTGTGTTTTTTCAAAATTGTCCCTTTTCTTTTGTTTATAGCGCAAAAAGTAAAAACCGCAGAGGTGATCAAATACCACCAAAAGAAAGCTCTATTTGTGGGGAAAAAATGATAAAAATTTCTTTAGGGTGCAGTGTAACATGACCGCGCAATTGTCATTCAAAGTGCGGCAGCGCTGAAAACTGAAAAATGGCTTGGGCAGGAAGGGGGTGAAAGTGCCCTGTATTGAGGTGGTTAATCACCAAGTTGTTCAAATTTATTTTCCCCTCAATTTGAATATATCTGATATTGTTGTTGATTTTGTTCTTTTTATTCCAGGATCAGCATAGCCTTTTGGTTAACTACCAAAGCCTTGTGGTAAAACAGCTTATAGGTCAGACAAAGCAAAAGGATGATGAAGATGTTGACACGTTGGGAGACCCTGCAGAAGTACCTGAAAAAGCATCAGAAGATGTTAGAAAGGAACTTCAGGAACTGTCCAACAAAATCAAAGATCTTGCTCTGCGTTCCAGAAAGTCCTCTGCATCTGAAGAGTAACAGAAAATTGGTTCATTTTTCCATCTCGCAACATACAAATAATGTCAAAATGAGAAAACCATATTAAAAAATGCACAGTTTCACAAGATAATGAAAATATGTATTTCCTAATTTAAATAGGGTTTATTTTGCCATTATTTTGTGATGAATTTGTCTAAGAATAAGATTATATTGTTCTAATAAAAGTATCTTTTAATAATGGTCTATGTACAGAACCACTTTTACATTTAATTCTAGCTGTATCAGTCTTTTTGTCATTACAAAGTGACACCTGATCACTACAGTTCATTTTTTTGTTTACGGACCCATGCACACAGGACATTTATTTAACTCTCCTAGAAGCCAGCAGCGTTTTTCAGAAAAAATTCCGGACATTTGTAAGTGTCTAAAGCTTTTCCAAGCTTTAGGGAGCTTTTAAAGCCGTCAAGCTCCTTAAAATGAATTAATGCTCAATAGCTAAATGGGCCTAGTGTTTAGGAGCGTTTAGCAGATTTTAGTAGTGTCAAGCGTTTTTTCTGCCCAAACTCTGCTGCTCCTGGACTTGCTGGCAGTGTTTTTTTTCCTGCCTCTAAAGGCTGCCAAAAGCCTGTGTGTGCATGGACAATTAGGCTAACATGCAGGAGAGTTTAAAGGCAGGAAAAAAAAAAAAACACACCAGATGACCCTAGGAGCAGCTGTAAAAATGTCCAGTGTGTATGAGGCCTTAATAAAGGATCTGAGGGGTGTGCATTTTTCTCCTTAACTGATTTTGGGCAGCTTACATCAGCAGCATGATCTGCCAGCAATCAACAGAACTAACTGCCCATTTTTGTGTTATCAGAAATTGTTGGAGAGATTTCCCTTTATTTCTTACCATGGTGACACCCTTTTATTAGGGCAGTGTAAATATGACCGTAAATGAAATCTCACCAACAGGGACCCAGAACAAAGAAAAAAAACTGTCAGAGGCTCTAGCTCTTTCCAAAACGTTAACCACTGTTACCCAGTGTGACTCCAGTTTTGCATTGATGAGAAAAAACAAATTGAAAGCATAGGGTGACATGAAAGACCAAAGGACCCTCATCTTCAAAACCTTAAGGCTCCTGCACACTAGCATTTTTTGAGCTTCTAGAAGCTGTTATTAGCATTTTTTTGCTGCTCTTAGAATCTAAATAGTGTTATCCTATGTGTCCATGCACACTACTTTAGGCTGTTAGCATATTTTGAGCTTCCGCTTCTAGGAGCAGAAAAACATTTTTTTTGTAGTTTCTTGGAGCGTTTTTCCAGCAGAAAAAATATGCTGAATGCTTCTAACTGCTTCTAAACTCTACTAAAATGCTACTAACAGCTTTTTTTTTTAAATTTTTCAATTCTTCATGTACTGCAGTGGTCCTAACTGCTCCTAAAAGCTTCTAAAATGCTACTAGAAGCTGGCACAAAAATGCTATTAGCATTTTTCGTCCACAGTTTTCCTGGCATTTTTTAGCTTATAGTGTGCATGGAGCCTTAGGCCTCATGCACACGAGACGCTGTTAAACACGCGTTCAGAGGCAGTTGGACACTTTTTTCAACTGCCCCTGAACCCATTCAATGTTATCCTATGTGTCCATGTACACAGTCTCGTTTTTTGGCGTTTTTAGGCAGTTGCGTTTAACCTCGTTTTTCCAGAAGCAAAAAAATGGGTTCAGACGCAAAAGTTTTCCACGTTTCAGACGCCAAACGCGACTAAACGCCGGTACCGCGTTTAGCCGCGTTTGCGTTTATAGGTGTTCTTAAAGGAACATTTTACGACCCAACTTTGGGGTCCCATATCTCTGTTTGGTGTGCAAACAAATTTCGTGTGCAAACACAGTGGAACTAGCACTTTAACATATCCAAATTTGGGGTTCCTAGCACCAAGTGGCCCCAAGATACAGGGCCCCAAAGTCGGGTCGCAAAATGTCAAGCACTTCTGCAGCAGAGAATGACATTTTTCGACCCAACTTTGGGCCCCATATCTCGGGGCCACTTGGTGCTAGGAACCCCAAATTTGGTGTGCTAACACAGACTAACACTATAACATATCCAAATTTGGGGTTCCTAGCACCAAGTGGCCCCGAGATATGGGGCCCAAAGTAGGGTCGAAAAATGTCATTCTCTGCTGCAGAAGTGCTTCACATTTTATGACCCGACTTTGGGGCTCCATATCTCGGGGTCACTTGGGGCTAGGAACCCCAAATTTGGTGTGTTAACACAGTTGGGATAACACTATAACATATCCAAATTTGGGGTTCCTACCACCAAGTGGCCCCGAGATATGGGGCCCCAAAGTCGGGTCACAAAATGTCATTCTCTGCTCTGCAGACGCTTCTAGACGCAAACGAGGCAAAACAGGCGTTTATAAACGCTGGTTTCAGCTTTTAAAAACATGTGTTCAGCAGAGTTTGCACCGGCTTCTCGTGTGCATGAGGCCTTAGTCATTTCATAAGTAAACCTAACTAATTAGTACAGGTTTCATGCAGCTGGCATAATTGTGCTTTTCATTTTGATTCTCTAACATAGTGATCCAAGTTTTGTGAACTGGGTAAATTGCCAGAGAGAAAGAGAGAGAGTGTTGCTGTAACAAAATCTTACCAAACATTTTTGGACTGCTGAGCATGGGGATGATTGGAATACAGATAAAATACATTACAAAGTTTACACCTCTATTTTGGATTTGTATTGATTCAATATGTTTTCTGAGCAGTGATGCTCACCTTTTCATATGTTGTTACCCAACAGCCATTGCTCTGGAACACAAGTTGCCGGTTTTGTCTTTGTTCTCTGACTCCCAAATATATAGTTTGCAATATAAATGATTACAGCTGTTTATATTGGGAGACCCCATATAGGCTTTCATGGCTAGATCTAAACAGGCATTTGTTTTTTCAAAATCTTGTGTAGTTATCATTTTCTTTGCATCATTAAAGTACTCGTTTTAATGAAAGCAGCTACACAAGAGGTAAAAAATGGAAAGAATACTCTAGTCAAAACAGAAAATAAAGATTTGACTAGCATAAAGGTAGCACAACCAACCTACATTTACTTCAGTTTTCATTAAGACATTGCTGCAGTGCATCAATACACTTCAGTTTGTGTCAGCAATCTGAAAGTCTTAGAAAATGCCTGTATCTCATACCCTAAGTCTCTAGCTGCCTTTCTTGTACGGTAAAAAAACAAAATCCTGTGAAGAAGTATCTCACAGAATCCTATAAGATTCAGACCTTACATGAAAATTTGAATGTGGTTGGTAATGCATAGAGACAGGAAATTACACCACACAGATTCAGCAAGTTTAATCCTAATTTTAAATGAGCTCTATACATTGCAGGTGAGTCAAAACAATAGCTGTTTAGTGTCTTACAATTTGTTTTCTTTCTGAAGCAGCTAATGCCTGAGTAGAAATGCCTGTTCAGTGCCAGCATGCTCTTTGTGGTAGTGGTCTCTCTGCAGAGGTCTAACACACCCCCTTCTGAGTTGAAGCCAAAGCTCTCCAACCAGCAGCGAGCTTGATCTTTGCTTATTGCAGAGCTGTGAGTCTTAGCAGGTGGTGTGTGGCACCTCTGCCGAAAGACCACTACCTTAGGAAGAAAATACACTAAGATATTGAACACCTGATTTAAAGGGTTAGTTTATATTTTTTTGTAGATAAAACAAGCTGTGCAGTTCTGACTAAAGCCATTCACGTACCTCCTGAAGCCTGACTGGAATACTCGCCGGATTTCGCTAGAACATTGTTATGTGAGGCCTAGTTGGTACTGCTCACCTCCATCAGAGGAGTGAGCTCTCAAACTCGGAGCTCAGAACTACTGTATCAGAGGAAAGAAACAGCTCTCTCCTATTGTGGAGATGAACGGAAACGATTAGGCCAATTTCATCCTCCTCTTCTCTACCAGAGCCTGTACCTTTTCTGTTGAGTCATTTATCTTCCCCCACCCCTGCTGACATTCTTGTTCTCCTGTCATTACCCAAGAATGAGCAGTAAGAGCACATCTCCTTGTGGGCAGCACGGTTGGCCATTAGTGGGTGGAGGAGGGCACTCTAAAAAGCATTAGCTCAGGATCGGGACCACCTAGAAAGGTGGGGGAAAGTTCTACATATACTTTTTCCCAGAGGGGACGGGAGTAACCAAAAAAAGGTTTGGTGAGATTACTTCTTTAGTTATTCATCCTATCCTGAGCCAGTTAGATGGTCTGTGAACTTTGGTGTTAGTGGATTACAGAATATACAGATTTAGTTAAACTGGGTGAAAGTTCTGATAGTAAAACAATGCAGTACTGTACTTGATTGCATGGTACATTAGTAGTTTACTCATTGCTTTCACCTGCTGCCTTGAATTGTTCTTTAATCAAGTAACAGAGGGTAATCCCTGTTCTTTTCTTCTTCACCATAGACCTGAATAGGGAAGAAGATTAATTACTAAAAAAAATTTTTTGGTATTATTGGGAGCAATAGTGCCCCAGTGTTGGTATCATTAGGAGGAATAGTGCCCCATTGTTGGTGTCAGTTAGCAGGATAGTGTTTCATATCAGTGGGAGGAATAGTGTCCCAAGGGCCAAATGAAGGCAAGCAAAGGGCTGCATCCGGCTCCCGGGCTGCAGTTTGGAGACCACTGTTCTAGACTAATTTGCCGACTGTGAACTTCAGTGCCACACAGTCAACTGCATCCTATGAAGACTATATTTCAAACGTAGGAAGCATATTCTATAATGATTACATGCACGTTGGTTAGGAAACCAGGGTGGTTCCCACAGTCATTCTGAGGTTCTTCAGATAACATACTAAATGCTATTTCTTTTCTTTTGGGCTATATTCAGAGCCAAGCCTTTTGGGGGTTCCTTAGAAAAATTACACCTGACATATGTATGTCAATGGTCTAAACCCATATTCTTGGAGAGTTGGATATATTTTCCTGTCCATCTAGGTTGCCCATGTGGTGTTCTGGAATTTAAGCAGACATTGTAATAAAATATCTCCACCCCTCACAAAATGCTTTAAAAATGATGCCAAAAATAAATCTTTTATAAAAAAGAAAATCACCATGCCTCACCATTCCTCTAAGAAGATTCTCCAGCACATGGGAGGCTGCCAGTAAAATTAACCTTGCGTTTTTATGCAAGGTCTGATTAAACCACACCCTAGGTTTATTTAATACATTAGACCAACAACAAAGGTTTCTAGTCCTGATTTACTAAAGACGACTGGCAATTGACACCACAACTCTATATAGCATTACCACAGACAAATGTTCTGTAATGTTCTTGTGGCAAATATCAGTGTTGTTAGATGGCTAACCAGGATCTTAGCTGCTGACATTCTTACCCATGCATTCACCAGTTACAACCCACAACCTCCCAGATTTCCATCATAGATAAATTATTATCAATGTTTTCTTTTCCAAACTTACTATGTATTTTTATGTTTACAACCTCGGAAAAACAAAGGCATTTTTATTGTTTTACAGATTGCTAATGAAATCTATAAAGGAATGCTCTGTAGTTGTTTATATACGTCTTGTTTTGGGAAGGCTGATGCATGGAAATAATTTTACAGTATAAATAACAAAGTCAATCTAAATAACAATATTTTTATTAATAAAATTGCCCCCCTAAAATAGATTTCAAACTGATGACTTTATTTTCTTCTGAGTGACTTTTGTATCCTTTCACCCTCCAGTAGCCTCTCCAATGTTCATGAACTAATTAGAGCTCTTCACTTGATCTTTATTTATCTTGAAAGCATTCATGGGAAATTTATACATACTGCAGACAGTCATAGTAATCTTAGAAGAAAATGTATTGTACGCCTGGCCTTGTGGAGTTCAGCTTCTTTCTTGGGGCAATGACTGCGTTCGAGCTGCTTCCTCTTTGTTGATGTACATGTCTGCCAACATGGCAACAAGAATGACATTCTGTTCCTACCATTCTGTTTTTAAACTCCATAACAGGTGCAGAGTTCCGACCTTCCATCCCACACAAGACACCAGGGTATCATGGCACTGCATAATTATCTATATGCACTGTACAATTATAGGCTTATTTTTCTCATATCAGTGGGAGGGTGTTAAAATTATTCAAAAACAGAATAAACATGTAGAAAGTGGATTGTAGAACTTTGAAAAAGGAGAAAGAAAAAAATGACAGTAATACCCTGTACCCACGATCGGACATTGATCGGATATTCCAACAACAAAATCCATGGATTTTTTCCGACGGATACTGGCTCAAACTTGTCTTGCATACACACAAAGTTGTCGGAAAATTTGATCGTTCTGAACGCGGTGACATAAAGCACGTACGTTGGGACTATAAACGGAGCAGTAGCCAATAGCTTTTGTTTCTTAATTTATTCTGAGTATGCGTGGCACTTTGTGCGTCGGAATTGTCCACATACGGTCGGAATTTCCGCGAATGGATTTTGTTGTGGGAAAATTTTATAGCCTGCTCTCAAACTTTGTATGTCGGACATTCCGATGGAAAAAGTCAGATGGAGCCCACACAAGGTCGGAATTTCTGACAACAGGCTCTGATCGCACATATTCCGTCGGAAAGTCCGACTGTGTGTACAGGGCATAACTCATAGCAACCAGCAGTCATCTTGTACTGTTCAACTGCTATAAACTGGTTACTTTAGGTTGCTGCTCACCGCTGTTGTTTCTGCTTCTTGCTTAAATAAGCCTGGTAGATTCAAAATATTCAACAACATTTAGTGCCGATTCACACAGGGGCGACTTGTCAGGCGACCTAGCCGCCTGACAAGTCGCCTCCCGTTCTGTACTACGGAACCGTTCTAATAGGAGCGACGCAAGTCGCTCCGACTTAGAAAAAGGTTCCTGTACTTCTTTGGGGGCGACTTGAGGTGACTTGCATAGACTTCTATACAGAAGTCGTTTTGCAAGTCGCCGTGGAAGTCATGTGCAGGTCGCCTCGGTGAGGCGACCTGCAAGTCGTGCCGCCCCTGTGTGAACCGGGGCTTAGGGCCTGCAAATTAAACCTCACAATGTAACTAACCTCTCTGGTATCTGAATGTGCTATTCATACCCATGAACTCTTAAATGCCTTTTTTTAATGGATGTGCAACAGAATGCCACATTACTACATTCTGCTTCTAAGGATTCATGTGGACGGGTATTCCAGGCAACAGAATTTGACATGAAAAAGCGGTGTTTTGATCTTTGCCTGCAGTTTAAACATACCAGTACACATGCGTATACAGAAATGCAACATAAAGCAGGTCAAGCACAGCCTCTAAAATGCTGTGTGTACTGCTCAATAAGAGTCAATATGATTTTACAGACCTGTGCTTGACATTTATTCTAAGCTCAGGAAAACAGCATCCATTGACATGAGCTTGGATAGTCACATAACTGGTGAGGGGGTAGGTATTTGGTTTCCTGCAGTTACCAGAGCCCTCTGAGCACCAGGGCATGCATGTGTAGCTACTCAGATGCTGTAAATAACATCTGATGCACAGTCTCCATAACAACCCCTGGCAATCACTACTTTTGGAAAATGTTCATTCAATTGTTGAATTGTGTAACAAAAAAAACTAATCACAGACATGCCTCAAAACTATTTTAATTTAACATTCCAACCTTCTGGCTTTAAGAAAAACTTAAAAAAGAAAGAATACTGTAGTCAATTGCAACTGTTTTTGCAGTCCAAGCAGAGGAAAAAAAATCTGAGGAAAATATTATGGAATCACCATGTACTTTGCAGTCCTAAAACAAACATCTGCATCAGATTACATTCTGAAAAATTATGTTATCATCACCAAACATCCTTTCAATTGATGGAATAAGAAAAGTTTCCAAAATCTCAATATAACCCTTTCATAACTAAGCCTATTTTTGACATTTGGTGTTTACAAGTCAAAATCCGTATTTTTTGCTAGAAAATTACTTAGAGCCCCCAAACATTATATATATATATATATATATATATATATATATATATATATATATATATATATATATATAATTTTTAGCAGAGAATCTAGAAAATAAAATGGCGATTGTTGCAATATTTTATGTCACACAGTATTTGTGCAGCGTTGTTTTAAACGCAACTTTTTGGGAAAAGGGACACTTTCATGAATTTAAAAAAAACAGAACAGTAAAGTTAGGCCAGTTTTTTGTATAATGTGAGAGATGATGTTACGCCGAGCAAAAAGATACCAAACATGTCACGCTTTATAATTGCACGCACTCGTGGAATGGCGACAAACTACGGTACCTAAAGATCTCCATAGGCGACAATTTAATTTTTTTTTACAGTTACCAGGTTAGAGTTACAGAGGAGGTCTAGTGCTAGAATTATTGCTCTCAATCTGACGATCGCGGCGATACCTCACATGTGTGATTTGAACACTGTTTACATATGCGGGCGCGACTTCCATATGCGTTTCTTTGCTGCGCAAGCTCGCGGGGACGGGGGGCGCTTAAATTTTTTTTTTCTTATTTATTTTATTTATTTTTATATTAATAAATTGTGTTTAAAAAAAATTGTATCACTTTTATTGCTGTCACAAGGAATGTAAACATCCCATGTGACAGTAATAGGTGGTGACAGGTACTCTTTATCTCGATTCACATCTATGCATATTGCTTTTGAGCATTTTGCAGTGCTTTTTGTGGTGCTTGCGGTGTTTTTGGACAAGCATTTTTACCATGATTTTAACGCGATTTGTGGTTTTTTTCACACTGTATATAGCTGGTTGCTAAAGAGGGGACCAGGAAGCCGGCCGTCGCGTCCTTAATAACTGATGAGTCATCAGCTGTCAGTGGGCTTCCCCGCTAACCGCTGAATGTAAAAAAAAAGAATTGCCAGCTAAAATAAAATTGTGAAAAAAAAACAGTGTGGGGTCTAGTATGGATTCAGAGGGGACCCACCCCCCAAAGCAAAATTGAAAAAAAATGGCGTGGGGTCCCCCTCAAAATCCATACCAGACCCTTATCTGAGCATGCAGCCCAGCAGGTCAGGAAAGGGAGAGGACAAGTGAGCCCCCCCTCCTGAACCATACCAGACCGCATGTCCTCAACACAGGAGTGGTTGCTTTGGGGCAGGGGGGGCTTCTGCGCCCCCCCATCTCAAAGCACCTTGCTCCCATGTTAATGGGGACAAGGAACTCTTCCCGACAACCCTGGCCATTGGTTGTTGGGATCTGCGGGCAGGGGGCTTATCGGAATCTGGAAGCCCCCTTTAACAAGGTGGCCCTCAGATCCCAGCCTCCCCCCTATGTGAATGGGTATCGGGTACATTGTACCCATATCCATTCACCAAAAAAAGTAGTGTAGTGTGACAAAAGACAATAGACAGTTTTTGACAAGTCCTTTGTTAAAAATGTCTTCTTCCCTGCTTCTTCCTCCTCCGGACTTCTCCCGCTTCTTCCTCCGGTCTACTCCTTCTTTCTCTTGTCTTCTCCTTCTCACGCTTTTTCTTCTGGTCTTCTTTTTTTTTTATTTAATTTTTTATTTTCAATAAATTTTTCAACAAATATAAATCAGCATATCAAAAGGTATAAGGAAAAGTCATGACAATTTACATAGAAACAATCAACATAAAATTAGTGCAAACATTGTAAAGAAGCATGATGAGGATATCTGTATAGATAGAAATCAGCTTCTTCCCGAATTGGGTCATACATTAAGAGAGAAATAATTCCATACAGTATCTATGCTTCTCAATTACATGTTCAAAACACAGGGATGCTCAAGAGAACGTGTAAGTTGGAATCAAAAAGGAGCAGAAATGGAAGGTTCAGAAGAAAAATTTGAAAATTTTGAATCATCCCAAGGCTTCCAAATTTTTTCAAATTGGGGAATTTTACCTTCAATTTTTGCTGTTAAATGTTCCATTTTACGCATATCTGTAATAATGGAGAGGACGTGGTGTAAAGTGGGAGCGTTGGTAGAGAGCCAAAGTCTAGGGATGGCTCTTTTTGCTGCCAAAAGTACAAAAGACCCTAATCTCTGTAGTGGTTTAGGAATACCCGGGAAAGGTAAACCTAACAGGAAATGTATGGGTTTTAATGGAATAGATGTGGCAAAAAGTGATTGTAATAGATTTTGTATCTCAGTCCAATATGTACCTAAGACATGACAGTCCCAGAAAATGTGAAGGTGCGTACCTACGGACCGTCCACATCTCCAGCACAAACTAGAAAGAGACGCATTTTGGGCATGTAGCAACTCAGGAGTTTTGTACCAAAGAAATATTATCTTAATAGTGGTCTCCTTTTGTGCCACACATCTGGAAACTTTAAAAGCCGACTCCCAGATTTTACCCCAATCTATTAATGAAATTGATCTGTTTAGCATTTTGGACCATTTTGTCATGTATCTATGTATGGAGTCATTTAAAGGGAGTGTTGTCTGGAGTATTTTATATATGGATGATATTAGGTTTGGTTCGTATGGGCCATTTGTACACAATAATTCAAAAGCAGTGGGATTTTCTAAAGATAAGGAGGGGAAGCAGGATTGGAAAAAATGTTTAATTTGTAGGTAGAAGTATTCTGTAGATTTCGGTAGGACGTGTTTTTCTTTAAGGACTGAAAAAGGCAAAAGCTTATGTGTTACTGGGTGAACTAAATGTCGCAGCTGAAACATCCCCGCGTGTGTCCACGAAATTGTTCGTAGGTATGATAATCAGTCCGGAATTTCTGGGTTAAAAAGGAAATTCTGGAGAGGGGAGCAAGGTAAGGAGAGATGGAATTTGTCTCTACACCTTTTCCAGATTGATAGCGTAAAAAGCATCGGGGAAAGACACAGAGACCTTAGTTGGGGTATGAATTTCTTAGAGGAAGGCCATAATAGATAGCATGGATGTACAGGGGCAGTAATCCCCATTTCAATTTCGGCCCATCTATTTGCAGCCTTCCTTGAGGTCCATGTTGTCAATACTCTAAGATGAGAGGCATAGTAATATTTAATAAAATCGGGGGAGGCTAATCCACCTTTAGCTCTAGGAGAAAGGACTACCGATTGAGCAATTCTATGGGATGCATTGTTCCAAACAAAGTTAAGGCACTTTCTCTGGAGATTTTTCAACTGCGACATAGGGACTGGAACCGGAAGCGTTTCAAAAAGGTACAATAATTTGGGCAAAACCAACATTTTAAGAACGTTAATCCTACCAAGAAGGGAAATTGGGATGGAAGACCAATGTTGTAGGAGTTTAGCAATTTCTGCGAACATAGGAGGGAAATTGGCTTGATAAAGAGAGTGGTATGAAGGGGTAAGATGAATTCCTAAATATTTTAGTGAAGTCTGGCACCATCTTTATTTAAATCTGTTTTGTAAGGAGCTGAGTATATCTGAGGGTATATTGATGGGGAGAGCTTCTGTTTTAGTCTGATTAATACAAAATGCTGATAAGGATCCGAATGTGGAGAGGGTTTCGTGTAAGGAGGGTAATGAAATCTCGGGGTGTGTGATGGTTAGCAGAATGTCGTCTGCGAAAAGAGAGAGTTTGTAGTCCTGATGTCGTAGTGGGACTCCTCTAATATTAGGATGGGATCTGATGGCTGCTGCTAAAGGTTCTAGACCTAATATAAATAATAGGGGCGACAAAGGGCAGCCTTGTCTCGTACCATTACTGAGAGTAAATCGTTGCGAAATATAGGAGGACAGCTGGACTTGAGACGTAGGGAGGGAGTATAGGGTATGTAGAGCTCGTATAAAGGGGCCTGAGAATCCAAATCGGGTTAAGACTGCGAACATGAAGGGCCAACTTAAACGATCGAAAGCTTTTTGAGCATCTAAGCTCAAGACTATGGTGGGACGTTTAGTTCTAGTTATTAGGTCTATCAGATCTATGGTTCTTCTTGTATTATCTCCAGCATGTCTCGAGGGTACAAATCCTACCTGGTCTCTGTGGATCAGGAACGATAAAAGTGGGGATAATCTATTGACTAATATCTTAGTGAAAATTTTGTAATCTGAGTTTAATAAAGCAATTGGGCGGTAGTTGTCGGGTAGTGCAGGATCCTTACCTGGCTTAGGGATTACCGTTATATTGGCATGTAAGAATTGTGAATGCGGGATGGATGCCTTAAAAAAGGAGGAGAATAGGAATTGTAGATAGGGGGTTAAAATATGTGTAAAGGTTTTATAATAGATGTAAGGGAGAGATTTGTGGGTTGGAAGATTTTTAATCACCTCTCCTATTTCCTCCCCAGTAATCGGAGAGTTAAGGGAGGATAGATGGTCAGCAGAGATCTTTGGTAGCGGGAGGGAATTTATAAATTTATCAAACTCTGATTGTGAGAATTGAGGATGTGAATCAGGACCTAAACAGTTATAAAGCCGCTTATAAAAATCACCAAAGACCTTTGACATAGCTTTCGGACAGTATGTGGGGGTGCCATCAGATTGTATCAAGTGGTCGGGTATAGATAGAAAGGGCCGTGGTTTTAATTTGTTCACTAGCATCCTATGTGGTTTGTTTGCATAATCGTAAAATTTTTGCTTAGCCCACAACATGGATTTGGAAATTTGATTCATATCGAAAGACTTAATCCGGTCCCGGATTGAGATGACATTTCTCAGTTTTTCCACCGTGGGGGAGGCCAACAGAGTTCTTTCCACTGTCTGTAGTTGGGTAAAGGGATCCTTTTTGAGTTGTACAGAATCTTTCTTTAGGCGTGAGCCTATAGCTATGCATTCACCCCTAAAAAAGGCTTTATGGGCCTCCCACAGGGTGGAAATCTCCGGGACAGAACCATCATTAAGCTGCAAAAACTCAGTTAGTTTCTGCTGTAGTTGGGTTTGAGATAAAGGGTTTTTAAGCAAGGATTCATTGAGGCGCCAGTGGCAGGTTTTAGTAAAAGACTTCGTCAATAATACATTGAGTTCAATGGGTGCATGATCCGACCAGGTAATAGGATTTATTTCAGAAGATACTACATAGGGCAATAGAGGGCCTGTAATAAGGAAGTAGTCTAGTCTAGAATAAGACTTGTGGGGATGAGAATAAAATGTATAGTGTTTTTGGGTCGGGTGTTTTATTCTCCAAGAATCAAATAGATTGTGGGATCTGACTAGTTTGCGAAAGGATGTTGATAGTTTCTTAGAGGAAGATTGTGGGGTGGTTTGGAATAGAGTTTTCCTGTCCCTGGTCGGGGACATGCACACATTGAAGTCGCCTCCCATGATCATGAAAGGCTGGGAGAAGGGTTGTAGTTTCTCAAAAACTTTTTCAAGGAAACCGATTTGTCCTACATTTGGTGCATAAATGTTAATCAAGGAAAAGGAGGTAGATAAGTGACTACACTTCAGGAATATGAACCTACCGTGAGGATCTAGGTAGGAGGAGAGTATTTTTATTGGGCTAGTGCGTTTAATAAGAATTGCCACTCCCGCTTTTCCAGAGGGATCAGAGGCAGTATATGCTACGGGAAAGTGTCTAGAAGCAAACATAAAGGAGCCACTGGGCTTAAAATGGGTTTCCTGAACCATAATCACCTCTGCTTTGGATGATTTAAATTCTTTTAAGGCCTGCCACCTTTTGCCTATGGAATTTAATCCTTTAACATTACAAGAATAAATTTGAGGGCCATATTTGGTTAAACAAAAAAGTGCTAATGCAGTATAAAGACTGAGAACATATAAATGAGCATCCTTAAAAAGGAACATTTGAAAACAAACATTTCTTACAATTGTTATATTAATGTAAGTACAACACTGAAAAAACATATATAGGTCAAAAAGAGAAAAAAGGAAAAAAGACCTGCATATGAAAACTCCAAAGGAGGTAAAAAAATTAGGAACTAAATTGCATAAGAAGATGAAAAATGTTAAAAAAAGAAAAAAGAGAAAATAATTTTTGAAAAGCCTGAGAAAAAATTTCAGGCTGCCCAGGCATAAGCCTTGGGTCATGAGGGGGGGCATGTTAGCCTGCAGGGATTAATGGAGGAGGGGGGGAGGTGGGGAGATCCTCGTCTCTGTTTTTTGTAAAACCAAAAAAAAACAGACAGGAGGAGCAAAGATATTTGGCATGTTATTATGAACAAGTAGATACATCTTAAGACAAGCTGGTATATGACAGAGAAGTATATATATAAAAAAAAAAGGAAAAAAAAGGTTAAAGGGGAAAAAAAACAAAACCCAAGAAGGCATCTATCAGAAACAGCGGTAAGAGGTGTGACCTCTCAACAAAGTGACCCGATTACTGTGAGGTCACTAGGATATCCATGGTAATTATTATCTGGCCATGGAAAAAAGGCCAGAAAAACTGAGAAAAGAGAAAATAAAAAATAATAAGTCACATCAGGTTGGATATCTGTGACGATTGGCTCGTTGTGGGGTAGAGAAGTTCTTCTGGGATCTTCGTTGAACTGGGGTCCAAATTTTGGCTGGTGTGGTGAGTGGTTTGGGGTTCGGAGCTTGGGGTATAGAATCTTCCTCAGGCAGGGGGGGAAGACCTAGGTTGCGGATAAAGGCTTCACTTTCGTAAAGGTCTCTCAGGGAATGTTGAACACCATCTTTGGAAATGGTTAGGCGGAAGGGGAATCCCCAGCGGTATGGAACTTGATGGTTTGGTAGATGGGTAGTAACAGAACGGAAACTGCGCCTTTTGGCCAAAGTGATTGGAGAGAGATCGTTGAATATCTGGATTTTGTGTTGTTTATAGTCAATACGTGACTTGTTACGTGTTGCAAGTGTGAGGGCTTCTTTGCTCTCGTAGAAGTGGAAGCGGACAATAATATCTCTGGGGTTGGCAGTAGGAGGAGGCTTTGGGGCCAGAGATCTATGCGCCCTGTCCATACGCCAGTCTATGTCCGGAATGTGTGGGGCTAAAGTGACGAATAGGCCTAAAAGGTAGGGACCTTGTCGTTCACCGTCTCAGGGATTCCCCTAATCCTCAGGTTCTGGCGTCTTTCACGATTTTCCAGGTCTTCTTGTTGAAGTTGAAGTAGGGAGACTGTATGTTTCAGGTTGGAGTTGTCCTCTTCGAGAACATGTACATATTGGGTCAGTTCATCGAAATTGTTCTCCAATGTGTTGGTGCGTTCACCTAGTTGGTCAATTTCACCCCGTAACTCATGTGCTATTTTGCTCACTTCTTTAGCAATGCTGCGGGTTAATTAGTGTAGTAATGAGCTCAACTTTGTGTCTAGGACAGCTACTGTCACTACATCCACGGGGTGGTCGGGTGGAAGAGAGTGTTGGGAAGATTGAGACCTGTTATCATCTTGGGTCATGCCTTCCGGCAGAGTATGTGGGTCAACAGTGTCTGAGGATCTCGGTTGTTCACTGGAGATCGGGGATCTTTGTTTATATAAGAAGCGCTCCATGGTATTAGGGGTCTGCGACGTTGGCGGTGGAATAAAACCTCTATATATTGCCTTCTGGAAGCCAATCTTCCCCATGCAGTGTTAGGAAGGGTCTGATGTCTTCTGATATCGCTCCTGCGATTAATAGGGAACTGTTAGCTTTGTAGGAGCATCTCTTAAAGAGACGGGGATCAAAGGACTCCTCTTACATGTCTTCTTCCCTGTACGCCGGTCTGGGGGTGGTCACATTAAGGATCAGGGAGTGCTGAGGTGACAGCTGTGAGATTTGCAGATATATGAAAGAGTTTGGTGTCTACAAGCGATCTGTAGTTAATTAAACTGCAGGGGATAGGTTGTGGGGGTACTTGGAGTACCAAGATGGCCGCTGACTTCCAGGACTAGGCCGAAGCCACGGTCTGTCCTGAGGGCTGAGGCCGGTCGGGGGGGGGTCCTCTCACGGGCCCGGACCGGGTCTCTAGGGCCTAAGAAACAGGGACTCTGGGGTCAGGTACAGCAGAGCAGCAGCGGAAGAAGGCTCGGGCGGCAGCCCTTGTACTCACAGAGTCCAGGATGGCCGGTGGAGAAGCCCAGGAGTGGCGGCAGGCCGCGGGGGGATCCAGGATGGGAGGAGAGGGCCCCGCTCAGCTCTCCCTCACTCTGCGGGTGTCTGCCTCCACTCGGTGGTAGCTCGGATGTCCTGGTCGGGAGGTTCCCGGTAAAGGATCCGTTCGTCCCCCGGTCCGCGGTGTAGGCGAGCGTCAGGCTCCGGACAGGCCGCAGGCCTCAATATGGCGGCGGTAGCTGACAGTCCAGGGCAGGCAGGAGGCCTAAGGAAGCTCAGATTTGCCTGAGTTCAAGCAAGATCCAGCTGGATCTGCAGCAGAGAGTGTTGGGGTTGTTCCCAGCAATGGATGGGCTTTTTCCAGGGAAAATAAGGCAGGGATGGCAATGGATGGGAGATGCCTGGACGGAGCTCAGCATACACACGTCCTCCCTGTATCACGTCCGGCCACGCCCCCTTCTGGTCTTCTTTCTCCTGTCTTCTTTGTCCGGTGTTCTTCTACCTCAGCCACCGTTCCCGCCGACGACCCTCCTCCGATGCTGCATCCCGCTGATCTGTCAGCACCAATGTCAAGCATTTCTTAGATAACTATGGGCGTGGCCATCAGATGATGTCATCCAGAGGCCCCATTCTCCTCGTGACCTCACAAACCCATCATGCCCTGGGCAGTGAAGTCACAAGGGGGCAGGGCACCCACCCCCCCATGTTCAGGGCATGCAGTCTGGTATGGCTCAGAAGGGAGGGGCTTGCTTGTCCCGCCATATTTTTTTTTGGCGTGGGTCCCCTCTGAATCCATACTAGACTCAAGGGCCTGGTATGGACCGGGGGGGGGGGGGGGGCACGCTTTTTTTTTACATTTTTTTATTTTTTTTTTAGCTGGCAATTCTTTATTTTACATTCAGCTGTCAATGGGGAAGCTGATGACTGAGCCCCCTCCTTAGCAACCAGCTACAGTGGCTTGCGAAAGTATTCGGCCCCCTTGAACTTTTCAACCTTTTGCCACATTTCAGGCTTCAAACATAAAGATATAAAATTTTTATTTTTTGTGAAGAATCACCAACAAGTGGGACACAATTGTGAAGTGGAACGAAATCTTTTGGATTTTTGAAACTTTTTTTACTAATAAAAAAATGAAAAGTGGGGCGTGCAAAATTATTCGGCCCCCTTGCGTTAATACTTTGTAGAGCCACCTTTTGCTGTGATTACAGCTGCAAGTCGCTTGGGGTATGTCTCTATCAGTTTTGCACATCGAGAGACTGAAATTCTTGCCCATTCTTCCTTGCAAAACAGCTCGAGCTCAGTGAGGTTGGATGGAGAGCGTTTGTGAACAGCAGTTTTCAGCTCTTTCCACAGATTCTCGATTGGATTCAGGTCTGGACTTTGACTTGGCCATTCTAACACCTGGATATGTTTATTTGTGAACCATTCCTTTGTAGATTTTGCTGTTTGGGATCATTGTCTTGTTGGATGAAAACCTGCAGACTCCAACAGGTTTTCATCCAGAATGGTCCTGTATTTGGCTGCATCCATCTTCCCCTCAATTTTAACCATCTTCCCTGTCCCTGCTGAAGAAAAGCAGGCCCAAACCATGATGCTGCCACCACCATGTTTCACGGTGGGGATGGTGTGTTGAGTGTGATGAGCTGTGTTGCTTTTACACCAAACATATCGTTTTGCATTGTGGCCAAAAAGTTTGATTTTGGTCTCATCGGACCAGAGCACCTTCTTCCACATGTTTGGTGTGTCTCCCAGGTGGCTTGTGGCAAACTTTAGACTGGACTTTTTATGGATATCTTTGAGAAATGGCTTTCTTCTTGCCACTCTTCCATAAAGCCAAATTTGTGCAGTGTACGACTGATTGTTGTCCTATGGACAGACTCTCCCACCTCAGCTGTAGTTCTCTGCAGTTCATCCAGAGTGATCATGGGCCTCTTGGCTGCATCTCTGATCAATCTTCTCCTTGTCTGAGCTGAAAGTTTAGAGGGACAGCCAAGTCTTGGTAGATTTGCAGTGGTCTGATACTCCTTTCATTTCAAAATGATCGCTTGCACAGTGCTCCTTGGGATGTTTAAAGCTTGGGAAATCTTTTTGTATCCAAATCCGGCTTTAAACTTCTCCACAACAGTATTACGGACCTGCCTGGTGTGTTCCTTGGTCTTCATGATGCTCTCTGCGCTTTCAACAGAACCCTGAGACTATCACAGAGCAGGTGCATTTATACAGAGACTTGATTACACACAGGTGGATTCTATTTATCACCATCCGTCATTTAGGACAACATTGGATCATTCAGAGATCCTCGCTGAACTTCTGGAGTGAGTTTTCTGCACTGAAAGTATAGGGGCTGAATAATTTTGCACGCACCACTTTTCAGTTTTTTAATTGCTAAAAAAGTTTAAAATATCCAATAGATTTCGTTCCACTTCACAATTGTGTCCCACTTGTTGGTGATTCTTCACAAAAAATTAAAATTTTATATCTTTATGTTTGAAGCCTGAAATGTGGCAAAAGGTTGAAAAGTTCAAGGGGGTCAAATACTTTTGCAAGGCACTGTATATACAGTGTAAAAACGCGGTACTTGCATTTTGGATGCGTGTCCATTGACCCGGGAAAAAAACATCCTTGACCCTTTCCAAAAACGCAGAGGCACTAAAATACTTGATGTGAACGTGTTCCAAAGGGGCCCATGTTAAAAAAATTCCCTGCATTTATGCAAAACGCATCAAAAAACGCATTGGTATGAATTGAGCCTTATGGAGAGTTAACCTCAATTCTTTCTGGTAGAACATTGTTAGCAGGACAGGAAGCAAGGGTAAGTCTTTCTAATGAACCCTGGCTAGCACTAAAAATCCTCAACTCTATCCCAAATTAAGAAATACAGTTTTGTCAGGACATATACTTTAAATTACTGTGGGCATGATCATATATATATATATATATATATATATATATATATATATATATATATATATATATATATATATATATATATAGATAGATAGATAGATATAGATATATATTTATCTATATCTATATATATATATATGCACTGTTACCTTTACTACTGTTCCCCAACAACCTCAACTCTTTGTTTCATCCAGGTCACATTGTGCTGTAGCATCACAGAAGGCATAGAAAAGACTCTCATTAGAGATTCACCATAGATGGGCTTTGACATCTATTTTTAACACGTAAAAAAAAATTTAAAAGGGTAAACATTGACCATAGCAGCAAATGTGTTTTTGCTCTTGCTTTGTCTAATGGGGCGTACACACGGTCGGACTTTTCGTCCGACAGCCTGTCCGACAGACTTCCGACAGACTTCCGGCGGACTTGCGGCAGACTTTCTAACGAACGGACTTGCCTACACACGACCACACAAAAGTCCGACGGATTCGTACGTGATGACGTACACCGGACTAAAATAAGGAAGTTGATAGCCAGTAGCCAATAGCTGCCCTAGCGTGGGTTTTTGTCTGTCGGACTAGCACACAGACGAGCGGATTTCGGGGTCCGTCGTAGTTACGACGTAAAGATTTGAAGCATGTTTCAAATCTAAAGTCCGTCGGATTTGAGGCTGAAAAAGTCAGCTGAAAGTCCGGGGAAGCCCACACATGATCGGATTGTCAGCCAGCTTTAGTCCGTCGGCGTCCGTCGGACTTTTGTAGCTGAAAAGTCCGACCGTGTGTACGCACCATTAGAAAAATGTGATATAGGCCCCTTTTTGGTCAGCGGGAGATTCATGAACAGATCCTCTGCAGAATTGGAGTTCACTTTTGTGACATCTGTGCCTATTCAGTTTCCTGCTGCATATTAAAATGGAGCTTTCTGGACCCATGTTAGATCTATGGGTGGTCAGATGTACACAGACTTGCATTCTTTACATCAGACTACCTCCAATCCCTCATATTTATGTAGGTGTGATAATACAGAAAAGGACACAGATGTTTTCTTTTTTTTTTATCTGGATGGACTGGAGAAGTAGTACACCCCCTAAGGAGACGCAGGTGATATAGGATTCCCCACCCTGCACAGCCAGGCACACCGAATCCCCACAGTCTCCTAGAGTCAAAGAACAGTCCAGCACTTTTGCTATTTTATTGAGGGGATTAAACTTGGATGGGGAGTAGGGGTATTATGGGATGCCCACTTGACTTAGGCAAAGTTGTCTCTGAAGTTTGTTCTATGTAAAGTCTATATACACTCCTCAGCTTCCTCCAGCACACTTGTTTGCAGAACTCCCCGGGCACACTGATAAAAGTTGACCTGACAGCATTTAGTCAGTTTGTTGAGCAAAAGCCTGCAATATTCAGGAACCCGAGGCCCCTTTAGATGTGTAGCAAAAATCAGTGTCCAGTTTACATCCCTGCGGCTACTGATCCCAGCACCACCTCTTCAGGCACTGCCAGGCTGCAGCTGTCCCTTTCACTAGCATTCCTGGCTACTTCTTCAGTCCTCCCAGACTGAAACTCACTCACAAGCCCACTCAGCTGACTCCTCTGGAGAACTCCTTGACCTTCTTCTGCTCCTGTGCCCCAGGAAGAATTTCCTTTGTGTGTTGTAGAGGGTCCCTCCAGCACCCAAGCCCCAGGCCCAGGGTCACCCCTCCAGACTAGGGGGCACCCTCTAGGGCAGTGGTTCTCAACCCTTCTAGTGCCGTGACCCCTTGATAAAATTTCCCAAGTTGTGGGGACCCCTAACAGTAAAGTTATTTTCGTAGCGTGGGTTGTCAGCACCCAAGGCAAGATAAGTCATTTGCGCTGCTAACCCACAGACATTTAGCGCTCCCTGAGTCCCTTCCACTCGTACAGTATTAAAACCCCTTATGGTACATTTTAGGATGTACCACTCTTTCTCTTTGTTCTCCTTTCTTTCCCTTTCATCTCTCTCTATCCCAAGTTCTTGTTTTTTTTCCCATCCCTCTTTCTAGCCATCTTTCTTGTTCTTTCTCTTATTCTTTCTCTCCCTTTTTCTTTGTTCCTCTCCCTCTTTTCCTCTCCCTTCCATGTATTCTCTATTTTTATTCCTTCTCTTACTCCTTGGTGGTGGGAATGAGATGAGTGGCTGTGCTGGCGTGGAGTTGGGAAGAGTGTCTGTGCTGGTGTGGAGTTGGGATGAGTGGGAGTGCTGGCGTGGAGTTGGGATGAGTGGGAGTGCTGGTGTGGAGTTGGGATGAGTGGGAGTGCTGGCGTGGAGTTGGAATGAGTGGCTGTGCTGGCGTGGAGTTGGGAAGAGTGGCTGTGCTGGCGTGGAGTTGGGAAGAGTGGCTGTGCTGGCGTGGGGTTGGGAAGAGTGGGAGTGCTGGCGTGGAGTTGGGATGAGTGGGAGTGCTGGCGTGGAGTTGGGATGAGTGGCTCTGCTGGCGTGGAGTTGGGATGAGTGGCTGTGCTGGCATGGAGTTGGGAAGAGTGGCTGTGCTGGCATGGAGTTGGGAAGAGTGGGAGTGCTGGTGGGGAGTTCTGATCAGCCAACTTAGGTGCTCCTGATCAAGGAACTGAATGAGCGGCTGTGCTGGCGTGGAGTTGGGAAGAGTGGCTGTGCTGGCGTGGAGTTGGGAAGAGTGGCTGTGCTGGCGTGGGGTTGGGAAGAGTGGGAGTGCTGGCGTGGAGTTGGGATGAGTGGGAGTGCTGGCGTGGAGTTGGGAAGAGTGGCTGTGCTGGCGTGGGGTTGGGAAGAGTGGGAGTGCTGGCGTGGAGTTGGGATGAGTGGGAGTGCTGGCGTGGAGTTGGGATGAGTGGCTCTGCTGGCGTGGAGTTGGGATGAGTGGCTGTGCTGGCGTGGAGTTGGGAAGAGTGGCTGTGCTGGCATGGAGTTGGGAAGAGTGGGAGTGCTGGTGGGGAGTTCTGATCAGCCAACTTAGGTGCTCCTGATCAAGGAACTGAATGAGCGGCTGTGAAGAGGCTGAGTGGACCTCTGCGGGCTCCAGGAACAGATCAGCTGGTCGGCCACAGGGTGGGAGAGTGCTGCGGGATTCAGGAACAGCCCAGGATTCGGTGACCCCTGGAAAATCGTCATTCGACCCCCGAGGGGGTCCCGACCCCTAGGTTGAGAACTGCTGCACTAGGGCCACTGACGGCCCCCTCAGCACTTCTTCTCCATCTTCCAACCGACTGCCCCTGCTGGCATGATCCTTGAGTATTTATGAGGTGCCCACCCCCTGCCAGCCCATTTTGCTGGGGATTGGCTGGGGCCATCATCAATACTCCAAGCAGCTCCTCTTAGACTCCACCCTCTATTTCTGGAAGCATCTCCAAGGTACCAGAGAACAGGATGTTGCCTGCTGAGTCATCCAGCCTCCCTGAGTCACTCAACCCTGACCCAGATTGAACCCAAGCCTGGCTCCTAGCCAGGACAAATTTTTCTACACTACAAACTATATACATCTAGCACACTAGAGAGTGTTTCACTAGGATGTAAACAAGTTTGTTTATATCCAGCTGCCCATAGACTAACATGAAAGGGCAAAACTGAAAGGGCCCTTATGGTTCCCTCTTTTAAGCTTGTGTTGCATCTGATATATATATATATATATATATATATATATTTTTTTTTTTTCTTTTGTCATTTCCTCAGACTTAAGTATACAATCTATTTTTTGTTTTACCAGTAAACATCAGGTTTCTTTCAGTGGACATTTCATATACAAATGCCATTGGAAAGGTTTACACATGCTGCCTTCTAATACAATGGCAAATAGATACTATTGCTGTATTGAATCAATCAGCAGCGTATATATTTTTAGCCGTTTCCAGTGTTTTAGAGGAGTTCATGTCAAACAAAGCCAATCAACAATAGCCTGACCTTTTGACATATTTGACCTATGGCATGTATGATACAACAGTGCCATCTAGAGTTTCAGTTGGGAAATGTTTTCCCTCAAATATAGTAGAGAAACTAGATAGAAAGGGCCACACTAATATAGAAATGTTTAAACCTTCTAAATAAAAGGCCATCGGCATAAGCTGTAAGAAGGGCTCCATAACAACAAGCAAGGTTTGTGCTGGAGGGCATCATAAACACAAGACGACCACATAACCACAAGAGAGAACTTCACTTGTGGATGATGCTAAAGTTACCTAATGAGAGAGACCAATTTCTGCAATCGCTCAAATAGCCAGAAACCCTGGTTGCTACAGAGATTGTGAAGCTGCTAAACCCAGACCTAAGTGACTTTTAACATATTCCTCTTGTACGCAGACCATTGTTCATACTCATACACTAGGAAATTTAGTAGATTGTAAGCTCTAACAAACAGGGCCCTCTGATCCCTCTTGTACCAAATTGTATTGTATGCCTTCATTTGTAAAGCACTGTACAAACTGTTGACACTATATAAATCCTGTATAGTAATAATAATGTGTACATATGTTATATGTATATCTGTAATATTTTGTAAGTCTTTAATTGTTTTCCATAAATGTACGTAATTTGTATATACAGCACTCTTGTTTAGTAAAAGCACATAATATACAACAGAGGTTTATGCTTCCTTTGTTTTACAGCAAAGCTGTCAGGGCTGGGCTCAGCCCTTCCTTCTCTGAGCTGGCTGCTCAGCTGTCGGCTAATTGCCAGCTCCCATCTCTCTCCACAGTTACCCAGCTGTTGTTGATTCTGCTCATCAGTCCTGCCTATTTAAAGTCGTCCAGCTCACTTGATCTCTGCCTTCGCCTTTGTCAACTTCGCAAAGACTTTCTCCTGCGTTCCTGTTAAAGACTTGCTCGGCTGACGATCCTTCTGGCTCCTGATCCTGCTTGCTGTACTACTACGTTTATCTCTGGCTCTCTGACATTTGCTTGGCTGACTACACAATCCGGTTACTGAACTCTGGCTTGTTTTGACTACGCTTACTCTGTTTACCTTAATATTATTATTATTATTATTATTAATAAACAAGTGTGATTTAACTTTACTTTTGTCTCGGTCTGATTCATGGTTCCTGATAAAGTGACCTTAAAAGCAAAACAGGGCTTTGCTGATTATCTCCTTTATTTCAGTTTTTTACAAGATCTGCAAAAGCTGAACTTTAACATTAGTATGTATCTGAGTGCACAATACACAATTTTCATTTTTAGTAAAAAGTATTTGAGTTGTAGTTCTGCTCGGAATTTAAAAGTAACCTTACATCTCAAAGTAACCGCATGTAATATTTTGATTTGTGGTTACATTAGTATGCATCAGGGACTAGCAATTTGCTTGAAAACCTCCTCTTTATTTCATTTTATTCATGAGTCCATTAAGCTGTAAAGTAAAAAGATATTTAAAATGAAGCATTTAGATTTAAATATAATAACAACTAAAAGTGTAAGGGTAGCAGCACTGAGTCATATGTGTGTTTTGCTTTGCATCCATTGCACCATCAGATACACATTCCAGTGGTTACTATGACCACTGACATTCCATCAGGTTAGCCCTTTGGGTCCTGGCCATGGTTAAAAGAAAATAGGCTGAACTTCACATTCTTCATTAAATCTATGTTACTTTCTATCATTTGCAAGTTTAGAAGCTCTACATAAACATCCTTTATTGCTGTGTGAAAAGACAGACATGGACTTGGAGAAGCTTGAAGAAACCAAATCTGCGCAAGAGCCAAAATCTGACAAGAATTGAATTACAGAACCTCTGCTCACAGACTTCAGTATGTGTCTGGGAAACGTCCCTACAAGCTTTCAGCAGCTCAGCTAAGAGGAAGGACAGATGTGAGTATCTATCTTAAAAATGCTACTTGTTTATATTGAAAGAATGGATTGGGATACTATATCTTTAGACGGGTTTCCTACATTTATATACATTTAGTGTTCTTTGACAACGTAATCTTCTAAAATATCATCCTATGATTTAGGGGTATGAAAATTGGTGAAGTTTGCTGTATGTTTGTTTAATGATCATACCTGTGGATGTGTGTCTGAAAACTGGTAATTTTTTTAGACAAAATAAAAGTTTATATCATGGTATTTCTTCTGTGATGTAAAAATGTATATTGCTTAAAATTAGTAGTTATTAATCAATATTACTTTTATAGACCACAAATGTGGTTCTTTTTATTACTTCTTTTTCATTTTTATTACATGTTTTTATATTCACTATTTAAATTGCATCTCTTGAACTAGGTACTTGACTTTCAGAACTTGTTCAGACCAGCAAACCCGCTGGTTGCATGGGACTGACTGTTGAGAGGAAGAGTGTCAATCCACCAATCCTGGTACATCACACGCCAGGATTGTTTTTCTTTTTAGCTCTTTTTATTTGATTAAGTTTTTATTTGTTAGAACTTTATTGAAATGTCACAATATAATTTCATTTAGTTTTATCTGGGATGAAAAGGCCGCTGAGACTGATGGTATCAGTGGAGAAGAGGAATGGGGAAAGAGTTAGGAGGGAGAGAAGAGTAGAAGAGGAAAGGAGTATAGTAAGAGGAGATTGGGAGAGGAGATTTTCTTATGGCGTGATATGTTAGAAGCATAGAGCCATCAGGACCTACCCCCTTCTTTGTTCTGTTTTACCTTATGTGTCATGTTAGAATGAGAGAATATAGAGAATTGATGTTTAAAAAAGGAATTGAGTGTGATTTTGCATTTATATGTGGAAAAACATTGACATTTTTTAAAAAATAAATTATTTTCACTGCAGGGGAGTTGGGATGCAGTAGTGCATACAGTACTTATTTTCAACATAGTGGTGTGAACTGACTACATAGAAAACAAGGCAAACTTCCTTGTCTTTGCTGCGCTGGGCAAAGCTACCCAGTGTAGCCAATGCAAATGGCATGAACGGGAGCTCAAACTTACATACAAGAATCATAATTGGTCTTAGGTTTTTAACTTATTTCTTTTGATCAAGACTGTGGGGGTGATTTACAAAAGCTGTTGTCATCAGTAGAGGCGCATGGCGAGGCACAACGCACATTTCCATATTTACAAAGTGGTGCGCTGGTAACAGAGCTCGAATCCCCCATTTACTATAGCGATCTTGGCGCACAGGAGAATGCAATCTGTGCGCCACTATGGACATGGCGCATGACATCTCCAATTCAATATTGACAGAAGATGGTGGTGCCAATATTATGAGGTCATGTGAGGAAGTTTAGTAACAACTGCCCAAGTAACAAATATGTCCAGAATAGAATGAGCAAATGGAAAATTTCCTATCAAATAATTACCGTAATTTTCCTTTCCTGATAGACTCCATGGCAACAACGTGTGGGTTAGCCACGCCTCCATAAATACCCTATAGGACACCTCTCCCATAAATCTTAGCTCCGGACTATAGGCCGTGTTCCGTAGCTAGCCTACACCAGGCATATGGGAGGGAACTCCTGCTGCCATGGAGTCTATCAGGAAAGGAAAATTATGGTAAGTATTTGATAGGAAATTTGCCGTTTTCCTGACACTCCATGGCAGCAACATGTGGGAAATAACTCGCTGTACACACCCGAGTGGACAAATTCTGAGCAAAGAAACCAAATTTATTTAACACCGTCAACCGACAGTACTTGCAAACCAAAATGAACAGATAAGGCAGCTGGTTCAACACAGTAGTGAGACACAAATGTGTTGATAGAAGACCAGGAAGCCGCTCTACAGATTATTTCGGAGAGACATGGCGTGAAGCTGCCCAAGAGGTCGAGATACTCCTGGTTGAATGTGCCGTCACTGCCTCTGGAGGAGCCAAGCCCTTTGGTTTAAAAGCCCTTTGAATGGTCTGTACAATCCATGCAGCAATGGATCTAACTGAAGCCCACTTTCCTTTGTTTTTCCCGTGGAGAAGGATGAAAAGAAAATCCGATTGTCGAAAGGGAACCGTGACCGGGTATTGTTTCAGAGTGTGACCCACATCAAGGGGATGGACATCTTGATTTTCCGTTGCTCTAAAGGTGGGAAGCACAATTTCTTGATTCTCGTGGAAAATTGTGGTCACTTTAGGATTTGACCCCAGCATGGGAATTAACAGTGCTCTGTCTGGAAAGAAAGTCAGAAAAGGCTGCTTCGAACCCAGGTTTCTGATTTTAGACACTCTTTTTGCTGAAGCAACAGCCACCAGGAAGGTGGTTTTGAGAATAAGATCCTTCACTGAGAGTGGCTTGTCGGGATCTGATCTGAGCTAAGAAAGGAAATCCAGAACAAGAGGGAGTTCCCACTTGGGGAATTTTGGCTTCCTCTGAGGCCTAAGCCTGATAGCAGTGTGTGTGTGTCTGTCTGTGTGTGTCTGTGTCAAGAGCGTACATTTGGGTGTCCTTATGAAGTTTTTAACACATTTATTTTCTCTTTGTATTTTGTTTGTTATGTCTTTGCAAAACAGATGTGTTTTAGAGCAAGTATTTTTTACTTTTGTTTATTTATTTTTTTGGGGGGGGGGTTATTTTTCCCTGAAATATTTTTGATGTTGTCAATGTGTGTAGGTTAGTTTTGCTTTGATTTAATTGTCTGTGCTGCATTATTTTGCAAAATCTTCCTCAAGATGTTGTGACTAATAAATGTTTAAATCCTTAAGAGACTGTCCGTTTGTGGGCGCAGTCCTTTTAACTCCTGTTAAATTCCTCTGCAAAATGGTCAGACCTCAAAACCATATTCTGTGGTGTCTTAAATTAACATACATGTGTTTTTTGCTTTCCTTGCTCTTTTCCAAGTCCTGTTTTGTTGACCAATAAAATTTGTAGTGAATTTTTATGTTTTATGTGTTTTGTTAATAATTTGTTTTGCAGATGCATGCTCAATCCAAGTAATGCATTTTACACCCCCCCCCCCCCCCAAACAATTTTCATGCAACAGATTTCCCAGCTGCAGCTTAACTAGGCTGATTGGCATTGCAAAAAAAAGTGTGATTTGTCTAAAAGCTAATATCTTGGTGCCTTCATGGTAGCATATGCATGGATTTTGCACATGCTGCCATGGAAAGGAAAATGACAGAGAGGTACATTTTTTTTTTTTAGCGTAGTGGTTCTCAGCCTCAGTCCTAAAGTACCCCTGACAGGACATGTTTTGGGAATTTATCTTAAAAATGTATCCAAAATAGTTGTCCAAAATACCAAGCCATTGACTCTGACTTAAAGCACCTGTGCAAGATGAAGGAAAACCTGCAAACATGGCCTGTTGGGAGTACTTGAGGACAGGGTTGAGAACCACTGATTTAGAGCAATGAGCTAAAATCTAGCTCAAGACAATCCTATTCTAATTGTGGGCATTTGAGGGAAACCAAGTGAGTGTTAGAACCCCTGCTTGTCTTTTTTAGGTTGGGCTTTGTGTCCCTTTTCTGAAAATTGGCTTCACTTCCTGTCACATAGACAAACAGGAAGTGAGGGTAAAAACTTACTAATGTCTTTCCTTGGGGACACATAGGTCAATCTAACTAGTGTCCCCATTAGGCAAATTGCATTCTAGCACTTTGTTGTGTACACCCCAAATTATTAGGTATTTTGGGGTTTATTAAAGGCAAATTCACTCTGAAATACAAGTGTACTCACTGTAAATCTGAGGGGACACACTGGTGCTTTTATCATCCAATTATGTAGAAGCAAAGATGCAGTTTTTTTATTCTCCTTGAATACCCCCCTCGGATCTCCAGCAACTGCACTTCCAAGTGCACTTGTAGTGCAAGGTGGATTTGCCTTTAGTAAATAAACCCCAAAGTCCAAGATACCTAATAATTTGGGGTGTACACAGAAAAATGCTATCGTGCAGTTTATCTAATGGGGAAACTATTTAGAATGACCTGTGTGTCCCCAAGGAAAGACATTGGTGGGGTTTTACCCTCACTTCCTGTTTGGCTATGTGACAGGAAGTGAATACATTTGAAGGAGAAACTGGCAAAATTTGGGAGCTGTCTTCACCCTATCAGGGTTGCAGACATCCCCCAAAACTGACAAGACTTCTAATCCCTCTGCACTCTATCCCCAAGCAAAAATAAGAAAGGATTTCATTTAGCTTAACTTTGCAAAAACACATTCCTAAGTTCAACTGTGATGCAAGTCAATTGTCCATTTAGACCTTGTTTAATAGAAATCACCAGTTGCCTTTCACTATAAACATTTTGTTAGTCCAGTCCTGGAAAACTGCATCTGCTTTACTATTAATTTCCATAATAATTGGGTTCCTGCAGCTAGATGCGGCAAATGCATTTAGATGCACAACCGCTGTGTATGTGAGATGCACAACTGCTGTGTGCACGGAGGTATGTACCCGTGGCGCATATCTGGTTCCCGAAAGCGGTGGCCTGGACACAGGAATGACATCACACCCCTCCAGGAAGTTGCTTGTACTGCTGCTAATTTCTTCCCACCACCATGCCCAACTCACTGTTGTCTGAGGAAGAGATGATCCTTATTTGCAAATTAAGATAGTTTTTTATTTATTTTTACATAGGGTGGTGTTTGTGTAGGTCATGTGTGTATGTCTAAATGATTTGGCCTCAAAACACACACCTACTTCCTGTGTACAGATTCACTTCCGAGCCAATATATATGTATATTGCTTCCTGCTTCAGTGTGTGTGTGTATATATATATATATATATATATATATATCTATATATCTATAGATGTAGGCTCTTGTATCCACCAGCACAGAGAAGTTGAGTAGATGCCACACTCCCAATTCTGGAGGCATAATCATGGTCTTGATCTAGGGATCTTCAAACTACAGCCCTCCAGTTGTTTTTTGTTTTTTTATCCACTTCAGCGAAAGTTTTCCGAGAGACATTATTTCAACTTTATGTGTCAAACTTTATCTCTTCTCCTTTTTCACATCATTGTTGATTGTTTCCGTCACATCTTTATTATTTTTCCCTTCTAGGATATTCTTAAATATTTTTAAAAACCGGCGACAAAACGCCTTCTATAATTATAAACCCTATTATTATCTTAGTCTCTTTCAGTCCCTCTTATTTCCCCCCGCCCCCCCTCCCCCTCGTCCCCCCCCTGCCCCTCCCCTGTGTCTGGTCCGTTCCTTTATGTTATTTATTTATCCACTTGGCTCTGCACCTGTTCTTTCTTTTATCCTATCTAAATAAATATCCGAGACTTTGTAGTTTTTCCAACTTTCCCATCTACTATTATCCCCTTTCTCTCCTCCTTCCATTTTGTAGTGATAATCTATTTCCTTTAGCCAGTTTCTAATGTCTGGTTTTCCACTTTTTAGCCAATTCTTGGGAATTAAGGCCTTGGCCGCATTCAGGAGGTTAGGTATTATTGATTTTCTATATTGTTTCTTAGGTTTATTGTAGATATGGAAGAGGCAAGTCCAAATATTTTGTTCTATTTCTTCTCCAGTTATTTCCTTTATGTTGTTTAACACTTCCTTCCAGTACTCCATTATTATTGGGCATTCCCACCATATGTGTGTGATCGTTGCTATTTGGCCACATTTTCTCCAACACAAGGAGGTTCTATCTTGATGGAATCTGTGTATTCTTACTGGGGTCATATACCATCTTGATACTAGTTTATAATTCATTTCTATGGTCTTCATGTCCCAAGCCTTATTATATCCCATTTCTATCATTTTTTCCACTTTTTGGTTATCTATTTTTAAATTCATTTCTTTTTCCCATTGATTTATATATTCTGGTCTTTCTTGTGCTTCCAAATCTGTCAGTATACTATAAATTTTTGATGTTCCGTTTTTTAATGGTGTTTCATTGCTACATAGCTTTTCCAGTGCAGTTAATTTTGTTTCATCTCTCAGTGGGTGTGGTATTGTGCTTACTAGGTGCCTTATTTGAGTATAATTCCATTCATTCATCTTCCATCCATTCCTTTCCTCTATTTCTACTCGTGTTCTTATTTTGCCATTTCTAATGATATCTTTCAGTCGTGGGTTACCTATTCCTTGGATTTCAAATATTTCCCTCCCAGGGGTGAAGAGATTCGATCCTGTGAGTGCTAATAGTGGTGAATTATATTTCCATTCATTCTTTAAGTGAATGGTGTCCCAAATTTTAAATACATTTTTTGTTATTTCGTGCGTGTCGGTGTCCAATATTCTATATTTCCGTGGAATCCAAATATTCTTATGTAGTGTGGCTCCACTTATTGTGTTTTCCATTTCCACCCATTTTTTTTCATTTTTCTCATTTGTCCACTCTAACATTCGTGTTAAAACTATGGCTTTATAGTACCTACTTATATCTGGGACGGCAAGACCCCCATGCTCCTTTTTCCTTGTGATCAGCGTGTATTTAATTCTTGGTTTTTTATTAAGCCATATGTATTTTAGCAGGATTGTTTTAATTATTTTAAAAAAGCTCTGCGGGATTTTTACTGGTAACATCTGTAATCTGTAGTTTATTTTAGGTAATATCGTCATCTTAAACATATTTATTCTTCCAATCCATGAAAGTGGCTGTATTCTTAACTTTTTCATTTCTTCTTTGACCTCATTGATCAGTGGAATAAAGTTTGCCTGATAAATTTTTTCTACTCTAGGAGTTATTTTAATTCCAAGGTAATTTAGTTCTTTTACCCAAGTGAATGGGAATTCTTTTTGTAAAAACTGAACTTCCTTTTTCTCTAGACCTATGTTTAATATTTCCGTTTTTATTGGATTAATTTTGAAGTTTGACAATTCTCCGTATTTTTTAATTTCTTTCAGTATGTTTGGGAGTGACACTCTTGGGTTGGATACGTACATCAAGATGTCGTCCGCGTAGGCAGCGATCTTATGCTCTTTTCCTCCTATTTTCGCTCCTTCTACCTCTTTGTTATTGTGGAGTGTTGCTAATAGTGGTTCTAAGGCCAATACATATAATAGTGGAGACAGTGGACAGCCTTGCCGTGTTCCATTCTGCATCTGAATTTTTGGAGAGAGTCTACCGTTTACTTTTACGACTGCTGTCGGGCCATTATACAAATTTGTTATCCACTTCATCATTTTTGTCCCAATACCCAAGTGCCGCAATATATCCATCATGAAACCCCAGTCTACCCTGTCAAATGCTTTTTCTGCATCCAATGACAGGAATAGAACTGGGGTCTCATTCTGCACCTTCTTGTGCAACATCAATAATGATTTTAGGCTGTTGTCCCGCCCCTCTCTCCCCGGGACAAAACCAGTTTGGTCCGGGTTGATCCACAGTGGGATTAGTTTTTTTATCCTAGTGGCCAGGATCTTGGAGTACAGCTTCGTATCAGCGTTCAATAGGGCTATTGGCCTGTAGCTTGAGCAGTTAACTTTGTCTTTCCCTTCTTTTGGTAGTATTGTAATATGAGCTAATAACGATTCACTTCTTATTTCTTCATCTTCCCCTAAGGAATTCATATATTCTAATAGTTTTGGAGTCAACTGTTCTTCAAATTTTTTATAGTATTTGACCGTAAACCCGTCTGGTCCTGGGCTTTTTCCTACGGGAGTTTCCTTTAATGCCAGTTTTACCTCTTCATGCGTAATATTTTTTTCCAATTCTTCTAGTTGGTCTATTTTTAGTTTTGGTAAGTTTGCTTTTTTTAAATATTCTTGTATCTTCTTTGTTCTTGTATTCGCTTCTTTCCAACTTTCCTGTCCTTTTATTGCATAAAGGGAGCTGAAGTATTTTTGAAATGTTATCGCTATATCTGTAGTTTTATTTACCACTTCTCCTTTTTCATTTTTGATCTTCTCAATATAATTCAAAGACTTCTTTTTTTTTACCAGATTTGCTAGGTATTTTCCTGGTTTATTACCCCATTTATATTTTTCTTGTACTACTCTGTTGTAGTCCTTCCTTTCTTCTTGTTCCATCCAGTCTTTTAATTGCTCTCTCTTTTGAGATAGTAGGCCGAAGATTTTGTTGTTTACTTGATTTTTGTGTTTTCGTTCCAATTCATAAATTTCTTTAATTATTTGTTGCATGTTTGTTTTCCTTTCCTGTTTTTTTCTTGCCCCTATAGCTATTAACTTGCCCCTAATAACAGATTTATGCGCCTCCCATATTGTTGCTTTCGATACCTCTGGTGTATCGTTTTCTTCAAAATATCTTTTAATTTCTTCTATGATGCTTTTTTCGGTCTCACTGTCTTCTAATAAAGTTTCGTTGATTCTCCATGGACCCCTTTCAAGGACTTCTCCTTTTATTTTCATTCTCAAGATTACTGGGCTGTGATCTGAGGCAGTTATTATGCCTATTTTTGTTTCTTCTATTTCTTCCAAGTTTCTATGTTCGACCATGATGTAATCCAATCTGGAGTAAATTTTGTGTACTGTTGAGTAGAATGTGTAGTCCTTTGTGCTGGGGTGCTGAATTCTCCAAGGGTCTATTAGTTGCTGTTCATATAATGTTCTTTTTAATTTCTTTAGTTGATTTACCTCTTTGTCCCTTACTCTTGAGGTACTGTCCATTTTATTATCCATGCTGAAGTTGAAGTCTCCAGCTAGTATTAATTTTCCTTGCTTGAATTCCATTAGTATTTTAATTATATCTATCAAATATTTTTTAGGGTTCTTATTAGGACAGTAGACATTGGCCAATGTATATTTTACCCCGTGTATAGTTCCTGTAATAAAAAGATATCGACCCTCCGGGTCTATTTTCCTTTGATCTATTAGAAAACGTACATTTTTCCCTATACCGATGGCTACTCCTTTGGCCCTTCTTATTGGCGAGTCTCCTTGATACCATGTTGGTATGTTTCTTGAATACATTTTGGCACTTGAGTTTTGGGTTATATGCGTCTCCTGTAGGAAAATTATTTCTGCTTTACTTTTTTCTAGTTCTCGGAGGATGATGTTTCTCTTCCCTGGGGAATTTAGTCCTCGGACATTGTAAGAGATTATTTTTATGCTGTTTACGTTTTCCATTCTTGTGCCTTTTCTTCCCCGCCCGTCCTCCGGCCCTCCCCCCCACGCGGTCCCCCTAGGAGACCGAATGGAGGGGACACCCAGCGGACGCACGGGGTCTCCTCATCTCTTGTCTCAGAATAGGTGTGCCTATGTAACCACTCATGTGACTCAGACCTCTCCCTCCCCACCCTCCCTCCCCCTCCCCTCCCTCCTCCCACCCTCCCCCTCCTTTTTTTCTGATATGGGTTTTTTATCCCCATATTCTCTAGAGCTGAGAGCGTTTTACTTTGTTTTGTGGGGCACGCTCTGCCCCCTCTGCTCTATTTATTGTGAGGCGGAGCTCTGTAAGACACCCTATTCCCCCCCTGCCTAAGCACTAATAGGGCGACCCCCTGTCCACTCTGTGAGTCCCTGTCTCCCTCTCCCTGCGTTTTTGTTGTGTTTTACCAATCCTTTCACTTTCCTTTTTTCCCATCCCATCAACCCCAGCCCCCCCCCCCCCCCCTTTCCACTCTACTTATTCTATAGTTTATACTATCGAGCCTATAGTTAATACCATTTGCAAAAAACAAAAACAAAAAAAAAGACCAAAAAAAAAAAAGATCACAAGAAAGGGAGCTACTGCAGCAGCAGCAGCAAGCAGTTGGGGGCTGGGAGACAACTCTTCCGTTGGCTTGTCTCTCATTCACCTTCTCCTTCTCCCCTGTCCCCCCCCCTGTTTTTATTGTTTTTCTTAGCTCACTTGATTCTACTTTTTCAGCTCTTTCGCCTTCATTTACTTTCATTTACTTTCGCTTTTTATTCCATTTTATTTCGTTTTATTTCGATATGTTCTTTCCCTTTCCCTTTCTTTTGTTCTATTACTTTTCCTTTGCCTTTTCACTTCAAGACAATTGCAATAGAAAAAAAGCCAAAAAAAAAAAAAAAAAATATGGTACTTATCTTTTAGTTGTTGTTGAAGTTGGGACAAAAAGGGACGCTCACTACAGCTTGTTGCAGTCAGACGCAGGTACAAACTTCCTCTGGCTTACTCCACAAGACAGCTCAGTGAGTGATGAGCAGGGGGGGCGGGGAGGGAAGCTACCTACACCTTCTCATCAGGCCGATCATTCCTCTCAGCTGCAGGGAGAGGGTTCTCAGGATCCTCACGCCGTGCACAGAGCCATTACCAGGCTCCTCCCTCAAGTCTGCGGAGCAGACCTAGTGGTCGACATTTGGCCCTCCAGTTGTTGAACTACAATTCCCATCATGCCTAGTCATGTTTGTGAATGTCAGAGCTTTACAATGCCTCATCAGATGTGTAATTCCGCAACAGCTGGATAGCCGTAGTTTGAAGATTCCTGATCACTCTAGCATGTCTTTAAAAAAGGTGGTTTTTCATGTGCCTTGTATAATGCCCAAGAAATATTGTTTGTAAAATACAAGTGGGTCAGGGCACATCTACATTCCAAATTTGGCACTTAAGATGGTCATGCACTATGCAATCTGATTGGCCAATCTCTGTACAACTCGATATTTAGGCAAATTAGGTAAAAGGAAGTCGCACTTGAACAATTATTTCAAATTATAAGAAATCAAACAGGCTCTTGCACTGAATCTAATTTATTTAAGATCTAACTGATTGCAGTTTATGGTCACCTTTACCCACTTCAGCCCCGGAAGATTTGGCTGCTCAATGACCAGGCCAATTTTTTCAATTCGGCACTCCGTCGCTTTAACTGACAATTGCCCAGTCGTGCGACGCTGTACTCAAACAAAATTTACGTCCTTTTTTTCCCCACAAATAGAGCTTTCTTTTGGTGGTATTTGATCATCTGTGCGGTTTTTATTTTTTGCTCTATAAACAAAAAAAGAGCGACAAATTTGAAAAAACACAACATTTTCAGCCCCGGAAGATTTGGCTGCTCAATGACCAGGCCAATTTTTTCAATTCGGCACTGCTTCGCTTTAACTGACAATTGCGCAGTCTTGCGACGCTGTACTCAAACAAAATTTACGTCCTTTTTTTCCCACAAATAGAGCTTTCTTTTGGTGGTATTTGATCATCTGTGCGGTTTTTATTTTTTGCTCTATAAACAAAAAAAGAGTGACAATTTTGAAAAAACACAACATCTTCAGCCCCGGAAGATTTGGCTGCTCAATGACCAGGCCAATTTTTTCAATTCGGCACTGGGACGCTTTAACTGACAATTGCGCAGTTGTGCGACGCTGTACTCAAACAAAATTTCGACCTTTTTTTCCCACAAATAGAGCTTTCTTTTGGTGGTATTTGATCATCTGTGCGGTTTTTATTTTTTGCTCTATAAACAAAAAAAGAGCGAAATTTTGAAAAAACTCAACATTTTGTACTTTTTGCTATAATAAATATCCCCAATTTTTTTAAAAAAAAAAACACATTTTTTCCTCAGTTTAGGTCGATATGTATTCTTTTACATATTTTTGGTAATAAAAATCGCAATAAGCATATATTGATTGGTTTGCGCAAAACTTATAGCGTCTACAAAATAGGAGATAGATTTATGGCATTTTTATTATTATTATTTATTTTTTACTAGTAATGGCGGCGATCTGCAAATTTTATCGGGACTGCGAAAATATGGCGGACACATCGGACACTTTTGACACATTTTTGAAACCACTGACAATTATACAGCGCTCGGTGCTATAAAAATGCACTGATTACTGTGTAAATGTCACTGGAAGGGAAGGGGTTAACACTAGGGGGCGATCAAGGGGTTAACTGTGTTCCCTGACTGTGTGTTCTAACTGTGGGGAGATGGGACTGACTATAGGAGATGACAGATCGTGGTTCCTAGCTATTAGGAACTCACAACCTGCCTCTCCTCTCCTCACAGAACAGGGATTTGTATGTTTACACACACACACGTCCCTGTTCTGCCTCTCGTGTCCGCGATCACGCTCGAATCATGCCGGCCGCGAGTATCGGCACCCCCACAATGCAGCAGGCGCGCTACGACGGTTTGCGGGATTGTGCCGACCTGCCGCAGTATAATGATGGTGGCTGGTCGGCCAGTGGTTAAAGATCAAGATCTGAAAATATTAATTTATTGGGTTTAGATACACTTCTCTGTTCTTTGTAATGTATTGAAAGATTTGGGTAAAAAAAGAAAAAAAAAATTTCAAAGATACATTAGAAGTGGCAGGAATGAGATTAGCATCAAAAGGGTTAATTAACTGAGAACACCTACTAATTGCCTAACAAGACACATCCAATGAGATTAAAGTAACCAATTGTATGGATGTGCGCTATTATCAATGAGCTAACCGCAGTTACCCTAGCGACAGTTGCAGTATACATATGAGGGTATATATTATCGCTATTTGCGCTTCAATGTGCACTGGTTCGCGCGTTCGATTAATGACTTTTCCGGTGCACCAATTAATGTATGAACTGGTGCAGTGCCTTCTTCTTAGTAAATCACCCCCTATGATTACAGATTTAAACTGCTGTGACTTTCAGCTGAGATTTATCAGCACAATGGTTTTATTTATTAGGTTCAATAAATTATGATTTTATTTATCTAGATCATATTTATCTGTATTTATTGCTAGTATTAATACAGTGCTTAGGTATTGCACATTGCTCTGTAGATGCACAGATCATTTCCTGTTCTCTGAAAAAACTTACATTCTGACGTGTCTTCCACACTCATTTGCACACTAGGAGCAATTTGGGGGAAAGCCAATTACCCTAAAAGTATGTTTCCTGGTTGTCGAATGAAAACAAAAATGCCAAGTAGGCAGGGGGACATACAAGTCCTTGCTGATTTTTTCCCAGGTGGGATTCAGACTTTAAGGCTGGCCATACATTAAACAATTTTCTTGTACAGCTTTCCTTTAGATTTACCAAAACCATACAATAGAAGGTAAAACCTAAACACTTTTAATTTGTATGAAATCAGGCAAGCCCTTGCACTACATAGTTGAAGGTAAATCTAAAGAAAATTGAACAGGTAAATTGTATGGTGTATGGCCAGCTTAAGTTTAGGTGTTACAGTTTAACAGCAAGGTTAACTGTAATAATATGTTAAGGTTAGGAGACAGGTTAAGGTTAACAGTTGGGATTAGTGGTTAGTTTAAAGCATGCTTGTTAGCAAACAATTTACCAGTGGCCAGTGACCAGAGCTATACAGTGCAGGCACATATATACAGTAGATAGGAAGGAGAAAGGTGCCCTTAACAATACCCAGAACTTGCATATTGCAATAGTCTGATTTTCAGAGGTGCCCAGACTCATAACAGTTATGGAAGATACATACCTGAATTTTATAGCTTCGGCCATTTTTTTTTTCAACAAAGTAAGAGAAGGGAAAGTTTTGGCACTGTTTGGTGTTAAAGTTTATAACTGAGTTATCCTTGAGCTAAATGTTTTAAGAGGCTGAACTTGTTTGGTGCAGTTATACTTATTGTAGCCCCCCTTCTCCCGCCAGTCATATGCTTACCTGTCCCCATTCCAGCAAGATATCACCATCTAGGCCGCACAGCCTCTTATTAACATAACACTGGTCTGCACATGCGCTCAATATTCTTATTCAATTGAGCATTAGTCCAGTGTACAAGATAGTATTTGAGAGTGCTACATAAGAACTAATGAGAGGCCAGAGCACATGCACTGGACCAGCATGAAAGATTTTGGCAAGAGGCTGTGTGACCCCAATATTTGGCTGAATCAGGGACAGGTAACTATAACAATGGGGGGATATACAGTAAGTCTAAAGTGGTTGTAAACCCTTACAGACCACTTTTACCTACAGGTAAGCCTAGATTACCTGTAGGTGCAAGAAATATCTCCTAAACCTACACATTTTAGGAGATATTTGCAAAAGACAGGAACCGATGTCTATGGCGCATGCGCCGTAGACAATGGCGCGCAGGCACACTGAGCGTGCTGTCTCTAACGGCGATCGTGCCGTTAGTGGAGGCTCCCGCACGCATGTGTGGGAGTGACGTCATCGCGGCTCTGGCCAATGACAGTGCCGGAGCCCCGATACCCGGAAGGAAGATGGGCGCTTCATGAAAGAGGGGACAGTGGTGACATTGCAGGCTCCTGTGTCAGGTAAGTGACACATAATGGGCTACAATGCGATGCATAGCAGGAAGCAGGAAGCAGGAAGCTCACCGGGCATGGGTTGGACTGGCATAACTGGTGCAGAGTCTGACTGAATAGTATCGCCAGGTGTAGCGACTATCTCAATCGCATCACAGGGTGTAGCGGAACTTGCGGATAAGTTAGCCTGGCTGTGCGTCCAAGGGAGTTTAGGGACAGGCAAAGGTAAATGGTTATGCAAACTGGAGTGAATGATCGGCTCAGGTTCATAGGTGGGCTCCTCATCCAGAGTGCCACATGATCTAGAGAGTGCATCAGTCTGACTATTGCAGGACACATCCCAGAAATCGCTATATACAGCGGGAAGAGCAGAAGATACTGGGATGGTGGCAACAGGAAGTTTCTCTTTTGGGGTAACCTTGAGTAGACAGGAAGAGGAACAGGAGGAACCCCAAGCCAGGATCTGTCCAGCAGTCCAGTCAACGTGTGGAGATTTGAGCCGTAACCAGGAAAGACCTAATATGATAGGAGATGAAGCCTTAGGTAAGACAAGGAAAGATATCCACTCCTGGTGGAGTATTCCTACCGACATCCTAACAGGGAGGGTCTGGAAGCGGATAGGGCCCCCTGGGAGAACAGTGCCATCAATCGCCAAGACCACCAGTGGCGTTGTAAGGGGCAAAATGGTAAATGTCATGGAAGATGCAGTTTCCCAATCCATGAAATTGCCAGCGGCTCCGGAATCCAGATGAGCCAATACCGAACGAGAGGGAATACAGAAAGGAGAAGGTGATATCTCAGGGTCTAATACTCCACCTTCCAGATGTATTAGCCCCAAACATTTTTCCGGACGAAGAGAACAAGTGTCATGAAAATGACCTTTGACCCCACAGTAGAGGCACAGGCTCAGAGTTCTGCGCCTAGCGCGTTCTTCCGGAGAAGCTTAGCTGCATAGGCTCCTCAGCAGGCAGGGGGTGCTCCTCGGATCGAAGAGAAGGGACAGGGAGCTCAGGCTGCCTAAAGAATGGGGAGTGCTGGCGTCTTTTTTCCAGGGCCTTCTCCTGAAAGCGAATATTGATTTGGTTACACAAGGTGATGACACCGTCCAGGTCAGCAGGGAGGGATCTTTCTGCTAATTCATCCTTCACTCTATCAGAGAGGCCATGTAAAAAGGTTGCAACTAGGGCCTCATTATTCCAGCTCAATTCAGCTGTGAGGATACGGAACTGAAGAGCATACTGTCCCACAAAAGTGGACTATTGACGGAGACCTAAAAGAGCGCTGGCCGCTGAGGAGACACGACCCGGTTCCTTCAGGATATTCCGAAAAAGTTTCAAGAAATCAGACAGGCTAGAAACCACTGGATCATTCAGTTCCCACAGTGCAGCAGCTCAGGCTAACGCCTCGCCGGACAGGAGGGATATAATATAGGCTACCTTCACCCGATCGGACAGGAAGTTTTGGGGCTGGAGTTCAAAATGAATTGTGCACTGGCTAAGGAATCCCCTGCAGGCTTTGAAGTCCCCAGAAAAGCAGCCCGGAGCTGGCAGTTGTAATGAGTGGCTACAACTGGTGGGATAGGTGCAGCAGCAGATAGCGGTTGAGGTTGTTGAACCGGGGATGCTAATGAGGCCTGAACCTGTTCAAAACGGGAGGCCAAATCCTGGGTCTGATGCGACTCCTGGGTCTCAAGTCTGCGGACTAAGCCCTGTAATGGATCATCTGCAGGAAGCCGCACGTCAGCCGGGTCCATGGCTGATCAAACTGTCGGGGCACCTGAGACCAGGTGACAGATGCACTCCGTAGGAGTCGGAAGTGCACCGCTAAGATAGTGGACACTAGGACTGACTGCTGCGGATAGTACCCAGAGAGGTTCGGAAAGCAGGTCTACTGGATCACTAACACAGATCCCAGTGGGGGCTAGAGCATAGATTCCCCAGGGCGCGGAATCTAAGAGCCAGCAGGTGTTCACCAGAGCCTCTAGTGGTGAGGATGGACTGCGCTGCAGTCTGGCTCCAGGTCACGGCCCCCAGGGTCTCACATCTCACGCTCACGGTAGACTACAGGAGAAGGAAGCAGCAGGCTGGAACAACAAGGATAGTAAAGGGATAAGGCAGAGGTCAGGGCGACTAGCAGATAGGAACAACAGAGTACACGCCAAAGGTTCAGGGTCACTGGGAAACATAGATAGTTGGGGACACGCCAAAAGGTCAGGGTCACGAGCAGACAGGAATAGTCGGCAACATGCCAAGATCGGTAACAGAGACAAACGAAGAGCACGCGGCAAGCAGGAAGCCAAACACACAATGAATACACAATGGTTGATTAGCAAGGTTGGCTTGCAATGCACAGGTTAATATAGCGTTCCTAATTAGAGGCTGAGGTGGAGCAATGCTGAGGGAAGATTATATAAGCAGTCAGGTGAGAGTGGCTGGCCTCTAAAGGTGAACACATGGAGGATGCCATCATCCACATACAGAAATAGAATGGGCAATGTAAATTAAACAGTGTGTGTTTAGTGTCACTTTATTAATGGTATGGACAATGTTTCTGTTATGACAGGTTCACTTTAAAGAATTGTTTTCACAGCTTAACCATGTGCTTTTGAACACAATCAATTAATGTGCTTTTGAACACAATTCAATGGCCTCAGCCCTGTAAACTGCATTTGGGTAATACGTCTGTATGCCATATGTGATAAGCATTGGCTTATACCCATAAGTACAGTGGAACCTTGGTTTTTGAGTAACGCGGTTAACGAGCGTTTTGAAAGACGAGCAACTTTTTTAAAAAATCCTGACTCGGGTTTGCAAGTGTTCTCTTGCAAAACGAGCAGGATTCAAGCCAATGGGGTGTGCAGTACCACATTTGGCAAGAGGTGCGGGCGCGCCGGTGACACGGTTCGGAGACGTTCTGAAATACTCAGAAACGCTTGGAAATACTCAGATGCTGAGTGTTTCCGAGCCTTTCTGAGGGTTTCCGAGTTCAGCAGAGCTGTCCCTGAGTATTTCCAAGGCTCTCCAGCGCCCCCGCCACCTCTGGCCACATGCGGTATTGCATGCAATAGAAGTCAATGCGGAACAAATTATCTTCATTTCCATTGACTTCTATGGGGAAGCTCGCTTTGATATGCGAGTGCTTTGGATTACAAGCATTCTCCTGGAACGGACTATGCTCGTAATCCAAGGTTTCACTGTATTGGTTTATACCCTTGTCCATGCATGGCCATTCATGTGGTACTGTATGCAGCACCTGGGTTCATGGGATGCAGAAAAAAAAAGTTATGTTGTAAACCCCTAATGTGACCCTTTGCATGAAGCTTTAAATTGTCCAGTATACTTGAATGTTACTTTAAATGAGGATACAGAATATCAAGCAAGCTGCTTGCTGTGGGGGCAGGAGGGAGGGGCTAGTGACCCGAGAAGAGGAAGATCTAGGCTGCCCTGTGCAAAACCATTTCACAGAGCAGGTAAGTATAACATGTTTGTTATTTTTAAAGAAAAAAACAAAACAAAACTTTAGTATCACTTTAACCACTAGGCGTCCGCGCTATAGCCGAAAGACGGCTACAGCACGGACTCCAATTGCCGGGAGGGCGTCCCTGGACGTCCTCCTGTTTACTTCCGCGTTGCGCGCTCCCACGGGCGTGCATCGCGGAAGTTTTGTGCTGGCCGTGTCCCTCGGACACAGCCAGTCACAGATCGCCGTAAACGGCCAATGACAGCGGCCGTTTACAGTGCGATCGGCGGTGCCAATGAGAGAGGATCTCATAAACATATGAGATCATCTCTCATTGCCGGCTCTCCCTCCTCACACAGAGACAGCGTGTGAGGAGGGAGAGAGAACTGCTGCAGCGTCAGTGTAAATAAATAAATAAATGAAAAAAGTGTCCCCTGCTATCTGTCCCTGCCATCTGTCCCTGCCCCTGCCATCTGTCCTGCCATCTGCCCCTGCCATCTGTCCTGCTATCTGTCCCTGCCATCTGCCCCTGCCATCTGTCCTGCCATCTGCCCCTGTCATCTGTCCTGCCATCTGCCCCTGCCATCTGCCCCTGTCATCTGTCCTGCCATCTGCCCCTGCCATCTGCCCCTGTCATCTGTCCTGCCATCTGCCCCTGCCATCTGTCCCCAGTGCCACGTATAAGTGCCATCTGTCATCAGTGCCACATAGTGCCATCTGTCATCAGTGCCACCTGTCAGTGTCACGTGCCATCTGTCATCAGTGTCACGTGTCATCAGTGCCACGTATCAGTGCCATCTGTCATCAGTGTCATCAGTGCCACGTATCAGTGCCATCTGTCATCAGTGTCATCAGTGCCACGTATTAGTGCTATCTGTCATCAGTGCCACGTATTAGTGCCATCTGTCATCAGTGCCATGTATTAGTGCCATTTTTCATCAGTGCCACGTGTCATCAGTGCCACATATTAGTGCCATCTGTCATCAGTGCCATTTGTCATCAGCGCCACATGTCATCAGTGCCACATATTAGTGCCATCTGTCATCAGTGTCACGTTTCATCAGTGCCACATATTAGTGCCATCTGTCAGTGCCACGTATTAGTGCCATCTGTCATCAGTGCCACGTATTAGTGCCATCTGTCATCAGTGCCATCTGTCATCAGTGCCACATCAGTGTCAGTGCCACGTATCAGTGCCATCTGTCATCAGTGCCACATCAGTGCCACGTATCAGTGCCATTTGTCATCAGTGCCACGTCAGTGTCACATGTCATTGTCCTGGTTCTCCAGGGCCTTCAAAGGTGTAATAGGTAGTCAACAAGTTAGATGTGTAATTTATGCTCCTAGAACACGTGACAGCACCCCCTGCATGTTGGGCCTCTCTATGTGGCCAGGCTGTGAAAAAGTCTCACACATGTGGTATTGTAATACTCAGGAGGAGTAGCAGAATGTATTTTGGGGTGTCATTTGTGGTATAAACATGCCATGTGAGAAAAATAACCTATTATAATGACAATTTTGTGGGGGGAAAAAAAAAATCTTCATTTTGCAAAGAATTGTGGGAAAAAATGACAACATCAAAAACCTCACCATGCATTTTACTAAATACCTTGGAATGTCTACTTTCAAAAAAGGGGTCATTTGGGGGGTATTTGTACTGTCCTGACTTGTTTGGGTCGCAAGAAATGAGATAGGCCGTCAGTACTTCAGGTGTGATCAATTTTTTATGATTTGCACCATAACTTGTAGACTCTCTAACTTTCACAAAGACCAAATAATATCCACTAATTTGTTTTTTTTTTTACCAAAGATATGTAGCAGTATAAGTTGTGGCCAAAATTTATGAAGAAAAATTACTAATTTGCAAAATTTTATCACAGAAACAAAGAAAAATTTGTTTTCTTTCAAAATTTTCGGTCTTTTTTCATTTATAGCGCAAAAAATAAAAAAACCCAGAGGTGATCAAATACCACCAAAAGAAAGCTCTATTTGTATGAAAAAAAGGACAAAAAATTCATTTGGTTACAGTATTGTATGACTGAGTAATTGTCATTCAAAGTGCGAGAGCGCTGAAAGCTGAAAATTGGTCTGGTCACGAGGGGGGGTTAAGTGCCCAGTTGTCAAGTGGTTAAATACTGTTTAAAAAATAACAAAATCTATTATACATTTCAATGATCTGCTACAGAGCAATATTGAGAGTGTGAGAAGTAAGCAAGCAATGAAGACAATCAGTCTATCATTGAAAATACAGGCTGGAAAAGCACAGTGATGAGCTTTTCAAGGTACTGCTGCTTCTTCATTGTGCAGTTAGCAGGTTGAAGGATACTACTACTAAGGCTAAGGGAGGAAGCTATTTTCTCCCATAATCACCCATTACATTGATGATCACCATCACCAAGATTTCCAGGAAAGAAGGTTCTTGTACTGTGTACATGGAAGAAGTAGGACAGATCATTTGGATGCAATTTATTATCAAATAGCTAAATGCTCACACATTTTGGCCGATGAGGCCTTTATCAAAGCTATGATAGCTTTATTGGCTGAAACATGTTAACTTCTTTGTCATGACCGTATTTCCCCTGTTTGGTAGTAAATTGCATCCAAAGGATCTGCATCCGAGTGCCAGCTCTTTCTGTGGTATTTGCATTTATGATGGCCTGGAGGAGCCAAAGCTTTGCACCCGTGTTCCATCTCCTCTAAATTGGGTGGAGGGAGTTGAGCTTCCATTTGGTGTGTTGCCTATAAAAGAAGCCCTGAGGTTATGATTTCTGCTTGAAGTTCTGCAAGTTATTATATCTTAGTTTACTTTGAGCTTCAACTGTCTTTTTTTCTTCCAAAGTGATAATCCAATTATGTAAATTGCAAACTGGTCTTATTCCTGTTGTTGTATAACATTCCTGGAGTGAGGTTGTGTTCCAATGGAAAACATGGTAGGAGATAAGCAGGCATTTAGTCCTGTTTACTTGCCATAAAACTGATTTTTAATCAAACAGAATTCAGCTATGTTACAGGGATCTTTGTAGGATGCACATATTATATAAAATAGGTTTTCATCCTTTGGATGATAGTAATGTTGTATGTAGGAGCCCTTCTTCTGTTGCTGTTTTGATGCTGCATGTTCCTTATATGATATTGTCATCATCCTCATACACAGAGGCAAATTCCTTAAGCATGTAACAGAAGTAGTTAATAACATGCAAGATACATTTCATTACTTCTCAATTGGATTTTGCTAGGACCACACTGTAAAAATCTACTTATAGCTCAGCATTTGGCTGTGATGCAGAGAGATGATCTGTGTCAATTTCATTTACTTGTGATGTGTCACAGTCTATTTTATACCTAGGAGTTCCATTATGTACTGCAGTGACTGAACAGGAAAATGTGACAGGGAATGATGCTCTGGGCTTCTCAGTTCTGCACGCCCTACCTGTGATAACAGCCGCACTACAGATGTGTCAAGCTTGCCACTGAATATTTGCCATGGCTTACGGGGACGCATATTCATAGACTGAACCGGGCATACTTTCCCAGCAGTTTATTATATGTCTTGCTGCAGTAGGTCTCAGAATGCATGGAATGTTCCCACCATATTTATTTTTCAGTGAGTAGTCTATGACTGGTGCCAACATTTTAACATATTGTCAGGGGACACTTCACATTGCAGGAGGTTTAGAGTATAGCAGCTTGTGCAGTACTGTGCAATGGAAACATGCTGCATTACAGTTACAATGAAAAGATCAGAAAATGCATTCAAAAATAAAAAATACTTTAAGATTTTTGTAGGTACATTTTTATTATAAAAAAGTTCTTCTTTTCATTTTATTTGCTAAAAATCCCACTAGCAATTATTTCATACCAAACCAGTCATAATCTGTTATCTTCTTGCCGTATTTTGTTTTTTGCCACAGAAAATTTGCTGCTGGTAGTTTTTGGTGTGTGGCTTGCAATGCCGAAAAAAAGTGTTATGCCACGTACACACGATCAGACTTCTCATCGGAAAAAGATATGACGGTTTTTCCGACCGGATTCCGCTCAAGTTTGCCTTGCATACACGCGGTCACACAAAAGTTCGCTGAACTTACGACCGTCAAGAACGCGGTGACGTACAACACTACGATGAGCCGAGAAAATGAAGTTCAATGCTTCCGAGCATGCGTCAAATTGTTTCCGAGCATGCGTAGGAATTTTGCGCGTCGGAATTGCCACAGACGATCGCATTTTCGGATAGGAACTTTTCCCGACCGAAAAAGTAAGAACATGCTCTCAATCTTTTGCTGGCTGGAATTCCGAACGTGTGTACGCGGCATTATAAAAATAAACATTCTGAGCTTACTCATGTACGAGAACAGATTCAAGAACACTCTTTATTTCAAGCCAAGAACAAACTCATGAAAGCCACAGATCATTTTGTTAATTTGGAGATAAATGTAGTTGGCCGCTCATGCTTTGTCTACACCTACGGCTCAAAGATATATTCATCCTTTTAAATGGCCAACACTTTCTGTGCCTTCTTTGGCACCCTTTACAATTTTCAACCCATGTCCCCTACCAGGTCTGCCACCGATAAATCTGCTGCAACTGCAACCTACTTCAGAGATGGCGTTTTGCCCTCTCTCGCAGAAGAGGAAATTGACTCTTTCTCCCAACCCATTTCCTATGAGGAATTTGCAATGGCAAATTTACATAGGATCCCTCTTACTGTATCCTGCTGGACTTATTTTCCCAGCAGAATCCTCCACACAAAAGGGTAAGGGGCCAGAACACAACATTTACTGAAGATCAAAATAACTGCTGACTCTTTTTTGCTCACAAATCTTCCCTATGTAGCAAATACCAAGAAACCACATATGAAATCTTGACACAGTGGTATCAGACCCCCCTTTCCTGGCCCGTCTCTCCTAGCAGTCTTGTTTCCTTGACACAGCCCTTAGTGCTGGAGATGCAGTGCCCAGGTCGGCACGATACTCCACATTTTTTGGGAATATCTGGCCTTTTGGGCAACAAGTCTTGCAGATTGTACAAAAACGTACTCCCTTTTTGACAATCCCATGGCAGTGCTCCTCAACTTAACCCTTATGTCAAGTAAGAGATACCGTAAGTCCCTACTAAAACATAGCTGAACCCTGCCAGAGTCTGCATACCCAGCATGTGAAAACAACAATCTCCACCCACCATTTTTCAATGGTTTGCCAGGGTGAATGACATTTAACAAATGGAACACATGATTGCTACCCTCAGAGACAAAATGGAGGAGCACAATACAGGATAATATTGGGAGTTGTATTCTGATGAATCCTACCCTGTGGTCATTCAATGCTGTGGAGCCGACTTGTGGTACTGCCATCCCGCCTTGGTATCCCCACCCCCCATCCTCTCCTTCCATGCCCTCTGTCCCTCACCCCCCACTGTTTTTGTTCTCTGCCCCGCTCTCTTCTTCATCTCTCTCCTTGTTCCCCCACCCCATATAGACCCCTTAGAGTGTTATTTTTCCTGTTAAAAATCTTTTAAAAATGGTGAACTGTGTGTGTTGTTAACATAGGTATGACTGATCAGAGGCCCTGTTTACACTACTATCTCACTTATACCACCTGAACTACCAGCTACCATGATGTTTAAAGACTACCTGATGTCTAGTAGTCCTACATTGGGTACAAGCCCCTAAGGTACTAGCTGTTACCTAATAGTGCTGCAAAGAAAATTTTACCATTTTATTTATTGTTTCTTGAAGACTGCTATCGATGGTCTACTTGTACCCGCATACATTGTCTTGTTACATTGTTATATCTTGATGCATACTAATAAATAGAGAATTAAAAAAAAAAACATTCCCCGACCCCTAACCTGAACATTACCCTTATGTTATGGACCTAACAAGTAACCTTGTAACCCTAAAATATAACCATATCTTTAACCCCTTATGGCAGGCCTACCTTATCAGCACAAAAAGTATTGTTAACAAATTCTTATATCCTTGCATGAGTTTTAAATGTTATCTGCACACTAAACAATAAAATAATGATATACTACATAGACCATCTTGCTTACCTTACATGTGTTATATCCTACCTCTATTTTACTGCTAACTGATTTATTTAGGACAACATACAGTATTCCCTAGCAACCAGTCTGAAATCTAGTTGGTTACTGCACTGTACCCATTCTCCAAGTCTGTGTACTGCCTTTCAGAATAAATCTGCAATACGAGTATGTTTGGAGACTTTTACAATCTGTGCTTCATAACAGCAGCATTCCACCTACAGATATTAAGCCAACATTTGGCAACAGAACAAAGTAAATGCATGAATAACCCAACAGGCTTAGATTTTTTTTTTCTATCTGATTTTTAACAAAAAGGTCAATATCTTAAACAATGTTGCACATGTTGGTATCCCTTTGTCTGTGGCTGTGTTCATGTTTCATATTTGCTCTATCATGTTAGGTAAATTTTGATAGAGACTGGAATATGTGCCCTCTGAGCACCACCACGTTATACCTGTTCTTTTTAGAGCCCTTAGCACTGGAGCTCTCCATATTTTCAGCAAAAGGATGAGCTCTATAATCACTTATCACTACTGTGCATTTACCATTACTGAACCTATACAAATAGTGTTCTCTTGTATTAGTAGACGTGCTTTAAAAAAAATTGCTGATAACTGTCTCATCTTGTTTAGTAACAAAAAAAAAAAATCTAACCTTTAGTATTCTGAACTTAAAAGCTGCTTAGGCATGCCACAGAAGAGAAATACGAAGATAGATATGAAGAAAACCTAGTTTGAGGATCAGCGCTGCTGTTTTACCAAAATCAGTGCAAAGCATCTGCAGCATGTCCTATTTTGATGATGTACACCAGGGATCCTCAAACTACGGCCCTTCAGCTGTTGCAGAACTACACATCCCATGAGGCATTGTAAGACTCTGACATTCGCAGACATGACTAGGCAATTGTAGTTCCTGAACTGGAGGGCCATAGTTTGAAGACCCCTGATGTACACTGTGCTCAGTATAGTAAAACCAAGTGCAGGTATAAACTTCCACTGGTCCTATTTAGACTGCACATATACAGGCAAGTGGTGTTTCCTTTGGACATTTGCTTGTACTGTAAATACTATGCTATGAGGTTGTGTGGGTATATATATATATATATATATATATATATATATATATATATACTGTACATACACATACCTCCCAACATTTTGAGATGGGAATGAGGGACATCTACTAACAAACATATGTAGGCATAGGACTCGCCCCCTGCCACACCCTCTTAAAGGAGAATTAACAAAAAAAAAAGGTTCATTAAGTCCACAAGGATTTTTTTTAACCACTACAATTTCTTTATATTGGCTTTTAAAATGTACAAATGCAGCAATTTAGAAATTGGGTGAAAGGTTTAGCACTGGGACACACTTTTTGAAAGATAAAAAGTGCATTTTATATACAACTATATAGATCAGACCAAAATGAGGAGGAATGAGGGACAGAGGGACAGTGTTCCAAATCAGGGACAGTCCCTCGAAATCAGGGACAGTTGGGAGCTATGCATACACATACACAGACTGTATACATATCTTCTATTAGATAGCAGATGCGTTTTCACATAAAGCAACTTGTTATGGGTCCTTCAAGACTGCTCATTTTTCTTAACGGGCAGGAAGTCTGCTGAAATGTTTTGCCTGTTCATTTTACTGGCTTATCTAAAAATAGACTTTAGAAAACATGACAAAGCTGGAAAAAGGGAATGCAATGGACAAGTAGTCCCTGGGGGTTTGTGGTTTTTGTAGCAGTTTTTATTTTTATTTTTGCTTTACTGTTTTATACAATAAACATGTACTCGTTTGTGCCTTAACGTTTTATGAAACATAATTGTATGATATTTTTTTCTGAAATCATGATAAGAAAAAAGTTTAGTATACAGAAAGATTACATTTACTCTTATCATTCATTTTATTACCTTCCTAAATGCTATTAGTAAAATAGTACTGGAATATATGTTTTCACATTGCACTGCCATATACTGGAACAATCTAAACATCTTTATAATATATATCTATATATCTATATATATAGATATATTATATATATATCTATCTATATATAGATATATATATAGATAGATAGATATAGATATATATACCGTATTTATCGGCATATAACACGCAATTTTTTTCCCTGAAAATCATGGGAAAATCATGGGTGCGTGTTATAGGCCGATCCCCGCCGATTTTGTGTGATTGGAGCGATCGCGGCAATTGCCGCGGTCGCCGCCGACATACACAGCCGTGTGTAGATTCAAATATGGCGCCGAGACTGCAGGGATTCGTCGGAGCCGAGATACACATACCCGAGTGTTCTCGGCTTTTTTCTGCGCCGCCGTCATGCCCAGTCCCGCCCTTGGACCTGTGTTATGTCCATCATAGGGCGGGACTGGGCGTGACTGTGAGCGGCGCCGAAAAAAGCCGAGAACACTCGGGTATGTGTATCTCGGCTCCGACGAATCCCTGCAGTCTCGGCGCCATATTTGAATCTACACACGGCTGTGTATGTCGGTGGCGAGTGCACAAAGCTGCACTGACATGGCTGCACTGGGGCAAAGCTGCACTAACAAAGCTGCACTGGGGCAAGGCTGCACTGGGGCAAAGCTGCACTGACAAGGCTGCACTGACAAGGCTGCACTGACAAAGCTGCATTGACAAGGCTGCACTGACAAGGCTGCACTGACAAAGCTGCATTGACAAGGCTGCACTGACAAGGCTGCACTGACAAAGCTGCATTGACAAGGCTGCACTGACAAGGCTGCACTGACAAAGCTGCATTGACAAGGCTGCACTGACAAGGCTGCACTGACAAAGCTGCATTGAAGGCTGCACTGACAAAGCTGCATTGACAAGGCTGCACTGACAAGGCTGCACTGACAAAGCTGCATTGACAAGGCTGCACTGACAAGGCTGCACTGACAAAGCTGCATTGAAGGCTGCACTGACAAAGCTGCACTGACAAGGCTGCACTGACAAGGCTGCAATGGACACTGGGGCAAGGCTGCACTGACACTAACAAGGCTGCAGATGAACACTGATGATGGCTGCATTGATGGGCATTTTAATGTAAGTTTTTTTTCCTTAAAATTCCCTCTTAAACTTGGGGTGCGTGTTATACGCCGGCGCGTGTTATACGCCAATAAATACGGTATCTATATCTATATAGATATAGATATATATATATATATATATATATATATATATATATATATATATATATATATATATATATATGTGTGTATATGTGTGTATATATATATATATATATATATATATATATATATAAATATATAATTATAATGTTTTTTTAATTCTTTGGTCTTGCATTTGAGTTTAATATTTATTTAATTTTTAAAATCAGATATATTTGTGATTGCAACTAAAATCTGTCAGCTCTGATATTTATATATAATTCAATCCCTACTTTTTGTTTTATAAAAAAAAATATAGGTGGGTAAATGTTGGAATGTCTAGCTTTTTATTTCTTCCATTGAAGAACTCCCTTCTCACATTTTATTCCTGTGACACCAGGACAAGATACGTTGGGAATATTACCAACATAGAAAAGTACAGAGGGAAAAAAAAGACAGAAGTTATAACATTTACCAATAGCTCCCAACTGTCCCTGATTTCGAGGGGCTGTCCCTGATTTGGAACAAAGTCCCTCTGTCCCTCTATCCTCCCAATTTGTCCCTCATTTTGGTCTCATCTTATGTAGTTGTATATAAAATGAACGTTTTCTCTTTTAAAAAGTGTTTCAGTGCTAAACCTTTCATCCAATAAATAAATTGCTGCATCAGTAAATTTCAAAAGCCAAGGTAAAGGAATAGTAATGGTAAAAAACATGTGGGTTTAACTAATCATTTTTTTTTTAAACATAATATAATAATTCTCCTTCAAGGGGGCATGGCAGGGTGTGTCCTATGCCTATATACTTTTGCTAATAGGTGTCCCTCGTTCCCATCTAAAAAAGTTGGGAGGTATGTTTACCTACTGAAAGAAAAGTGTAAGGCTGCTTTCACACTGGGGCGGTGGGGGCGTCGGCGGTAAAACAGCGCTATTTTTAGCGCTGCTTGACCGTCGTTATTGCAGCGGTATTCGGCCGCTAGCGGTGCGGTTTTAACCCCCGCTGGCGGCCGGAAAAGGGTTAAAACCGCTCGTAATGGGCAGGAGCACTTTAGGAGCGGCGAATACACCGCTCCTTCACCGCTCCAAAGATGCGGCTTGCAGGAGTTTTTTTTCTTCTCCTGCCAGCGCACCGCTTCAGTGTGAAAGCCCTCGGGCTTTCACACTGAACAAACAGCAGCGGCTGTTTTGGGTCGGTTTGCAGGCGGTATTTTTAGCGCAATAAAGCCTGCAAACCGCCCCAGTGTGAAAGGGCTCTTATTGTTGCTTTGTTCATAACTATGGAGAAGATGTCCCATAATTTCTTGTTGCTTTGTCTCCCTGTCAGGAGACATGAACTTCCCAAAATGAACACTGCCTTCAAAATGTTCCCACTTTATCCAAAGCAAACAAACCTTTGTCTAAAGTTAAGTCTTAATGTACACTATATTGTCAAAAGTATTGCAAAGCCTGCCTTTAAATGTACATGAACTCTAATGGCATGCCAGTCTTACCCCATAGGGTTCAATATTAGGTTGGCCCACCCTTTGCAGATATAACAGCTTCAACTCTTCTGGGAAGGCTGTCCACAAGGTTTAGGAGGGTGTCTATGGGAATGTTTGACCATTCTTCCAGAAGTGCATTTGTGAGGTCAGGCACTGATGTTGAACGAGAAGGCCTGGCTCGCAGTCTCCACTTTAATTCATCCCAAAGGTGTTCAGGTTGAGGTCAGGACTCTGTGCAGGCGAGTCAAGTTCCTCCACCAGAAACTCACTCATCCATGTCTTTATGGACCTTGTTTGTGCACTGGCGTGCAGTCATGTTGGAACAGGAAGGGGCCATCCATAAACGGTTCCCACCAAGTTGGGAGCATTAAATTGTCCTAAATGTCTTGGTATGCTGACACCTTAAGAGTTCCCTTTACTGGAACTAAGGGGGCAAGTCCAACCCCTGAAAAACAACCCCACACCATATTCCCCCCTCCACCAAATGATTTGGAGGGGTGACCCAAAAATTTTGGTAATATAGTGTGAATGAGCGAGTTTGGGGTGGAGGAACTTGACTGGCCTGCATAGAGTCCTGACCTCAACCCCATAGAACACTTTTGGGATGAATTAGAGGGCCAGTGCACAAACAGGGTCCATAAAGACATGGATGAGCGAGTTTCTGGTGGAGGAACTTGACTCGCCTGCACAGAGTCCTGACCTCAACCTGATAGAACACCATTGGGATGAATTAGAGCGGAGACTGTGAGCCAGGCCTTCTTGTCCACATCAGTGCCTGAACTCACAAATGCGCTTCTGGAAGAATGGTCAAACATTCCCATAGACACACTCCTAAACCTTGTGGACAGCCTTCCTGGAAGAATTGAAGCTGTTACACAAGATTGGAATTTAAACGATCGGATTTTGTTGTCGGAAAACTTTATATCCTGCTCTCAAATTTGTGTGTCGGAAATTCCGACGGAAAAAGTCCGATGGAGCCTACACACGATCGAAATTTCCGACAACACAATCCGATCATACTTTTTCCATCTGAAAATCCGACCGTGTGTACAGGGCATAAGACTGGAATGTCAATAAAATTCATGTGCAAGTAAAGGCAGGCGTCACAATACTTTTGGTAATATAGTGTATGTGGGTATATGCCCTAAGGAGCTTCAACTGAATAACCTGAATATTTTCTAAGGCCCATAACAAAACCAATAATTCTGTGTCTGACAAGTCTTATACTATAATGTGTTTGTGCAAGTGTGTGCACTGCTGGGACTTTCTTGCCTGAAGTCAGCCAATAAAAAAAAATAATCTCACTAATTGGAAAAAGAGGGATAAAGGAAGTAAAAAATCAAAGAGGGTTAACATGGATTTTTACACTGAGTTTTTACAGCTGCTATCTAGGCATTGCTAGAGAGCTGTGGCATGAGGAAGGGAGCTTACAACAGCCTCTACAGTATCTTTTTTTTTTATATATATAATTGTTTTGTGTGGGAAATGTTTGAGAGTGAACTATTGTTTTTTTTTTATTAGTAATTGCTCCCACATAAACCATATTGTGTGTGTATGTGTGTGTGTGTGCGTGTATGCATACATTAAACAACTTTCCACCATGCCCATGTAAACGAGCACATTTTGGTATGGCGTGAATGAGAAGCACCCTTGCTTACAGTGTTTCCATTACTTTGTCCTTTGGCATTTTATTCTCCAAATGACTTGTTCTCATTAAATAAGTATACGCCTTTTAACACTTTAATACATTTTATACACCTGGGTATAATACCATTCATCGTCAAGTTATTAGCTTTATAGAGAGAATAGTGTGTCATTGTAAGATATGATAAACTTTGATGCACAGGTGATAAAGTTTTCATGGCACGTTAAAGCGACTTTTGGATAGAGTGGGGAGGGCTTAGAACCCCTATTGGGTTTTACTACTATCCAGAACTCTGTTATGCCGCGTACACACGAGCGGACTTCTCGTCGGACTGAACTCTGAAGGACTTTTCAACGGCGTTCCGACGGAGTTCCGACGAAACGGACTTGCCTATGCACGATCCCACCAAAGTCCGATCGTTTCGAACGTGATGACGTACGACCGGCCTAGAAGCGGAAGTTCAATAGCTAGTAGCCAATAGTTGCCCTTGCGTCGTTTTCGGTCCGTCGGACTAGCACACAGACGAACGTTTTTTCCGATAGGAATCGAGTCCGTCGGAAAGATTTGAAACATGTTCTATTTCTAAGGTCCGTCAGATTTTTTGACAGAAAAGGTCCGATGAAGCCTACACACGATTGGAATGTCTGACAGTTTCGTTCCGTCTGACCTTTTCTGCCAGGAAAGTCCGCTCGTGTGTACGCGGCATAGGAGAGATTTTAGAGCACTTCCCTCCAGTCATGGGGACATCGATTTTACCAGACAGAAAGAGGAAAAATCTGAAACAAAGGTACAGACGAGGGCAGCTGACAAGGGCTCTAGCCTTACTCTACTCTAGTAAAAAATAAATCATTTCTTTCATTGTTGCTGTTGGGAAATGTGAGGAAGAAGCCCTCTAATGGAGCCCTAGATAGCACTAAAAACTGGACAGATTCCAATCCTCCACTCTATTCAAAACGAACAAAAAAAAAAAAGCTCTGGTTGGACAAATACTTTAAGAAGTCCTCCATTGTTAAACCCCACCCCTTTTTAAACATAAGTGTAGTGCCGCTTTGAGTTCGTCACTGCTCTGTGGCACATATCCAACAGTAGTGTATTATGCTTTGGAAATAAGATACAAGAAAGTGGAGTCCTCTATCAGCTCTTCTGACTGCCAGTATAACACAGAAAATCCCGAAGACTGGAAAGTGTAAGAGAAAGAAGATCCATGTACAGGTCTGCACTTTTATTTCTGATATACTGTATGTACTTTTATTAATATTACTTACAGGGGACCGATGTATTGTTAAGTATTTTATACTACATTTGAATATTGGAGGTTATATCTAGGTCCTAGGAGTCTGTATTCCTTGGTAGTGTGTTTGCATTCATTAACCACTAACAGAAATGGAACCTTCCAAATACAGTGTTGTCTTTATATAGAAACACTTCTGTTTCTCACGTATTAACATTGATTGCCAAATGTTCTTATCAGTGAACAGAGCAAGTTGTTCTTTTACTCAAGAGAACAGAATGTATAATGGCACTACAATTAAGCTTTTTTTTACTATGCTGTGTTATTCTGGTAAGTCGAATTTTGATATTAAAGTAAGAAAGTGTGTGTGTGCATATGCATGTTCTTCATAATGTCTGCTTGTCCACCGTTTCTAATTTTTAGTCCCTCAAGGCTAGATTTAAGCATCCTTCCCTACTAGGCTGATGCCGCGTACACACGAGCGGACTTTACGGCAGACTTTGCATGGCGGACAGGATTTCGTCTGACAATTCGATCGTGTGTGGGCTCCAGCGGACTTTGTTTTCTCAAAAGTTGGACGGACTTAGATTTGAAACATGTTTTAAATCTTTCCGCCGAACTCGAGTCCGGTCGAAAAGTCCGCTCGTCTGTATGCTAGTTCGACAGACAAAAGCCACGCTAGGGCAGCTATTGGCTACTGGCTATGAACTTCCTTGTTTTAGTCCGGTCGTACGTCATCACGTACAAATTCGACAGACTTTGGTGGATTGTGTGTAGGCAAGTCCGTTCATTCAGAAAGTCCGTCGTTAAGTCCGTCGAAAAGTCCGCCGGGCAAAGTCTGCTGTAAAGTCCGCTCGTGTGTACGCGGCATAACTGTCTTGTGTTGCTCCTGTCCTACCACAATTTACTGGTTAGCCCTTGTATCACACCAACTAGATCACACAAGCAGGGCCGCTGTTAAAAAACAAAAATCCCTCTTCCTAGCACAAATCTCCCTCATCCCAAAATATCACCTGCCTAGTATATATCCTCTTTCTTCTCAAACTTTCTATCCTTGCACAAATCTTCTCCCCCCCAATTCCTCCTATTAGCCCAAATCCCCCTACTTCCTCCTGGCACAAAATCCCCCCCATCTCTCCTCTCAGCGCAAATCTTCTTTCTTTAATCCCCCTCCTAGGACAAATTTCCACAAATCCCTCCTTTTAGCACAACCCCCTCTAAATTAACCCCCCAACCCCCAAACCCTCCTCCCTCCTCACACATATCCCCCCCATTCTTCCTCCTCACACATATCCCCCCATTCTTCCTCCTCACACATATCCCCCCATTCTTCCTCCTCACACATATCCCCCCATTCTTCCTCCTCGCACATATCCCCCCCATTCTTCCTCCTCACACATATCACCCCCATTCTTCCTCCTCACACATATCCCCCCCATTCTTCCTCCTTACACATATCCCCCATTCTTCCTTCTCACACATATCCCCCCATTCTTCCTCCTCACACATATCCCCCCCATTCTTCCTCCTCACACATATCCCCCCATTCTTCCTCCTCACACATATCCCCCCCATTCTTCCTCCTCACACATATCCCCCCATTCTTCCACCTCACACATACCCCCCCCCCTATTCTTCCACCTCACACATATCCCCCCCATTTTTCCTCCTCACACATATCCCCCCCATTCTTCCTCCTCACACATATCCCCCCCATTCTTCCACCTCACACATATCCCCCCTATTCTTCCACCTCACACATATCCCCCCCATTCTTCCTCCTCACACATATCCCCCACATTCTTCCTCTTCACACATATCCCCCCCATTCTTCCACCTCACAAATATCCCCCCATTATTCCTCCTCACACATATCCCCCCATTCTTCCTCCTCACACATATCCCCTCCATTCTTCCTCCTCACACATATCCCCCCATTCTTCCTCCTCACACATATCCCCCCCATTCTTCCTCCTCACACATACCCCCCCCCCCCATTCTTCCTCCCCACACATATCCCCCCCCCCATTCTTCCTCCTCACACATACCCCCCTCCCCAAATCCTCATTACATTTGCCAATGACAACACAGAACATGTACTGTACACTATCATACTAGAGCGCCACCTGCGACTTTACATTACATGCTGTTGTTCTTTTCCAACACAGGAAACATGAAATTATCTTCCCTTCCTCTTGTTTGATGGACAGTGTTCCAACTATCCAATGTCTTTTCAAACGCAATACCACAAACCAAAACATTACAATGATATCACTATAAGAATTTGCTAAACTTTATAAATGTAATCATAGAATCATTTTACTCACCAAATGTTTATATCTGTATGCATTTAGTAGTAACATGCGTTTCTAGGTCAGTGTTGTCTGCATACTATTGATTTTATGACAACATATACTTGTTTTATATATAAAGAAGATACATGTGCCATCATTACAAAAACTAGAACATTCTTGAACATCTTGTAAAAAAATAAAGAATTATGAGATCGCCCCATCAGCATCTGCTTTATATCAGAAATGTCCCTGCTCAAATTTGTCTCTAGGGAAAGTTGCAAGTTGACCTCTAGAGGAGGAATTGCTAGAACAAGAGAAAACTAATGAAAATGTACTCCAAAGGGGTGATTTAATGGAGAACACCAGGACATGTTCCACCTAATTTATAGAGCAGAAAGCCCTTCTTATGTACTTTACTGCAAATTGAGATAAAACAAATAACACCTCTTAAACAGTTTTACTTTTTGATCTATAGCATCTATACTATTTGGCAATTGTTTGGCCCTGCTTATTGTCGGTAGTGGGAGTTGCATTACAAAATATTCTAATATTGTAATGGCATAGCTCCCAATTGTCCCTGATTTCGAGGGACTGTCCCTGATTTGGAGCAATGTCCCTCTGTACCTCGTTCCCCCTCATTTGTCCCTCATTTTGGTCTGATCTATATAGTTGTATATAAAATGCACTTTTTATCTTTCAAAAAGTGTTTCCCAGTGCTAAACCTTTCATCCAATTTCTAAATTGCTGCATTTCTACATTTTAAAAGCCAATATAAAGGAATTGTAGTGGTAAAAAAGTCCTTGTGGATTTGTTTAACCTTTTTTTTTGGTTAATTCTCATTTAAGGGGGTGTGGCAGGGGGCGTGTCCTATGCCTGCATACGTTTGTTAGTAGTAGGCATGTGCGCCGTCAATAAATTCATTTCGTTCCGTTCCGTTTCGTATTAGAATTAATTCGTATTTTGTAATTCGTGTCCGAAATTCAATTTGGATTCGTACGAAATACGAATTTTTCATTAGGTTTGTTAACTTTTTGTAACAATTACGAATGTTCGTTATGATGAATTTATCATTATGAGGGGCTCCCACCATCCCTGTGCTGTGCTGACTTCCTGGGTTTTTTAACTTCATCATAACGAATAATCGTAATTAACGGACATTCTCGTTTCCGTTGTAACGGAATTTGGTTCCGAAATTCGTAAACGAAATTTCGTACAAAATTTGGAAGCATAGCAATTCGTATTTCGGATCCTCCGGAATGTACGAATTTACGGAAATTCGTACGAATTTTTGATTCGTACGAAACTAATCGCACATGTCTAGTTAGTAAGTGTCTCTCATTCCCATCTCAAAATGTTCGGAGGTATGGTAATGGTGTCAGGTGGGTGTTTTTGATATATGTTCATTTTTCACACTGGATGCTATGTGATTTGCTGAAACTCACCAAACCACACAATAAAAAGGTGTCAAAGGTAGCATCATAACAGAGCATTAAAGTACAATTTAACTTAAAGTTAATACCACTTAAATACATTCCAGGTGCATCAAAATAAATTGGCATACAAAATCTTACAGCTATTTTCTGTAGAAAGCAGCTTAGCTGTGTAGAAAAGCCTGTCCCTGGCCAGAATCCTTGTACCTTGCATGAAAGCAGAGGTGTTCCTGCAGAGGTCTGAAAGAGCTAGAGCTCTCCAATCAGCAAAGCCCATGCTCCCTGCGGATCATAAAGCTCTAGTTTAGGGGGTGGCAGGGGCGGACTGACCATTGAGCGACTCAGGCACTGCCCGAGGGCCCTGGGCCACTAGGGGGCCCCATCAGGGTTGCCAGCCTCAGTAAAACCAGGGACAGTATGTATAAATCTGTGTTTTTTTTACATCTGTCTGTGTATACTGTGTGTACATGTATGTGTATACTGTGTGATTGTATACTGTGTGTGTGTATACTGTGTGGCCCCATAATCTCTGATTGCCTGGGGGCCCCATAATCTCCTATTGCCGGGGGCCTCATGAGTTATCAGTCCGCCCCTGGGGGGTGGTGCATTCTACTTTTGCAGAGAGACCACTGCTTACACTCAGATAGCAAGGGTCCTTCTTTTCAGCATGCTGGCAGGAAGCAGGCTTTTCTACTCAGGATCTGGCACCTTTGTTAAAGTGGAGCTCCACCCAAAAGAAAAGCTCCACTTGTTTGCTTCCTCCCCCTTCCGCTGTGACATTTGGCACCTTTCGGGGGGATCGGATACCTGTCAAAACCAGGTATCCGCTTCCACTTCCGTGTATGATCTACGAAACTTCCAACCCCCCCACTGCCTTCTGGGAGACACAGAGGCCCCAGAAGACAGCGGGACCATTCAGGACGCACAGTAGAAAACAGGCTGTGAAGCTGCAAGGCTTCACTTTCTGTTTCCCTTAGTAAAGATGCCGGCGCCTGCACCCAGAGCCGATGGATGGATCGGCTTGGGGTGCCAACATTGCGGCTCCCTGGACAGGTAAGTGTCCTTATATTAAAAGTCAGCAGCTACAGTATTTTTAGCTGCTGATTGTTACATTTTTTCCCCCAAAGCTGAAACTCCTCTTTAAGAAAACAACTACAGAAAGCAGATATTAGCCTTTATTTGTAGTAGTCATATTTGGTGTCTCCCTATTTGTATAAGCACCTTGGACCTGTAAGGCAGAAATACCTGTACTGGGGAAGAATCAAATACTGGCACAAGGCTTTGGCAAGTTGAGCTCTCCCAAGTTGAGCACAACAGCTGGTAATAAAATTGAAAGTAAACACTGCCTGATACAGCCAGTAGCCAGGCTGTGTAGATGGAACAGTGTTGCATTTTAGCCCTTAACTTTTGTATACTAAGGGTGGAGAGTCGAGAGTGGAGGTTAACATGGAAAGGTTTTAATATAAAGGTACAGATCTTCTTTTACTTTTTTGTCACTACACTACTGCAGTGATCCAAATGGCCACTCAAAGAAAAGAAGGGATGTGAAGGTAACAAGATTAAGAAGAATTTGGTATGAACAGTCCAGAACCCTCCCATGATTACTGACAAATGTATCCTAATTAGGGATGATTTTAGATTCACTGTATTGGGTTTAAGGACTGTGGTTGTGTGTGACAAAGGGGGTGTAATAGGACCCATATCAGGGTCTCTGGAGAGGGTCTCATGCCTAGGGACCTTATGGACTTGTAGCTGTTAATCATGGACTTACAGCCATTGTGGATTATTGGCAATCATGGACTCTAAGCAGGGGCGGACTGACCATTCGGGCACTACCAAAAACGTACACATAATTGTAAAGTGGAAGGAAAATGATAAATGGTTTTCAACATTTTTTGCAGTAAAACTTTGTAGAACCACGTTTCGCTGCAATTGCAGCTGCAAGTCTTTTTGGGGATGTCTCTACCAGCTTTGCACATCTAGAGAGTGACATTTTTGCCCATTCTACTTTGCAAAACAGTTCAAGCTCTGTCAGATTGGATGGAGAGCGTCTGTGAACAGCAATTCAATTCAATTCAATTCAAGTATAGCCACAGATCCCCAATTGGATTTGTGAATCCATCTGTCACCTGGCAGGGTGGACCAGCTCACTTTCAATAAAATGAACCAGTCTTGGATTACCAGTGACTATGAACCACTGCAGCTGATGTTACACACTAAACTTTAACCTCTTGCCGACCAGCCACAGTCATAATATGGCGGCAGGTTGGCACGACTGTGCAAACTGCCATAGGTGTACATCGGGCGCTTTAAGAGGTATAGGGACGCGTGCGTGCCCCCGCGACGCCAGAGCCGATGCATGTGGCCGGCGGCTGCGATGTCCGCCAGCCACCCGCGATCGCTCCATAGAGAGCCAGAACGGGGATCTGTGCATGTAAACAAACAAATCCCCGTTCTGACAGGGGAGTAGAGAGGGATCTGCTGTTCCTAGTGATCTCTCGCCTCCTCCAGTCAGTACACTCCCCCCACAGTTAGAAACACCTCCCTAGGGAACACTTAACCCCCTTGATCACCCCCTAGTGTTAACCCCTTCTCTGCTAATAACATTTATACAGTAGTCAGTGGCTATTTTTAGCTCTCATCGCTGTATAAATGTCAATGGTCCCAAAAAAGTGTCAAAAGTGTCCGATCTGTCCACCACAATGTCGCAGTCCCGCTAAAAACCGCTGATCACTGCCATTACTAGTAAAAAAAAAAATAATAATAAAAATGCCATAAATATATCCCCTATTTTGTAGACACTATAACAAACCAATCAATATAAACTTATTGCAATTTTTTTACAAAAAATATATAAAAGAATACATATTGGCCTAATTTTTTGGGGGGATATTTATTATAGCAAAAAGTAAAAAATATTGTGTTTTTTTTCAAACATGTCACGCTTTTATGTTTATAGCGCAAAAAATAAAAAACGCAGAGGTGATCAAATACCACCAAAAGAAAGCTCTATTTGTGAGAAAAAAAAGGACATACATTTTGTTTGAGTACAACGTTGCAAAAAATGGCCTGTCAGGAAGTGGGTAAATCCTTCCGGGGCTGAAGTGATTAAAGTGTCATCCCAGTCCACCCCCCCCCACAAAAAAAAAATGAATAGCTGCCAGCCACCACTATCAGCTGTTGCCACCTCTCCTGGCCTATTCCAGTGCTACAGGACTTTAACCACATCAGACCATTTGGCTTTCAAAAGACCAGAGCACTTTTTGCGATTCTGCACTGCGTCGATTTAACTGACAATTGCACGGTCGTGCGACGTGGCTTCCAAACAAAATTGACGTCCTTTTTAGAGCTTTCTTTTGGTGGTATTTGATCACCTCTGCATTTGTTTGTTTGTTTTTTGCGCTATAAACAAAAAAATAGCGACAATTTTGAAAAAACGCATTTTTTTAAATGTTTGCTATAATAAATATCCCCAAAAAATATATAAAAAAAATTTTTTTCCTCAGTTTAGGCCGATCCGTATTCTTCTACAAATTTTTGGTAAAAAAATCGCAATAAGCGTTTATTGATTGGTTTGCGCAAAAGTTATTGCGTCTACAAAATAGGGGATAGTTTTATGGCATTTTTATTAATAATTTTTTTTTCATTAGTAATGGCGGCGGTCAGCGATTTTTATTGTGAATGCGACATTATGGCGGACACATTGGACACTTTTGGCGCTATTTTGGGACCATTCACATTTATACAGCGATCAGTGCGATTAAAAATGCATTGATTACTGTGTAAATGTGACTGGCAGTGAAGAGGTTAACCACTAGGGGGCAGTGAAGGGGTTAAGTGTGTCCTAGGGAGTGATTCTAACTGTGGGGGGGGTGGGCTATGTGTGATATGACACTGATCACCGCTCCCAATTACAGGTAGCTGTGATCAGTGTCCTGTCACTAGGCAGAACGGGGAAATGCTAATGTAAAGTTCCTCTCCGTGACACGATCACGGGTATTCCCATGGACATCGAGTCCGCGGGACCCGCGATCACACTCACGAAGCTCGTGGTGGGCGTGCACGCTCGCAAGCCGCTTCTTAAAGGGCAACGTACAGGTCGGTTAATATGCCTGTACGTGCCCTTCTGCCGACGTGTATCAGCGTGAGCCGGTCGGCAAGCGGTTAAAGGTGTGAGATCTTTCAGCAGCTTGACTACAGCTGCAAATTTTCTATTTTTTGCTGCAGGATAAATCCTGCACTGTGGCTCAATGTGTGTGACCTATTCTGGTGCTTTGGCACTATAATGCCCTGTACACACGATCGGACATTGATCTGACATTCCGACAACAAAATACATCAGATTTTTTCCGATGGATTTTGGGCCAAACTTGTCTTGCATACACACGGTCGCACAAAGTTGGCGGAAAATCCGATCGTTCTGAACGCGGTGACGTAAAACACGTACATCGGGACTATAAACGGGGCAGTAGCCAATAGCTTTTGTCTCTTAATTTATTCTGAGCATGCCCAGCACTTTGTGTGTCGGATTTGTGTACACATGATCGGAATTTAAACGATCGGATTTTGTTGTTGGAAAATTTTATATCCTACTCTCATCTCAAACTTTGTGTGTCGGAAATTGCGACGGAAAAAGCCAGATGGAGCCCACACATGATCGGAATTTCCGACAACACAATCTGATCGCACTTTTTCCATTGGAAAATCCGACCGTGTATACAGGGCATAAGAGTACCACTTAATGTTTCCACAGCTCAATGTCAGCTGCAAAATTTCTAATGTTTGCTACAGGGTAAATTCTGCTTTGCCCCTTGGAGTTTGCAGCCTATTCAGTTGCTTTATTGCTCAAAAATATTATTTGTGGCTGTTGTCTCTCAGATAATACAGTCTGTATAATCTCTTTATCTTATTTTGTGGCCTAAAGCAGGCCATAGATTATGCGATTTTCTTTCCTGCTAAAAATCCGATGTGCTGGTTGTACTCAAGTCGATCAATGGATCAACTTGTGTACAATCCGCCTGCCCATGCACGGATAGTTCGAATCTCGGCTGGTCCCTGCTGAACCGACCGAGATTCAATCCATCTATGGCCAGCTTAACCAAGTTGCTTACATATTGTCCAGCCACTGTACAATAGTTGCGGCTATTAACTCTCAGATAATACACTCTTGATTTTAAGACAAATAACATTCACTCTCTTAAATTGCGGCTTAGCCAACCTTTTCCCATTCTATCCAGCCACTCTAAAATATTTTTGGCTATTGTCTCTCAGATTCTAATTTTTATTGCAAGATAAAACCTGCTTGCTGCCTGTTCAAGTGTTCACGTACTGTCGAAGATGATACCCAATTTCTACCAAACACATGCCTGAGGTCTATGTTTTGATTATTTTTGGAAGAATTTTGGATAAAGGAATGGTAGGGATTTTGTGGAATGTGGAGTTTTGGCTTTGATGTTCTTTTTTTTTTTTTTTTTTTATAAATTATGCATTGACCTGATTTTATTTTGAATGCAGTGTGGTACTGTGAAAAAAGGTCTTTGCCTTAATTTTCTTTAAGTGAGAATTTCCCTATCTATTGTGGCTGCTACTTCCAAAGGTCAATGCAGGTCTATTACCAAAAAACAGATGCCATGTCCAAAACTACTTTAAAAAAAAAAAGCCTTTTTGAAGTTGAAATGAATCAGATTAGGGTGCTGCTTGTGTATTTAAGCCATGTCAATGTAAAAGTTAAAAAAATCAATGACACACCCAAAATGTGTAATGCCACAATACGAAGTGACTGACGGTGTCCAATAGAATTGTACCGTTCTGTAACACCATACACAGCTTAGAGCAGTGGCTCTCAACCTGGGGGTCGGGACCCCCTCGGAGGTCAAATGACGATTTGCCAGGGGTCACCAAATCCTGGGCTCTTCCTGAATCCTGCACCATTCTCCCAGCCTCCTTTCTGTCCCTGGAGCCTGTGGCCGCCCAGCTGGGCTGTTCCTGGAGCCCGCGGCCGCCCACTCAACCTCCTCACAGCCGCCCATTCAGTTCACGGCATTGCTGGGGGGCAGACACTAGAGGTCAGCTGACTGGTGAGGAATGTGAAGTGGGGGGGCTTGAGGAGACTATCTCCTGATTTCGGCATAGATGTCACTGCTGCAAGACACCACAAAGTCGGAGACACAGTGAAGCCGGAGACACAGTGAGTAACATTACCTGCGATTATAGTTGCCATTAAAAGTCCCCACTACAGCTCTCAGATCAACAGATGACCTTCATCAAGGAGCACCTAAGTTGGCTGATCAGAACTCCCCCGAGCACTGCCACTGATCCCATCCACCACCAGCAATGCCACTTATCCCACCCCCACTCATCCCATTCCCCCCACCAAGGAGTAAGAGAAGGCATAAAATGAGAGAATACATGGAAGGGAGAGGAAAAGAGGGGGGGAACCAAGAAAAAGGGAGAGAAAGAACAAGACAGATGGCTAGAGAGAGGGATGGTGAAAAAAACATGAGAAATTAGGATTGAGAGAGATAAAAGGGAAAGAAAGGAGAACAAAGAGAAAGAGTGGTACATCCTAAAATGTACCATAAGGGGTTTTAATACTGTATGAGTGGAAGGAACTCAGGGCAGGGCCGGTCCTAGACGGGGTGCACGGGGTGCACGGGGTGCAGTGCACCCGAGCACCAGAGAGGTGGGGGCGCTGAAGCGCCAGAGTGCTCCCTTCCCTCCTCCTCCTCTTGTTTGTGTCTGGCGGCGCCTCTCTGCCGGTGTTCTAAGAAGAAAGGCGCCGCCGTATTAAGTGCTCAAGCCGGAGATGAGAAGGGAGGCAGAGCGGCTGGTCTCTGTGTGGCGAGAGACCAGCCGTGCAGTGAGTGATGTCGCGCGCGGGGGGGGGGGAAAGCGGTCCGTGCTGACACATTCTCCTCCTGTCTGTGTCTCTCACTCCTGCTGCTTGCTGTGTACTGTTCTGTTCTCCACCCGGGCGGCGCGGCTGCACACTCCTCTCCTCTCCAGCTGCTGCCCGGGTGTTTTTATGTACTGTACCCTAATGGAGGGGGGGGGTCTGCCCTGGGGGGTCATTACTAATAGAGGGGGGTCTGTACTAGTGGAGGGAGGCTCTGTCCTGGGGGGTCTGTACTAGTGGAGGGAGGCTCTGTCCTGGGGGGTCTGTAGTAATGGAGGGAGGGTCTGTCCTGGGGGGTCTGTAGTAATGGAGGGGGGTCTGTCCTGGGGGGTCTGTAGTAATGGAGGGGGGTCTGTCCTGGGGGTCTGTACTAATGGAGGGAGGGTCTGTCCTGGGGGGTCTGTAGTAATGGAGGGAGGGTCTGTCCTGCGGGGTCTGTAGTAATGGAGGGGGGTCTGTCCTGGGGGGTCTGTAGTAATGGAGGGGGGTCTGTCCTGGGGGGTCTGTAGTAATGGAGGGGGGTCTGTCCTGGGGGTCTGTACTAATGGAGGGGGGTCTGTCCTGGGGGGTCTGTAGTAATGGAGGGGGGTCTGTCCTGGGGGGTCTGTAGTAATGGAGGGAGGGTCTGTCCTGCGGGGTCTGTAGTAATGGAGGGGGGTCTGTCCTGGGGGGTATGTAGTAATGGAGGGAGGGTCTGTCCTGGGGGGTCTGTAGTAATGGAGGGAGGGTCTGTCCTGTGGGGTCTGTAGTAATGGAGGGGGGTCTGTCCTGGGGGGTCTGTAGTAATGGAGGGGGGTCTGTCCTGGGGGGTCTGTAGTAATGGAGGGGGGTCTGTCCTGGGGGGTCTGTAGTAATGGAGGGGGGTCTGTCCTGGGGGGTCTGTACTAATGGAGGGGGGTCTGTCCTGGGGGGTCTGTAGTAATGGAGGGGGGTCTGTCCTGGGGGGTCTGTAGTAATGGAGGGGGGGTCTGTCCTGGGGGTCTGTACTAATGGAGGGGGGTCTGTCCTGGGGGGTCTGTAGTAATGGAGGGGGGTCTGTCCTGGGGGGTCTGTAGTAATGGAGGGAGGGTCTGTCCTGCGGGGTCTGTAGTAATGGAGGGGGGTCTGTCCTGGGGGGTCTGTAGTAATGGAGGGAGGGTCTGTCCTGGGGGGTCTGTAGTAATGGAGGGAGGGTCTGTCCTGCGGGGTCTGTAGTAATGGAGGGGGGTCTGTCCTGGGGGGTCTGTAGTAATGGAGGGAGGGTCTGTCCTGGGGGGTCTGTAGTAATGGAGGGAGGGTCTGTCCTGCGGGGTCTGTAGTAATGGAGGGGGGTCTGTCCTGGGGGGTCTGTAGTAATGGAGGGGGGTCTGTCCTGGGGGGTCTGTAGTAATGGAGGGGGGTCTGTCCTGGGGGGTCTGTAGTAATGGAGGGGGGTCTGTCCTGGGGGGTCTGTACTAATGGAGGGGGGTCTGTCCTGGGGGGTCTGTAGTAATGGAGGGGGGTCTGTCCTGGGGGGTCTGTACTAATGGAGGGGGGTCTGTCCTTAGGGGTCTGTAGTAATGGAGGGGGGTCTGTCCTGGGGGGGCTGTACTAATGGAGGGGGGGTCTGTACTAATGGAGGGGGTCTCTCCTGGGGGGGGTTTATACTAATGGAGGGGGGTCTGTCCTGCGGGGTCTGTAGTAATGGAGGTGGGGTCTGTCCTGGGGGGTCTGTACTAATGGAGGGGGGTCTGTACTAATGGAGGGGGGTCCTGTCCTGGGGGGGTTCTGTACTAATTGAGGTGGGGGTCTGTCCTGGGGGTCTGTACTAATGGGGGGGCTGAGCTAATGGAGGGGGGTCTGTACTAATGGAGGGGGGGTCCTGTCCTGGGGGATCTGTACTAATTGAGGGGAGGGTCTGTCCTGGGGGGTCTGTACTAATGGGGGGTCTGTACTAATAGAGGGGGTCTTTCCTGGGGGGTCTGTACTAATGAAGGAGGGGTCTGTCCTGGGGGTCTGTACTAATGGAGGGGGGTCTGTCCTGGGGGGTCTATACTAATGAAGGGGGGTCCTGTCCTGGGGGGTCTGTACTAATTGAGGTGGGGGTCTGTCCTGGGGGGTTTGTACTAATGGGGGGGCTGTACTAATGGAGGGGGGTCTGTACTAATGGAGGGGGGGTCCTGTCCTGGGGGATCTGTACTAATTGAGGGGGGTCTGTCCTGGGGGGTCTGTACTAATGGGGGGTCTGTACTAATAGAGAGGGTCTTTCCTGGGGGGGTCTGTACTAATGAAGGAGGGGTCTGTCCTGGGGGTCTGTACTAATGGAGGGGGGTCTGTCCTGGGGGGTCTGTACTAATGGAGGGGGGTCTGTACTAATGGAGGGGGGGTCTGTCCTGGGGGGTCTGTACTAATGGAGGGGGGTCTGTACTAATGGAGGGGGGTCTGTCCTGGGGGGTCTGTACTAATGGAGGGGGGTTTTCCTGGGGGGTTCTGTACTGAGGGAGGGGTTTATACTTAGTGCGGGTTCTGCACTGATGGAGGGGGTCTAGGGGGTCTATACTTAGTGGAGGGGGGTCTGTACTGAGGGGCGACTATAGATGGTGGAAGGGGGGGTGACCCCAACCCTAGTGATGCCAATGCAGCTGCGGGCTCTTCTTTCCCCCCTCCCTCTCCCCCCTCTCCCCCCTCTCCCCCCTCCCTCTCGCGCACGCTGCTGTACTATTGAGCAGCGCTTGCCAGCACAGCTGCCCACTATGTATCTTCCCCCGCCTTCATATGCCCAGGGAAGAAACTGAATAGAAAAAGGAGCAGAGAAGAGGATTGTGGGACATGTAGTCCCGAGGACTGGCAGCCCCACTGTAACACGGAAACTGGAGCTCACACAGCATGCTCAGTTGAATGGGAGAGAGAGAGCCAGGAGCCCGGGAAAGCTTTCAGGGAAGTACACCCAGGACAGTGCTGAGAGAACACCATCAGAGAGGGAACCCCACTGCCCTGCGCCACCAGAGGGAAAGCCACACAGCCTAGCGCCATCCCTGGCAGAGAAAGTAATGGAGTCATTGCCAGAATATAGATCTGGGCTCTACCAAGCAGAGTCACCACGGGCAATTCAGAGTGAGCTGACTCCTGATCAGAGGAACCGTTGCTGTATCGCTGGGTCGGGTGAGAGGGCCGATCGGCCATTATCTACTAACGTTCATAGGAAATGCAGTCTCTGACCATCTCCTGTACTAAGTCTGCAGTCTCTGATCATCTCCTGCACTATGTCTGCAGTCTCTGATCATCTCTTATATCCTGTCTGCAGTCTCTGATCATCTCCTGTACTATGTGTGCAGTCTCTGATCATCTCTTATATCCTGTCTGCAGTCTCTGATCATCTCCTGTACTATGTCTGCAGTCTCTGATCATCTCTTATATCCTGTCTGCAGTCTCTGATCATCTCCTGTAGTATGTCTGCAGTCTCTGATCATCTCCTGTACTATGTCTGCAGTCTCTGATCATCTCCTGTACTATGTCTGCAGTCTCTGACCATCTCCTGTACTATGTCTGCAGTCTCTGATCATCTCCTGTACTATGTCTGCAGTCTCTGATCATCTCCTGTACTATGTCTGTAGTCTCTGATCATCTCCTGTACTATGTCTGCAGTCTCTGATCATCTCCTGTACTATGTCTGCAGTCTCAGATCATCTCCTGTACTATGTCTGCAGTCTCTGATCATCTCCTGTACTATGTCTGCAGTCTCTGATCATCTCCTTTACTATGTCTGCAGTCTCTGATCATCTCCTGTATTATGTCTGCAGTCTCTGATCATCTCCTGTACCATGTCTGCAGTCTCTTATCATCTCCTGTACTATGTCTGCAGTCTCTGATCATCTCCTGTACTATGTCTGCAGTCTCTGATCATCTCCTGTAGTATGTCTGCAGTCTCTGATCATCTCCTGTACTATGTCTGCAGTCTCTGATTATCTCCTGTAGTATGTCTGCAGTCTCTGATCATCTCCTGTACTATGTCTGCAGTCTCTGATCATCTCCTGTACTATGTCTGCAGTCTCTGATCATCTCCTGTACTATGTCTGCAGTCTCTGATCATCTCCTGTAGTATGTCTGCAGTCTCTGATCATCTCCTGTACTATGTCTGCAGTCTCTGATCATCTCCTGTACTATGTCTGCAGTCTCTGATCATCTCCTGTACTATGTCTGCAGTCTCTGATCATCTCCTATAGTATGTCTGCAGTCTCTGATCATCTCCTGTACTATGTCTGCAGTCTCTGATCATCTCCTGTAGTATGTCTGCAGTCTCTGATCATCTCCTGTACTATGTCTGCAGTCTCTGATCATCTCCTGTACTATGTCTGCAGTCTCTGATAATCTCCTGTACTATGTCTGCAGTCTCTGATCATCTCCTGTAGTATGTCTGCAGTCTCTGATCATCTCCTGTACTATGTCTGCAGTCTCTGATCATCTCCTGTACTATGTCTGCAGTCTCTGATCATCTCCTATAGTATGTCTGCAGTCTCTGATCATCTCCTGTACTATGTCTGCAGTCTCTGATCATCTCCTGTACTATGCAGTCTCTGATCATCTCCTGTATTATGTCTGCAGTCTCTGACCATCTCCTGTACTATGTCTGCAGTCTCTGATTATCTCCTTTACTATGTCTGCAGTCTCTGATCATCTCCTGTACTATGTCTGCAGTCTCTGATCATCTCCTGTACTATGTCTGCAGTCTCTGATCATCTCCTGTAGTATGTCTGCAGTCTCTGATCATCTCCTGTACTATGTCTGCAGTCTCTGATCATCTCCTGTACTATGTCTGCAGTCTCTGATCATCTCCTTTACTATGTCTGCAGTCTCTGATCATCTCCTGTACTATGTCTGCAGTCTCTGATCATCTCCTTTACTATGTCTGCAGTCTCTGATCATCTCCTGTATTATGTCTGCAGTCTCTGATCATCTCCTGTACCATGTCTGCAGTCTCTTATCATCTCCTGTACTATGTCTGCAGTCTCTGATCATCTCCTGTACTATGTCTGCAGTCTCTGATCATCTCCTGTACTATGTCTGCAGTCTCTGATCATCTCCTGTAGTATGTCTGCAGTCTCTGATCATCTCCTGTAGTATGTCTGCAGTCTCTGATCATCTCCTGTACTATGTCTGCAGTCTCTGATCATCTCCTGTAGTATGTCTGCAGTCTCTGATCATCTCCTGTACTATGTCTGCAGTCTCTGATCATCTCCTGTACTATGTCTGCAGTCTCTGATCATCTCCTGTACTATGTCTGCAGTCTCTGATCATCTCCTGTACTATGTCTGCAGTCTCTGATCATCTCCTGTAGTATGTCTGCAGTCTCTGATCATCTCCTGTACTATGTCTGCAGTCTCTGATCATCTCCTGTACTATGCAGTCTCTGATCATCTCCTGTATTATGTCTGCAGTCTCTGACCATCTCCTGTACTATGTCTGCAGTCTCTGATTATCTCCTTTACTATGTCTGCAGTCTCTGATCATCTCCTGTACTATGTCTGCAGTCTCTGATCATCTCCTTTACTATGTCTGCAGTCTCTGATCATCTCCTGTAATAAGTCTGGGGGCTCTTTCTAACAGACTCTCTAACAGAAGCCCTCTCTGTGTGCATCAGAGATACTCCCCTCCAGGTCTCATTAGTGTACTCTCTTCCTGTATTTTCTTTATTAAAAGATCACAGGAGGATCCCAGGGTAACAAAGACTTCTTAGGGGAGCATCTCTGTGTTTGAGTCGTTGCCATAGAAACATTTGTAAAGGGGAGGAGTTGGTAAGATGACCACGCCCATGTGGGGGCGCCAGAAATATTTCTGCACCCAGGCGCCGGTGACCCTAGGATCGGCCCTGACTCAGGGAGCGCCTAAATGTCCATGGGTTAGGGGCGCAAATTACTTGTCTTGCCTTGGGTGCCGACAACCCACGCTACGAAAATAATTTTACTGTTAGGGGTCCCCACAACTTGGGAAATGTTATCAAGGGGTCACAGCACTAGAAAGGTTGAGAACCACTGGCTTAGAGGCATCTCCCAAACATGTATTTGAAAGGATTGATCTTTTTTCCATGTTGTACTTAAAGCTGCATTAAAAAGACCCAGTTCCTACCTTACAGTGTTCTGAAAAACTTGTTTTGCTCTTTTAAATGTTGTCCATGGCAGTGCCTAGATCCCCGTAAAATCTATTTTTACAATAGTTTGCCTATTAGCCCATAAATCTGAAGAATTTAACAGCAGGATTCACTCTGATAGACTTCTGTGGGATTCGCCACAAAGTTTGGGTTCTTTGAATTTTGAACCAGATTTGCCAAACCTTCAATAAATTGACTTGCTCATCACTTGTCCTAATTGTCCTGTTTTTCCAAATGAATGTACCAGTATTTCCAGAAAGCATGTAGAATATTGCCTCTAAACACTTAATTTAGATGTCAGACAGTATGAACTGTCTGCCCTAGATATGCCTATGAAGTCAGTCAGTTTAATTATCAGTTAACTGAATCAGCCAGACTTGTAATCAGTATATGTCAGCATCACTAAGTGTAATAAGTGGAGAAATTAGGAAAAAAACAAATGGTTTTCTCTATAAGAGAGGAAGCAGATTAACTGAGAAAAATCTACACTAAATTTTAAAGGACCTTTTTAAATGAACAAATAAATGTAAAGGCTTTACTTTTTAACATATGTTGCAGTTTAGCATCATACTCATATAAATAGTACTAATATACACCAGTCAGTCATAACTTTGTGATCACCCACCCAATATTGAGTAGGTCCTCCATTTGCCGCCAAAACAGGCCAGACCCGTCACGGCATGGGCACCACTTGACCTCCAAAGGTATGATGTGGTGTCTGCCACCATCCCGTCAGTAGCAGATCCTTTAAGTCCTGTACGTTGAGAGGTGGGATTTCCATGGATCAGACTTGTCTTTCTAGCACATCCCACAGATGCTCGATTGGTTTGAGATCTGAGAGTATTTGGAGGGCAAGTCAACATCTTGAACTTGTTGTGTTCCACAAACCATTTTTGCAGTGTGACAGGGCACTTTCTCCTGCTGAAAGAGGCCATTGCCATCAGAGAATACAGTTTCCATTAAGAGGTGTACTTGGTCAGCAACAATGTTTAGGTAGGTGGTACGTGTCAAGTAATATCCACGTGAATGACAGGACCAACATTTAGCAATAGAATTCTGCCCAAAACATCACAATGCCTCCGCCGGCTTGCCTTTTTTCTATAGTGCAGCCTGGTGCCATCTCTTTCCCAGGTAAGTGACACACATGTAAAAGAATATGTGATTCATTAGACCAGGCCACTGTCAGGCTCACGTGCCCATTGTAGTCGTTTTGGCTGTGGACAGGGGGTCAGCATAGGCACCCTGACCAGTCTGTGGCTATGTAGTCCCATAAGCAACGATCCGCAATGCCCTTTTTTCCTGCTCTTAATACATCAACTTCAGGGACAACATGTTCACTTGCTGCCTAATATATCCCACCCACTTTTAGAGGCCACTGTAATGAGATGTTATTTGCCTAACATATCAAGGGTCGTAAAGTTATGACTGATGCATGTATAGTAATTTACAGTATGTGAGCAGAACAAGCAAACGTCAAATCAATAAGGTTTCTTATAATTGGTGAAACAAAGCAAAGTATTTACTGAGGTGTTCATTGGTAATGATATCTTTGTATATAAATAATGAACACATACAGTTGAATATTATTCTTAAACACAGTAACAGTCCTGCTTCTGAGCATTGTTAGCACATGACTGTCCTAAACTGTGCCAGGTACAAAGAAAAAAAAAACACTGACACAGTGCCAATCTGCAAGCTGAACTGAAAATGTAGTTCTAAATATGAAAAGTTGAACTTTTTGTTTCTGGATGATCACATTGGACGTAAATGACCTTTCACAAGGTGTCTGGCTTTGAGAAAAAAAAATGAAGCTCATCTCCAATGAAGTCCTGATTCTGTGTGCAGAACACACAGGAGCCATTATGTGATATGTAGACTGATCCAGAACTGACCATCCTCTTCATCCATACACAGTTCTCTACTAGAAATATGCAGGGCCGTCTTTAATATTGATTGGACCCTGGGCAAACATTTTCTTGCCCCCCCCCCATGCAATTTTGCTCTCCTCGTGCCTGCACACCATGGACTGGGGTGGTGAGGGGGCCCATCAATAGACAGAAAACTCCTAGGGATCCTAGAACTCCTGGGATCAGTGGCAGTGTTGGGGGGAGGGTGTTATCAATGGCAATGCTGATTTTGTTACCATCTACCAATATAATGAGGAGTTTCAACACTGGGGACCAATGTAATAGGGGTTTACACTGACCACTAATGAAGCATTCACAGTAACCAACAATGTAAGGAGTGGGACCTTCACACTGGCCACTAGTGTGAACAAAAGGAGTGTACACCAAGCCCCAATGTATTGAGAAGATTTACAATGATCACCAATGTAATGTGGATTTACACTGACCACTAATGTAATAGGAGCATTCACAGTAACCACCAATGTAAGGAGGGATTTACACTGACCACTAATGTAATAGGAGCATTCACAGTAACCACCAATGTAAGGAGGGATTTACACTGACCACTAATGTAATAGGAGCATTCACAGTAACCACCAATGTAAGGAGGGATTTACACTGACCACTAATGTAAGTGGGACCTTCACACTGGCCACTAGTGTGAAAGAACGGATTGTGCACCAAGCCTCAATGTAATGAGAAGATTTACACTGACCACCAATGTAACTGAGATATTTAGCCTGCGTTCACATTTGTGTGTGTCGGGAACGCATGCAAAATCACTTTCCTGACACCACAGAAACGTGCTGCCTTTTAGCAGATACACAGCAGTGCCATTAATTGTTAATGACACCCTTACGCATCTGCTGACATGTGCTGTGCAACCGGGTGATTTTGAGAAAGCGTTTCTTACGAATTTCTAGCGCATAGAGCAGCCCATTGAAATAATTGGGCTACCCTACATGCTACCTACATCTATATCCACTCTGTCATACTCCTTTGCAGCCTAAAACCCCTGCTAACCTCTGCACCCCAAACCTCCCTATCCTCTCCACTCCAACCCTCCCCCCTTTAACTCTCCCTGCCTCCTCTGCTCATCTTTGCACCCACCTTCCTTACCTCTATACATCCCCTCCTTGCTTACCTGTGCACCCAAACTGTAATTCCTTCTCTGCACACCCCACACTACCCCCCCCCCCCCCCCCCACCAATTTGCTTACATTTGCAGAACAGGCTGATGTTAGGCTGAATGACCACAGTTGTAGGCAGGACTTTCAAGCATGCCCTTTTATCTCCCCAGTGGGCAGCATTTAGTATAGGTGATAGTGGATATGACCACAGGGGGACATGATATACATGAGTGCCACCTCTATTTACATATGAATGCTGCCTGTCTGTATTTACATATGAATGCTGCCTGTCTGCAGCTATTTACATATGAATGCAGCCATTATTTACATAGCAATGCTGGTATTTACATGTAAACACAGGGTCTGAAGGTCAGTCATCTGTACACAATAAGGCTGAGCTGGGTATCATTAGTAGCAGCACTTCACACTGAGATGTTAGGACACAGCACAGGACTAAAACTTCAAAGGACAAGGGAATTTAAACCGGAATAGTTGGCAAGTATGAGTTAGCTGCTTTGGGCCCCACAACAATGACAGGGCCCAGGGCAGCTGCCCCTTTTGCTCTGCCTTAAAGACGGCCCTGGAAATATGCACCTTGTGGGAACTATCTTCCAATCTTCCGAACAGGCAGCTCTGCAACTTCTGCAACAGAAAATGATCTGGATATTCTCTTTTAGGCTTGTTTAAACATGCCACAAGCTATGCCGCACTTCTAAAAAGCAAACTGAGCGTGGCATTTGACAGGCAGTGAAGGGGCAATTTGTCACCTTCTCACTGCCTGTTTAACCCCCTAAATGCCACACCACCATGCTGCAACTGCATGCATTGCACACAATTGCAGGGCAGTTGCAGCGTAGTCCTATTCTTTTGAATGGGTCATGTTCAGTAGACGGTATTGCCCGCTGAATTTGACGGGGTGTTTAATTCCTGCCACTATCATGAAGAAATCCATGGTGGCCATGACATGTGTACAGCTCTAGCCGCTACCTTTTCAGCTTAATGGGGTGCAGATGGAGTGTGGTAATAAAATGCAGCTTAACTATGTGTTTTTACAGCAAGTGCAAACAAGCTCTTAGATAAGGGATATAAAAGATTAGGTTTACCAGGTTTGCAAATCTACAGGCTTCTGTTATGCTTCAATGTGACCCCATGATACTGGCTGTTATAGTTCGGGCAACTAGTTGTGTATTGTCCATATCTATGTATTTTTCTTCATCGTTAACTGTATCTCAAATCTTTAATAAAAACTTATTCAAACTGAAAAGATTGGGTGCACCAGATAAATATAAAGCCTATATTTTGTGCAGTATACCGTATTCTATTAAAGTAGTTTCATAGCTCTCCAGTAATTTATACTATTAACTGAATATTTCCTTGTATTCAGCTGCCATTCCGCTATGGATAACGCGGCCTTCGACTGCCAGAGCTGTAAGGAATCTCTCTATGGAAAGAAATACACCGTTAATGATGACAATCCCTACTGCATCAAATGCTTTGAAAACCTTTTTGCAAATATATGTGAAGGATGTAAAAAACCTATTGAATGTGATTCCAAGGTAATACTGATATTTATGTACAACCTGTTTGCCTTATATATCCAACATAAGTGAGATTAGATCACATATTGTAGAACAGACTAAAGCTGTTTACACATTATACAATTTATTGTACAAATTTTCTTTAAATTTACCAAAACCAAAGAATATGAGGTCATACCTAAACACTTTTAAATTGTAGGCAATCAGGCAGGCCCCTGCATTACATAGTTGAAGGTAAATCTAAAGGAAATTGAAAATAAATAAATAAATAAATTGTATAATGTGTATCCAGCTTAAGACAATGCAAAACCTTTTTTGACTTGTAGTTATGCTGACTAATGAGCAGTAGACAACCATTAGGTTGGTGTCTTTCATTTAGCTCTCCCAAACTTTTGCCCAGAGTAGCTTACCAGCTGTATACAAGCAGCATGGACTTCAACTTCAAGAAGCTGTTCTGTGCCTGTATAGCACAGAGAATAATTTGGGGAGGATTTTCCTAGATTGATTTTACTCACATTGTAACATTAAACTGTACATTGCCACATGTTGTCAGAAACAAGTTATGTTATCTAATTATTGAATTACTGAAAGTGAAAACATCTTGTAGTAGGTGACAGATTCTTTCTAAATGGAATCTAACTTTTACCCTACATACCTTTGTTTAAATGAATAGTTTCTATTTATATTTATGCACATGGGAATATCTGTATTTGCAAATTTGATACAAAGGCTAAACTTCCTGAAGCTGAACAGTAATTGTGTTTAAATGTCCTCTTCCTTCAGTTAAAGGAGTTGTAAAGGCAGAATGTTCTTTTTATCTTAATGCATTCTATGCATTAAGATAAAAAAACTTCTTTGTGTAGCAGCCACCAGTGCTAAACTATTTTGGGCTCTAGGCAAGACCAGATACTTACGTCCCCCCCACAAGAAAGAAAAAAAAAGAAAACAAAATTTAATTCAATAATTCTAGCACCAGAACTCGTACATAACACTAAACTGATGACTTGTAATGCCACGTACACACGATCGGAAATTCCGCCAGCAAAACTCCGATGAGAGCTCTTTGTCGGAAAATATGACCGTGTGTATGCTCCCATACAGCCAGCAAAAGATTGAGAGCATGTTCTCTATTTTTCGGTCGGCAAAAGTTCCTATCTAAAATCGTTTCTACAAATTTCGACGCGCAAAATTCCTACGCATGCTCATAAACAATTTGACGCATGCTTGGAAGCATTGAACTTCATTTTCTCGGCTCGTCGTAGTGTTGTACATCACTGTGTTTTTGACGGTTGAAAGTTTGGAGAACTTTTGTGTGATCGTGTGTATGCAAGGCAAGCTCGAGCGGAATTCCGTCGGAAAAACCTCTCGTGTGTACAGGGCATCAGGGGCTTTGCGTGTGTGCACCCTTGAAGCAACAAAAAACGTCAGTACCCTATATTTTTTCATAGGCAACGCTTTAAAAGCCCCTGAAGGACATCAGGTTAGTGTTATGCAGGAGTTCTGATGCTAGAAATTTTGCTCTCACTCCAGCATGCACGGTGATACATAACATGTGTAGGTCAATCACATGCATTTGTGTGTATGTGTGTGTGTAGGGGAGGGTTAGCTCTAAAATGTTTTGTATTTTTATGTGTCTCTTTAAATGTTTAAAACATATTTTTATATTTTCATTCTTTCTTTTTTTTTTTTTTTACGTAACTTTTATTCCCATTACATAGGGGACCAATAGCCCCCTATGTGATAGCATATAGGTGACAGGTACTTTTTTTGTAGACATTCAGGGCCAAATATACCCTGGATGTCTCCTCTACTCTGCTACAGCTGATGGAACACAGGTGGGCAGTGAAGGGGGGGGCAGGAGGGGGGTGCAGCCAGGTGGGGGGAAGACAGAGCCAGGTGGGCAGGAAAGGGGGTGCAGCCAGGTGGAGGGGGGATACAGCCAGGTGGAGGGAGGATGCAGCCAGATGGACAGGGAAGGAGGGGTGCAGCCAGGTGGAGGGGGGTAGAGCCAGGTGGACAGGGGAGGGGAGATGCAGCCAGGTGGAGGGGAGGAGGGGTGCAGCTATGTGGAGGGGGGATAGAGCCAGGTGGTCAGGGGAGGAGAGGTGCAGCCAGGTGGAGGGGGGATAGAGCCAGGTGGACAGGGGAGGGGGATGCAGCCAGGTGGAGGGGGGATGCAGCCAGGTGGACAGGGGAGGGGGATGCAGCCAGGTGGAGGGGGGATAGAGCCAGGTGGACAGGGGAGGGGAATGCAGCCAGGTGGAAGGGGGATGCAGCCAGGTGGACAGGGGAGGAGGGGTGCAGCCAGGTGGGGGGGATAGAGCCAGATGGACAGGGGAGGGGGGATGCAGTCAGGTGGAGTGGGGATGCAGTCAGGTGGAGGGGGATGCAGCCAGGTGGAGGGGGGATGCAGCCAGGTGGATGGGGGATGCAGCCAGGTGAAGGGGGTTGCAGCCAGGTGAAGGGGGATGCAGCCAGGTGGAGGGGGGATGCAGGCAGGTGGAGGGGGTGCAGCCAGGAGGACAGGGGAGGGTGGATGCAGCCAGGTGGAAGGGGGATGCAGCCAGGTGGAGGTGGGTGTAGCCAGGTGGGGGGATGCAGCCAGGTGGAGGATGCAGTCAGGTGAAGTGGGTTGCAGCCAGGTGGAGGGAGGATGGAGCCAAGTGGAGGGGGGATGCAGCCAGGTGGGGGGTGCAGCCAGGTGGACAGGGGAGGGGGGATGCAGCCAGTGGAGGAGGGATGCAGCCAGGTGGGGGGTGCAGCCAGGTGTACAGGAGAAGGTGGGGGGGTTTTTACCTTGAGGGATGTTATCACTGGCACTTTTTTCCGGCTCCCTTCACAAGTCAGGCCCCGGCAGTCAGTGTCACCAGTCACAAGATCAGGAGATGGGGACTTCCTCCAGCTCCCCCCAGGACAGGTCAGGTGATCTCTGGGTTGTGCCCCCCGGGCCCCGATGGGAGAGATGCATTCTGGGTGAGTGGGGCGAGCTGCCGGAGCAGCTTAACTTTGGACTCTATCAAGACAAGTGGCACGGTGGCCCCGGTCTGGGCAGATGCCCGGCCTGCACTTTATGTGTCCAGTCTGGACCTTGGTGGATCCAACCCGGCTGTCTCAGTGCACAATGCCATCCACCCTGCCCCTGTAGTAGCTGCACATTGCCCAGGGAGGGAGGCGGGCAGAGAGCTGGCAGGGTGGCTGGACACAGCACCGCACAGATCCCAGGGACGGAGGAGGAAAGGAGGCCGACTGAGTAACTGCAAATCTCCTCCTCTTCAGTGAGTGATCACGGCTGCAGAGCCCTAAATGTGCCCTAGGTGGCTGCTTAGCTTGCCTAGTGGAAGAACCAGCCCTGGCAGCCACTCCAGCACCCCCTAATTACTTACCTGATCCCCAGCTCTTTCCAGCGATGACCTTGAGTGTCTAAGCCATCCGGGACACTCCTCCTTGATTGGCTGAGACACAGCATGGCTCCATTGGCTCCCGAGGCTGTGAATCAAAGCCAGTCAGCTAATCAGGGAAGAGAGGGGGCGGGCCAGGTCGGGGCTCCATGTCTGAATGGATACATGGAGCTCTGACTCACCTCGGATGCCCTCATAGAGAGCTGCTGGCTGAGGGGGCACTCGATAGGAGGGAGGGGCCAGGAGCAGCAAAGAGGGACCCGAGAAGAGGAGGATCCGTGCTGCTCTATACAAAACCAACTGCACAGAGGAGGTAAGTATAACATGTTTGTTATTATTTATTAATTTTTTAAACAAACCTTTACAATCACTTTAAGATCTGTCATTCTGCTTAGTCTTATGACAAACAGTTGCCTCTATGTAGTGGTGTGGCTTTAGCTCAACTTATGTACAGTGGGTATAGAAAATAACCCCCCCCCCTTCAAAATAATCACATTTTGTTGCTTTGCGGCCTGAAATGAAGACAGAGTTTTACCCAACTGTACCTGCTCAATGCAACTTATAACAGCCAAGTAAAAGATCAAAATGACCAAAGCTGAAAGTCGAATGGCTTTGTGTGCCATTGAGAAGGTGATTAGCTACTCTAGATTGACATGTTGGTGTTATATCTTTATCTTGGATGTTATAGGTTGCAGTAAATACAGATGGGTAAAACAAAAACTGTGTCTGTCTTCATTTCAGGCTGCAACACAACAAAATGTGATTATTTTAAAGGAGGTTATTCTTTTCTATACCCACTGTAGCAAGGTTAAGGACTGTACTGCTGGAAGTGGTATTAAACCCAAATACAGAAAATGCAGAAAATGCAGTATATTGCAGCTTATCAACCCTTAAGAGCCCTTTCACACTGGGCCGCCCGCAGCGTCAGCGGTAATATGCCGCTATTTTTAGCGGCGTTTAACCGTCGGATTAGCGGCGCATTTTGGCCGCTAGCGGGGCGCTTTTACCCCCGTTAGTGGCTGAGAAAGGGTTAAAACCGCCCGCATTGATTTCAATGGGGAGCAGCGGTGGAGGAGCGGTAAACACACCGCTGCTTCACCGCTCCAAAGAAGCTGCTGGCAGGACTTTTTTTCCCGTCCTGCCAGCACAGCGCTCCGGTGTGAAAGCCCTCGGGCACAACTCCAGCTAACCCTTTTTAAGCAGTTACAGCAACAGTTTTTTCCTTTTGTAATAAAGGTTTTACATTAACCAAAAAACCAATACACCTAAGTAATTCCCTGCACTGCTGAAACCAATCAAAACTATCTAATTTGAGAGCAGCTCTCAATATAATGTGCTTCACACATCAAAAGAAATAAAAATATATACATAAGTGGAGCACTTTCTCAAATATAAAATTTCCACCAGAGAATATCACTATAACATAAAATATCTTCCTAAAAACGTATATATTTTTATATATATATATATATATATATATATATATATATATATATATATATATATATATATATATATTCACTTGTAGAGGAGAACCGCATTCTGCTTACAGTTTAGTGCCAGCAATCAGGTCTTCCCACCGACCTTATATATATAGAAAAAGTCCAAGAGGTTGCTGCACTTAAAAACTTCTTTGCTTTATTTCACAACATCTTCAGGAAAGATTTACAAAGCAAGCATAATCATTCCAAACAATATCATTATTCCACATGATTTAGGAGTAGAGGCATGTCAGCGATTGTTAATTCAATCAGGCATTTACAAAACCGAACAAGTTTTATTTCTGCTTGACCTTTTGAAAATTACTCTTGAGGAGAACTATTTTCTTTTCAGGAATACTCATTTTTTGCAACTGAATGGAGCAGCGATGGGTTCAAATGTTGCACCCCCATATGCGAATGCATTCATGAAAATGATCGAGACGTCCTTTATTTATGTTAATGATTTATTTTTAAAACATTGCCAATGTTGGTACAGATTTGTGGACAATATCTTCGCTATATGGGATGGTAACATGGAAAGCCTATACCTATTTGATAAATACATTAACCATTTAGTACCTGGACTAAAGTTCAATATTGAAATTGGTAAAAATTAGATTTCTTTTCTCGATACTTTACTTAAATTGAATAATGGGCAGATTATCACTGACTTATATGTGAAACCCATGGATCGTAACCAATTGCTACACTTCAATAGTTTTCATCCCCCAATTCTAAGGAAAAGAGAAGTATACTAAATAGGAGTGAGGAGATTGAGAGATTTGACACCTGCTGCTTGTCCTTGTATTAATGGCATATTATAGATAAATATATACATATATAGATGTTAAATGGTATGTGACTTGAATTAATTACCGTATTTATCGGCATATAACACGCGCCGGCGTATAACACGCACCCCAAGTTTAGGAGGGAATTTTAAGGAAAAAAAACTTTTAGGAGGAAAGTTTAAAGGAAAAAAAACTTACATTAAAATGCCCATCAATGCAGCCTTATCTGTCCATCTGCAGCCTTTTCAGTGTCAGTGCAGCCTTGCCCCAGTGCAGTCTTGTCAGTGCAGCCTTGTCAGTGCAGCTTTGTCAGTGCAGCCTTGTCAGTGCAGCCTTGTCAGTGCAGCTTTGCCCCAGTGCAGCTTTGTTAGTGCAGGTTTGCCCATGCAGCTTTGCCCCAGTCCAGCCATGGGTAGATTCAAATATGGCGCCGAGACTGCAGGGCTTCGTCGGAGCCGAGATACACATACCCGAGTGTTCTCGGCTTTTTTCGGCGCCGCCGTCACGCCCAGTCCCGCCCTTGGACCTGTGTTATGTCATCATAGGGCGGGACTGGGCGTGACTGTAAGTGGCGCCGAAAAAAGCCGAGAACACTCGGGTATGTGTATCTCGGCTCCGACGAGATACACATCTTTACACATCTTTACTCCAAACAGCCTCCACTCATGCAAAAACAATAAGGCAGACTATAGTACTCTCTATCCATATATGTATTTTATTAAAAAAGTTAAAAGCACTCACATTCCATAAAACATCAAGTGCAGTATACCATTATGCATGTGCCTGTCTGACAGCTCCCTCTGTACAGTCTACACCAGGAGTCTTAAAACTATGGCCCTCCAGCAGTTCAGGAACTACAATTTCCATCATGCCTAGTCATGTCTGTGAATGTCAGAGTTTTACGATGCCTCATGGGATGTGTAGTTCCGAAACAGCTGAAGAGCCATAGTTTGAAGATGCCTGATCTACACTATCCAGCATCAGCTCCCCACCCAGATATTTTATGTTATAGTGAAGTTCTCTGGTGGGAATTTTATATTGGGGGGAGTGCTGCACTTATTTATATATTTTGATATTGATGAATAAACGTTGACTATTGTAAGCACTCTTGTCAGTGGTAAATGATTTGTCTCAACACCAGGGATGAGCTCTGGCACGTTTGGATTCTAATTTGAATCTGCCTAAGCTATCCCGTCAGAAAGCTATCACTGCACACCGCCAATCATAAATTGCCAAAGCATCCCCCGCCAAGGGGTGTGCTTATGTGCAGCTGCAGACCGAGGAATGCCTTGGTGGCTTAAGATTGGCAGTGTGCAGTGACCACTTCCTGGTGGGATTGCTCAGACATGTTCAGACTAGGATCCAAACATGTCTGAACTCATCCCTACTCAACACTACACTCACAGTAACAGTCACACTGGCCAGATCAGTGAAAATAAACAATAATGGCCTAAAAAGAAAAAGAAAGAAAATGAATGCAGCCACCATATCTAAGGATTAGTAAGCTGCAATATATTACATTTTGTTTTGGGGTTTAAACTGCTTTTAAAGTGGAACTCCAGCCAAAGGGTTTCTTTCAGATTTGGATTGGGTTTAGACCTTTGTCAAATTTGCATTGCTCTCCAGTTTCCCATGTAATAGATTTCCCTTTTCTTTCTGCTGGGTAGAAACTGAGAAATCTTCCAAACAGGGCCAATAATAAAGAGATGAGTCCTAGTGACACTGTGAGATGTAAGGCAAATTTTCCCAACCAGGTAAAACTTTATAATTGTTGTCAAGTTTTTATAGCTGTCCATGACCCGAAAAGAAGGTTTCTCCCTACTTCCTGTTCCAGTAAAACAACAGGAGGAAGGAAATCTCTTCAATGGAGACACGGACAGCAACTAAAACCTGGCAGTTGGTTTAACTCTTCCATACACCACAAATTAAAATGCTTTTCTTTACATCTCTGTTCCTACTGGAGATATTCTTATAACTTCCTGTTTGAGTGGCACGACAACAAGTGAGGGTAAATCTTTAAAACAGGGAAATAGACAGCAATAAAACCCAGCAGATGTTCTAACATAAGAAGTTGCTGACCTCCTTTGAAAAATCTGTCTGTAGCACTAGTGTCAACAGATAAAATACAAATAACTAGGTAGTCTTGAGAGACTTCTTTTAGGAAACATGCTCTTTAAAAATTGAAGGGCTGCCAGACCTCCTTTTATAACTTCTGATTTATTGTGTCCAACCTTGCAGCAAGTGAAATTAGAACCCTTCATCTGAATATTTATTTCATGTGACTCAGTGACTCGGAGGCATTAAGGCCACTGGATCGGCACAAGTGTTAGGTCACACTTAGCAGGTCACACTTAGCAGGTTCCCTTAAAAGTATGGTGGCTTACAGACCATAGACCATCCTCATGTTAAGGATATTTATGGTCACTACACTAGAGGATGGCATGTAAACCACCCATATGCCACCACAGAATATGATGGCACCAGTACAATTTATCTTTATGATAGGCTTTTGAAGCATCTCAAATGTACTCAATGGGTGGCCCCATTGGCCTCCTACCATCCAACATCACTCAATTAAAAAAATGAAGTTGCCAAGAAGAAATTGTGGGCATCCAATCAGATGCAGGCACTCTTCAGGTATTATGGGAGGGCAGTTGTCAAAGTACAATAGCTGCAGCGGGGGATTCATCTATCTACGCTCTGTAAGGTAGATTAGAAGAATCTGGTAGATGTTTCTCCATTCAGTCTACAAAAAAACATCTATGTGTATGGCCAATTTAACTCTGTTCATAAGTAAAATAATTAACATTGCACCCCCGCAGAAGATGAAAACTATAGTGGCAATTTTTCTTTTTCTGACAGAGATATTTACTTGCATGGCCCTGCCATCTTCCTCCCTGCCAGTTCAAGTTATGATGTCTGCCCCCAAAGCTGCTCTTATTGCTGTTCTCCTATTTATAGTATTGTACATGATGACATAGGAGTGCACACCCACATTCTGGTGCTGGCGAGTCGAGGAATGGACTGCTGGATCCAGTAAGATTACATAAACCCCTAGAAAAACAAGAACTATATTCTTCATCCACTGGAGGAACAGGAACAATTGTATTGGTTAATCATTTCCAAAGGGAGCTAGCAATACTTCTTATAAATAGTAATAAAATGATGAATCAACCACTACATCAAAATTAATAACCACTGTGGATCTTAAGTAACATTTTAAGGTACAGTACAGCAATTTATTTTTTTTTGCCCATTAATGTTTTTACGTATTTGTCTTTAAGGATCTTAACTACAAAGACAGCCACTGGCATGAAGTTTGTTTCAAGTGTGCCAAATGCACTTGCTCTTTGGTGGAGAAACCATTTGCTGCCAAGGATGAGCTGCTACTGTGCATCGATTGCTACTCCAATGAGTATTCCTCCAAGTGCTTCAACTGCAAGGCCACCATAATGCCTGGTAAGACTTCTCCACCGCAAATTATTCATTTCTGGGACTGGAAACAATGGCAATATTAAGTAATGGCTAGCCCTGTAAAATCTATGTTTATCACCTTTTAATTAAATATACAATATAGAGTGTTCACTTTGTGAGTAAATGTTCACAGTGAATAAAGGAAAATTATGCTGACTTTTTTTGGGTAATACAAATAAAAATAACTTCACCATATTAATTAAAGTGTATGTCAGAGAAAAAAAAATACAGTCATGGCCGAAACTGTTGGCACCCCAGAAATTTTTCCAGAACATCAAGTATTTCTCACAGAAAAGTATTGCAGTTTTGCTATACACATGTTTATTTCCTTTGTGTGTATTGGAACAAAACAAAAAAGGGAGGAAAAAAAGCAAATTGGACATAATGTCACACAAAATTCCAAAAATGGGGTGGTCAAAATTCTTGGCACCCTTTCAAAATTGTGGATAAATAAGATTGTTTCAAGCATGTGATGCTCCTTTAAATTCAACTGGGGCAAGTAACAGGTGTGGGCAATATAAAAATCACACCTGAAAGCAGATAAAAAGGAGAGAAGTTTACTAAGTCTTTGCATTGTGTGCCTGTGTGTGCCACACTAAGCATGGACAACAGAAAGAGGAGAAGAGAACTGTCTGAGGACTTGAGAACCAAAATTGTGGAAAAATATCAACAACCTCAAGGTTACAAGTCCATCTCCAGAGATCTAGATTTGCCTTTGTCCACAGTGCGCAACATTATCATGAAGTTTGCAACCCATGGCACTGTAGCTAATCTCTCTGGGCGTGGACGGAAGAGAAAAATTGATGAAAGGTTGCAATGCAGGATAGTCCGGATGGTGGATAAGCAGCCCTAAACAGGTTTCAAAGAAATTCAAGCTGTCCTGCAGGCTCAGGGAGCATCAATGTCAGCGCGAACTATCCGTCGATATTTAAATGAAATGAAACGTTATGGCAGGAGACCCAGGAGGACCCCACTGCTGACACAGAGACATAAAAAAGCAAGACTACAGTTTGCCAAAATGTACTTGAGTAAGCCAAAATCCTTCTGAGAAAACATCTTGTGGACAGATGAGACCAAGGTAGAGCTTTTTGGTAAAGCACATCATTCTACTGTTTACCGAAAACGGAATGAGGCCTACAAAGAAAAGAACACAGTACCTACAGTGAAATAAAGTGGAGGTTTAATTATGTTTTGAGGTTGTTTTGCTGCCTCTGGCACTGGGTGCCTTGAATGTGTGCAAGGCATCATGAAATCTAAAGATTACCAAAGGATTTTGGGTCGCACTGTAGAGCCCAGTGTCAGAAAGCTGGGTTTGCGTCCAAGATCTTGAGTCTTCCAGCAGGACAATGACCCCAAACATACGTCAAAAAGCACCCAGAAATGGATGGCAACAAAGCGCTGGAGAGTTCTAAAGTGGCCAGCAATGAGTCCAGATCTAAATCCCATTGAACACCTGTGGAGAGATCTTAAAATTGCTGTTGGGAAAAGGTGCCCTTTCAATAAGAGAGACCTGGAGCAGTTTGCAAAGGAAGAGTGGTCCAAAATTCCGGGTGAGAGGTGTAAGAAGCTTATTGATGGTTATAGGAAGGGACTGATTTCAGTTATTTTTTCCAAAGGGTGTGCAACCAAGTAATAAGTTAAGGGTGCCAAGAATTTTGACCAGGCCATTTTTGGAGTTTTGTGTGACATTATGTCCAATTTACTTTTTTTTCCTCCCTTTTTTTGTTTTGTTTCAATACACACAAAGGGAATAAACGTGTGTATAGCAAAACATGTGTTACTGCAATACTTTTCTGTGAGAAATACTTGATTTTCTGGAAAAATTTCTGGGATGCCAACAATTTCGGCCATGACTGTAAATGCACATTTCCCAATGTTTTATCTCTTGAAAGACCCTGCAAGTAGAGAAAAATACCTGTGGATCTGCCAGTAATGCAGTCAGTTACTAAGTCCTGTTGTGGCTGACAACAGACAGCATTTATTGTGCACTGAGCTGTGTGTGTCCTGCCTAATTTTCTGTTGCCAACCTGCTCAGATCTCTCACCATTACAGATTCTCCCACCATTACAAGATAAAAGCTCATAATTCTGTAGACCTTGAGATCAATTGGTTCAAGCAGGATTTAGTGAACTTCAAAGAGATTCAGATGCTGAACCCTATTAAAATCAATGGGACCTGAATCTGTCAAAACAAAAATGCCCATTTACTGGGCTAATAGGCATAGGGTTGTCAAAAAAAGCATGTGGGGAAAGGGGAGAAAAGGGGGGAGGGGCCACTGCCCTGAGAAACATGTACCGATGAAAATATTTTTATTTTAAATTCTATTCAGCAGTGATTTTTTTAAGCACTGACATTTACAAAGGAAAAAGGTGTTTTACATAGCTTATATTTTTTTAAGAAGCCGGCAATAAAATGTCATTTGTTGATAATGTATACTGTATCATTTTTTTTTACATTCTTGTAAATGTGACTTGTGCTGTAGCACATCAAGAGAATGAAAAAAAATTGCATTAAGCCCCCAAAATGCATACTCGATCCTTTGAGTCTATTATGGATTATATGGGGTACCCCATGCAAAAAAAACAAACCATAAAAAATGCATGATGTCTCCCAGAAAATCCATACCAGACCCTTCTAGTCCAGTGTGGATTTTAGGAGGGATCCCCAAGACAAAAAAGGGAGGTTCCCTAATAGTCCAAGGCAGACCCTTGACCAAGCATGCAACCTGGCTGGCCAGAAAATGATGGGGGGATGAGTGTGCACCTCCCTCCTCAGGAACCTTACCAGGCCACATGCTCTCAACATGGGGAGAACATTGCTATATATATATATGTACAGTTGTGTTCTTAAGTTTGCATACCCTGACCATTTTTTAGAGAATATGAATGACAACACAAAAACTTTTCTTTCACTCATGGCTAGTGTTTGGCTGAAGCCATTTATTATCAATCAACTGTGTTTACTCTTTTTAAATCATAATCACAACAGAAACTACCCGAATGACCCTGATCAAAAGTTTACATACCCCAGTACTTAATACCATGTATTGCCACCTTTATCATCAATGACAGCTTGAAGTCTTTTGAGGTATTTGTAGATGAGGCTTTATCTTCTCAGATGGTAAAGCTGCCCAATCCTCTTGGCAAAAAGCCTCCAGTTCCTGTAACTTCTTAGCCTGTCTTGCATGAACTGCACGTTTGAGATCTCCCCAGAGTGGCTCAATGATATTGAGGTCAGGAGACTGAGATGGTCACTCCAGAACCTTCACTTTATTCTGCTGTAGCCAATGACAGGTCGACTTGGCCTTGTGTTTTGGATCATTGTCATATTGGAATGTCCAAGTACATCCCATGCGCAGCTTCCTGCCTGATGAATGCAAATGTTCCTCCAGTATTTTTTGACATATTGCATTCGTCTTGTCATCAATTTTGACCAAATTTCCTGTGCCTTTGTAGCTCACACATCCCCAAAACATCAGCAATCCACCTCCATGTTTTACAGTAGGAATGGTGTACCAAATGGCTTTGTGCCAGAAGGTTTGAGGCTTGTCTCTGTGCTGTTTGGCGTATTGTAAGCAGGATACTTTGTGGCATTTGCGTAGTAATGGCTTTTTTTCTGGGAACTCAACCATGCAGCCCATCTTTCTTCAAGTGCCTCCTTATTGTGCATCTTGAAACAGCCACACCACATGTTTTCAGAGAGTCCTGTATTTTACCTGAAGTTATTTGTGGGTTTTTCTTTGCATCCCGAACAATTTTCCTGCCAGTTGTGGCTGAAATTTTAGCTGGTCTACCTGACCGTTGTTTGGTTTCAACAGAACCCCTAATTTTCCACTTCTTTATTATAGTTTGAACACTGCTGATTAGCATTCTCAATTTCTTGGATATCTTTTTATATCCCTTTCCTGTTTTATACAATTCAACTACCTTTTCCCATAGATCCTTTGACAATTATTTTGCTTTCCCCATGACTCAGAATCCAGAAACTTCAGTGTAGCACTGGATGAAAGATGCAAGGGTCTGTCAGGAGTCCAGAAACTCATTGACCTTTTATACACACACTAATTACAAGCAGATCACAGGTGAGGATGGATATCTTTAATAGCCATTCAAATCCCCTGACAGAACCGGGATTTATATTTTTACACACACAGATCCCGGTTCTTGCTCTGTCACGAGTGATCGCGGGTGCCCGGCGGTCATTGTCAGCTTCTTAAAGAGCCGTCGTACAGCTACGATGGCTCGCCCAGGGGAGCCAACCTGCCACAGTATAACTGCAGTGGCTGGTCAGGAAGGGGTTAAAGTGTTTGTTAACCTAAAAAAAAATTGTATCCTCTTCCCTTTAATACCCTTTAATATATTATACAGCACAGTGCTTGTGCTGTGTAATTTGGCCCCCTGTAACACTTTAAATACCTGGCTGATCCTGCCTGGCTATACCCTCCCCTCTGTAAACTGACCACGGTTTATTATGGCTGTTCAGCCCTGACACCATGGTCAGTTTACCTGCCTCCGTCATCCGCAGCCCTGCTCTCTGCTCTCCTCTGTGCTCCTGTGTCCTACTCCCCCCTCCCCTCCCTGCCTGTCATCTCGTACCAGTGCCTCCCCCCCTTTCCTGCTGGTATCATAACTTATTGTTGTTGCTACAATCCCCTCTGTAAAAAATCAGCTGATAAATAACTTTTTTTTTTGCGCCGCTCGGGGTCACGTGACCAGCCGTCTCTCTCCTCCTCTCCTCCTCCCGGCTAACTTCAGCGGGGGTTTTCTCGGCTTTGCTGTCAGACCTGGAGAGGAGAGAGACAGACGGTCAGGTGACCGTCAATTGGCGCTATAAAATAAGGTATTTATCGGCAGAATTTTTAGAAAACACATACAGTGGGGCACAGCATTTATTACAACAGAGGGGATTGTAGTAACAACAATAAGTGGATTAACAACCACTTTAAGGGCATCCCCCATGCTTATTTAAATAATTTAGCATTTTTAATCTTGCCCTTTAAACATTATTAAAATTGGTGCCTTGGTACATGTTACCCAGGGCAGTGCCCAGCCCCCACACCATTTTGTTTGACAACCATAAACCTATAAAGTGTCCATTACTGTTTTTTAACATTCCGTTCCTATTGACTTCAGTAGGGTACAGATTCAGCAATTGAATTTTCCTTAAGTATGTGAACTTACCCTGAATCCGAACCCGGGCATTTTGACTCATCCCTAATTCATGGATGCTCTTTACATTTTTACCCCAAAGGGTCTCATAAGCAGTCCACTTAGTTTGCCTACAATTTCTCAAATATTTACCAATCCACGGAGGAGTAGCTAGAAATTCTCTTCCCTGCGATCCCTGGTATGAGACCACTAGTCAGTTGAAAGAGTATACTTTGTGCACTGGTCGTCCCAGGACCGTCACAGGCATTGTAAACATCAAGTCTCGTAGATCATATCCTCCAATCATCTAGCATCATCATCTGCAGAGCGTTTTCTGCAACAGCCCCAGTGACCTAACCCCCTCTCTGTATTTTACTCTTTTTATTTATTTTTATATCTTTTTTTCCTTATGTGTTCATGCTTCTCATGTGATGCTCAAGGTCCTCTTCTCTGGTGGTGGGTGATCCTTAAAAGAGAAGTATGGACAAACCTTTTTTTCGTTATATTTCTCTTTGGGTCACAGGAATATATTTACTAATATACTCCTAATACCCAAAGTCAGCTTATAGTGTGCTGTTTGCTATCAACTGATGGACAGAGCCGTACCTCATTGGATAAGATGCCAACAATATTGTTTGGATCTACCCAGCTGCCTGATAGACAGCAAGCTCTAAGCTTATCTGAATCCAAGCCCCCGCTGTCATCCATTCAATATTTATATAGATAATATTTTAAAAGCTCCAGTTTTGCCCTATAGAGAGGGAGAGGAAAGAACGCTCTCATGGTGCAGTAATTCAAATAATTTATTTAAAAATAAGTTTGTATGCGCTCCACCTGCGTTCCAGCTGACTGGAAATAACCTATCTCAAACACGACCCAACGCCGTTTCATCAGCCTACATCTGACATCAGATGTAGGCTGACGAAACGGCATTGAGTCGTGTTTGTGATACATTATTTCTGGTCAGCTGGAACGCAGGTGGATCACTAACCGGCATTTCCTATACAGTATATGCTGATCCTTGTCATCTTTGATGTAAGTGCAATACAACCTTATTTTTAAATAAAGGAATTGAATTACTGCACCATGAGAGCGTTCTTTCCTCTCCCTCTCTATAGGGCAAAACTGGAGCTTTGAATAAGCTATCTATATAAACATTGAATGGATGACAGTAACAGTTTGGATTAGTTCCTGTGATCACGTGTGGGATTTATACATGGACTTCACAATTTTTATGTATTTTTATAATTCAAATGAAGATTTATTTGTTTATTCACTATGGTGATTTGTGATATGTAATTTATGATATAAGAGTGCAGTTTCTTTGTTTCTTTTCACGCTTTAGGTGTTTTTTACACTTTACAACAGGCTGCTCTTAATTGTAGTTTATTTGTTTTTTGGTCATTGATTTGCACGGTTTTGGAATCTATTGGCTCCTATATTTTGTTTAAGCTTATGGCTGAGAGCTAGCTGCACCCGCCCCTCTCCTAGCCTGCTAATCCAGACTAAAGCCACGTACACACGATGTCCGACAGAAAAAGTCAGACGGAAGCTTTTCGTCGTATATTCCGATCGTGTGTATGCTTCATCAGACTTTTTTTTTTTTCGAAAATTCTGATGGACCTAGCAATAGAACATGTTCTAAATATTTCCGACGGAACCAATTCCTATCGGGAAAACCGCTCATCTGTACGCTGTTCTGACGGACCAAAAACGACGCATGCTCTGAAGTAAGTACGAGACGGAAGCTTTTGGCTACTGGCTATTGAACATCCTTTTTCTAGTCCCGACGTACGTGCTGTACGTCACCTCGTTCTGGATGGTCGGACTTTGGTTTGACCGTGTATAGGCAAGACCGCTTGAATGGAATTCTGTCGGAGTTCCATCGGAGAAACCTTCGGAGTTTATTCCGACGGCAAAACTGGTCGTGTGTACGCGGCATAAGAGTTACTGTCCTCTATTGCCAACAGACTTAGAGCTGACTAATCAGCAGACATGTGTCAGCTCTCGATCTTGGAACCCTCATGGAACAGCTGCAGTGTCAAACAGATACTGCAGCATGGAGGTATTTGTTTTTTTAGTAACTCTATAATTCTAATTTAACCACTTCCTGCCCGGCCTATGGCAGAATGACGGCCGGGCGGTGGTTCAGTTATCCTGACTGGGCGTCATATGACGTCCAGCAGGATAACTGCCGGCGCGCGCCCGTGGGGGCGTGCAGCGCGGCAAACGGTGGTGTGGTGTGTCAGTCTGACACACCGCTACACCGATCTCGGTAAAGGGCCTCTGACGGAGGCTCTTTACCACATGATCAGCCATGTCCAATCACGGCTGATCACAATGTAAACAGGAAGAGCCGTTTAACGTGTAGAGGAGAGCTGATCGGCGGCTCTCCTAACAGGGGGGCCTTTCAATGGACACAGCAACAGCATCTTCATAAGCTTCCATCCCCCCATAGAGGGCATAATATCACAGGATCCCCAAAAATAAATGAAAGGTTCCATAGCGTAAAATCTTTTTGGTATTTTAATATTAAAAAATATAGTACACTTACAATTAAACAGATATAATCGAACATAAAAGCAAGCCGGCGGACTCAAATCTGCAGCCCGTCACTCTGGGACCTGCATGAACGAAGTGACGTCAGCACGTTGTTCCTCCCTACACATTTCTTCACAAATGATGTCGTAGAGGGGCATGTGTGATGAAACACGTAGGGAGGAGCGACATGCTGACGTCACCGCACTCACGCAGGTCCAGGAGTAACAGGCTGCAAATTTGAGGCGGCTGGCATGCTTTTATGTTCTATTATATCTGCTTAATTGTAAGTGTACTACATTTTTATATATTAAAATACCCAAAAGATTTTACGCTATGGAAGCTTTCATTTATTTTAAAGTGTTTATTTGCTGTGCGTATCTCACAGGAAGTTGCTGCTTTTTATGTACTTATTTCAGACAGCGCAGTAATATCCCTTTCTTTTATATGATGATATTAGTTCCACTCTGAATCACTACCTGGTGTGTGCAAGGTGCTCTGGTTATGCATCCACAGTGCATACTTACAGTATACATTCTCCCAGTACGTTCTCAACCTTGGAGTTGAATGATACTGCATACATATTCACAGTACATTCACATGACATTAAAAAAATTGCTGAATACTGGGTTTTGATTGAGAGCTTTGTAAGAGTGCAGCTGATAATGAAATGAAAAGAAAGATAAAGGCGCCTCTAAGTTCAGTGGTTAAAAGATTTAATACAGGCACAATGAGATTAAAAACACTTACAAGATAGTAGGAGGTCATAGGCATATAATGAAATGAAATCCTACCATTGGGCTCCAGTATAGTTTACACATTGAAGACGATTACAGGTTGTGTGGCTGTTGATGTCTGATTGTTTTCAACCATTTTCCCTGTTGCTGAGTCTATTAGCACCATAAGGAGAGTCCCAAGTCAGCAATAAAGTAAAACTAATACTCTTCCTTACTCCCTTTATTGCCAAATAAAATTAGAACTACTATAATGGACTATAGGAAAAAAATTGCTCAAAACCATGCTATGCCACAACAGTATATAAGAATACTGTATGTGACTTTTCAGAGTGAATAAAATCTTTTATTGTGTACATTACTTTACACATGCCTAACATATTTCCTCTTGCAGGTTCTCGCAAAATGGACTACAAGGGGTGTAGCTGGCATGAAACGTGCTTTGTCTGCGAGAGCTGTCAGCAGCCCTTAGGAAGCAAGCCGTTTATTCCCAAACAATCCAGTTTATACTGTGTGCAGTGTTTTGAGAATCAATTTGCAAGTCACTGCACATTTTGCAAAAAGGTAAAATGTTCAGGTACAATTTAAATATGATCATTATTCAATGATGTCATAAATTTTTTTTTTCTGTAAATGCTCAGATTTTACTGAAAGAAGTTGTGTTGAGACGACAATGAGCATTATGCCGCGTACACACGGTCGGACTTTTCGTCTACAAAAGTCAGACAGCCTGTCCGACAGACTTCCGGCAGACTTTCGGCGGACTTGCGGCGGACTTGCGGCATACTTTCTAACGAACGGACTTGCCTACACACGACCACACAAAAGTCCGACGGATTCGTACGTGATGACGTACACCGGACTAAAATAAGGAAGTTCATAGCCAGTAGCCAATAGGTGCCCTAGCGTGGCTTTTTGTCCGTCGGACTAGCACACAGACGAGCGGATTTCGGGGTCCGTCGTAGTTACGAAGTAAAGATTTGAAGCATGTTTCAAATCTAAAGTACGTCGGATTTGAGGCTAAAAAAGTACGTTGAAAGTCCGGAGAAGCCCACACACGATCGGATTACCAGCCAGCTTTAGTCCGTCAGCGTCCGTTGGACTTTTGTAGACGAAAAGTACGACCGTGTGTACGCGGCATTAGGGAGAATGTAGTAACCCACAGCAACCAATTGGCAGCTCTAAATGATTAAAAGTGAGATCTGATTGGCTGCTGTGTGTCATTGGTACTTTTGTCCCAGAAACGTATTAGAATGTTGATTTTTTTTGTATAAAAGCTTCCCATAAAATCAGTAAAACATCTCTTGTATTTGCACTTGAAAATCAGGACTGTTATAGACAAGATAACTTTTTTTGCAAAGATTATATTGCCATGAATGTAAGATTATTCATTGTACCATAACCATTTGCCGACTAGGCATCACCCAGTACCTTTTCGTAGAGCTGGCGGCTCTTTTGTAAAAGCAATATCAGCAGCTAACTAGCTGCTGGATTAATTCTACAAGTAGCCACCCCTCCTGCCACCTTCCGTGGCTTGCTTGGGCTCTCCTGTCCCACCAGGAGCCCCGAGTGACCATTCGGCACGTCCGACGGCAGGTTGGACAGCCCAACAAAGCCGGGGTGGGCTTTGATCGGCTCTCTGCTATGGTAAGTGATGACTTAACATTACTTCCGGTTTACCCGAATGTCAACAGCGCCATTTTTAAAAAATCAAAAGTATTCAAAAACACTTATCTTGGTGTTTTGAATGCTTTTAAGGGCAGAGGAGAGATTTAGGGTCTTTTAAACCCCAGATCTCTCCATAAAGAGTACCTGTCATATGCCTATTGCTGTTAAAATTATGATTACTTTCCTTGTGACAATGTAATGGAACCCCATTAAATCAAATTATAAATCAAACAAGTGTGGGTTTGCACCAAATCTAGAACTGGGGTGTTTTGGCTCAGATATGGATGTCTAAGTCTGGTGTGATGCTGCTCACATTTTAATTTTGTATGCTTATGATTTCCTGTTTTGAACCCTCCACATGCCCAACAACGTACAAGTTTGATTTGAAGATTCTTGGGATCACTGATCATGGGTAGAGCCTTGGACATGTGTTATTTTGAGCTTTACCCTGCACAGATATATCTGCTGAGGCATTTTTTTTCATTTTTAGACCCCTTTCACACTGTGCCGCCATCGCTGTCAGCGGTAAAGCGGCGCTATTTTTAGCTATTTTTATTTGTTGCCGAAAAAGGGTTAAATCCGCCCGCAAAACGCCGCCGGAGCAGCGTTTTGCTGGCGGTATCGCAGCACTGCCCCATTTCAATGGGGAGCAGCGGTGGAGGAGCGGTGAGTTCACTGCTCCTTCACCGCTCTAAAGAAGCTGCTGCCACGACTTTTTCTGACGCCCTGCCAGCGCACCGCTTCAGTGTGAAAGCCCTCGGGCTTTCACACTGGAGTGAATGGAGCAGCTGTTTTAGGGCGGTTTGCAGGTGCTATTTTTAACGCTATAGTGCCTGCAAAACGCACCAGTGTGAGAGGGGTCTTAAAGAGTGTGTATTCCTAATGAACAGGTGTGCGCACTCAAGAGACAGAAACAATTACACTGGTGGGTGTGTCCTTTACTGGGTGGGTGAGCAAGCTTAGCTAGGTTATTTAAAGGCCTGCATTTGTGGCAGGTGTTTGGTCTAAGAACAGGCCTGCATTTTTCTTACAAAGATGGCGTCTCAGCCTCCTGACTCAAGAGCGGGTGTCATGTACGCCTAGGCTTTGGGTTGGGGGGTATTCTAGGGGCCCGCCTTCTAGGGGGACTCCTGGATAAACAAGAGGCCAAATAAAGGTGGAATCAATAAAGGACGTTGCCATGTTGCGGGGTTCAATGCGTTTGTGAGATTCTTTGAGAATACAGGTAAAGCCTAAGTACCGGTGTGAAGTGGGTCTGAAGGCGATTGCTGTGGATGTTACAGAGGTTGCTGAATTTACAGGTCGATGATATATTCATTCTCCGGGATTTTGTGGCCAGTGGTCAATACAATGCTTCTTTTCATTCTGAGGATACCTGTCAAGTTGCATGTGAGAATTGGGTTAAGTCGGATCTGGGAGGGAATATGCTAACTAAGAAGATGGATATCAGTTTATTGTTTGATCCTGGATTGTAGATCATGATTGTACATTGTTATATGAAAGATAAACAGTATCTCACAAAAGTGAGCACACCCCTCACATTTTTGTAAATATTTTATTATATCTTTTCATGTGACAACACTGAAGAAATTACACTTTGCTACCATGTAAAGTAGTGAGTGTACAGCTTGTATAACAGTGTAAATTTGCTGTCCCCTCAAAATAACTCAACACACAGCCATTAATGTCTAAACCACTGGAAACAAAAGTGAGTACACCCCTAAGTGAAATTGTCCAAATTGGGCCCAAAGTGTCGATATTTTATGTGACCACCATTATTTTCCAGCTCTGCCTTAACCCTAAAACTAATGCCTTGGGCATGGAGTTCACCAGAGCTTCACAGGTTGCCACTGGAGTCCTCTTCCACTCCTTCATAACATCATGAAGCTGGTGGATGTTAGAGACCTTGCGCTCCTCCACCTTCCCTTTGAGGATGCCCCACAGAAGCTCAATAGGATTTAGGTCTGGAGACATGCTTGGCCAGTCCATCACCTGTACCATCAGCTTCTTTAGCAAGGCGGTGGTCATCTTGGAGGTGTGTCTCATCAGACCACAGGAAATAGTTCCAGTAATCCATGTCCTTATAAGTCTGCTTATCTTCAACAAACTGTTTGAGGGCTTTCTTATGCATCATCTTTAGAAGAGGCTTCCTTCTGGGACAAAAACCATGCAGACCAGTTTGATGCAGTGTGCAGCGTATGGTCTGAGCACTGACAGGCTGACCCCCCACCTCTTCAACCTCTGCAGCAGTGCTGGCAGCACTCATAGGTCTATTTCCCAAAAACAACGTGAACTCAACTTCTTTGGTCGACCATGGTGAGGCCTGTTCTGAATGGAACCTGTCCTGTTAAACCGCTGTATGGTCTTGGCCATCGTGCTGCAGCTCAGTTTCAGAGTCTTGGCAATCTTCTTATATATTTTTTTTTCAGATCCTCAGAGAGTTCTTCGCCTTGAGGTGCCATGTTGAACTTCCAGTGACCAGTATGAGGGAGTGAGAGCGATAACACCAAATTTAACACACCTGTTCCCCATTCACACCTGAGACATTATAATACTAACGAGTCACTTGACACGGGGGAGGAAAAATGGCTAATTGGGCCCAATTTGGACATTTTCACTTAGGGGTGTACTCACTTTTGTTGCCAGCGGTTTAGACATTAATAGCTGTACACTCACTAATTTACATTGTAGCAAAGTGTAATTTCTTCAGTGTTGTCACATGAAAAGATATAATAAAATATTTACAAAAATGTGAGGTGTGTACTTACTTTTGTGAGATACTGTTACATAGTTGGTGAGGTTGAAAAAAGACACAAGTCCTTCAAGTCCAACCTGTGTGTTTTTATGTCAGTATTACATTGTATATCCCTGTATGTTATGGTCACTCAGGTAATAGTTTTTTTTAAATATCTATGCTCCCTGCTGAAACCACTGCCTGTGGAAGAGAATTCCACATCCTCTTACCGTAAATAACCCTCTACGCAGTTTAAGGTTAAACCGCTTCTCTTATAATTTTAGTGAATGGCCGTGCGTCTTTTTAAATTCCCTTTCACTTTTTTTTTTTTTATATGAGCAATAATCATGCTGTCTAATCAACATCTTGATATGCCACACTTTTGAGGTGGATGGATTATCTTGGCAAAGGAGAATTGCTCACTAACACAGATTTAGACAGATTTGTGAAATTTTTTTGAGAGAAACAGGCCTTTTGTGTAGCTCTTTAAGTTCAGCTCATGATAAATAGGGGCAAACACAAAAGTGTTGCATCTATAATTTTGTTCAGTGTATATATACTCACCTAGGTGGATGGCTGAGCCAGCTGCTGGTCCAGGCTTCTGCACGGATCCCAACCATATGGTCGGGTTCTATTCAGAGCCTTGACCCGCTTTGTGATATCTGCCAACAGTGGGCCTTAGCCCACTGTCAGCTGAAAACGGGTCATGGGATGACTGTCAGGCAGATATAAACAACATAACTGAACACAGCTCTGTAATCCTTAATACGCCATTTTAATGTATTTTTTAAAAACAAGCAATGGAAGTACCTGTATAACAGGGCTGGAGTGTGAGAGGAAGAAGGAGTACAAGGAGCCAGTTTGTGCTGACAAGAAGCATGCTGATAAAAGAAGAGAGCAGAAAGAGAGAGAGGGAGAGAACATAGTGACAGGGAGATGAGCTCATCACTGTGCAGCTTCTCCATTCACTGTCCAGTTACAGCCTGGGAGTGAGTTTAGGGTGACCTGGGTTCAGAGGAAGTGGGTTAATTTATGCTTTTCTTCAGACTGAGCACATCTAGTGGCAGAAAAAAAGTACTGCGAGGGACATATCGGAGTTGGAGCTGCATGTTGAAGAAAAAGCAAAATGTTTTTGCTATTTATTTTTTTAGAAGGCTTTTCATTTGTATCTTTCAGCGAGCCATTCATTTTTATCCTGTTACTTTTAGCTGATGTTCTGCTTTATGTATGTTTATATTTATTATTTGATCATCTAAAATAGTAGCAAAGCACTGACATGTACCTTACATTTTAAAAACAGGCAATCATCACATCAGGAATATCTTTCCAAGATCAGCCATGGCACAGTGAATGCTTTCTTTGTACAAACTGTAAGAAGAAGCTGGTGGGACAGGAGTTCACGGCGAATGATGAGGATCCATACTGTTTAGATTGCTTTGGTAATCTGTATGGCAAAAAGTGCACTGCATGTGCTAAACCTATTACTGGTAAGTTCCATATTGTTTTAGTAGGTAAAGACAGAGATTATGTGCATGTTATTTGATTTTTCAAAATAAATGCATTTTAAATTAACACACATTTTAATTATCACAGTTCTACAGTGATTGTTGATATGTTTTTTACTTTTTAAAAATGTTTTTTTTTCTTTTTGTATTGTATTAAATAAAGAGATTTGTAGATCAGCCTGTAGAGGGAGCTCTGTCTTGTTCAGACTATTTACTCAATCGCTGTTTTAAGAACTGTTGAATTCAGATATACAGTTGTCTACTACTGTAGACAGGTATATGAATCTGGAGCATGCCCCAAGTGTGGAGGTTCACTGACGCCACTCCTACCTCATTGCAACTGGGCATTCTCCCAGGTTTTGCACCTCTCAGACAGTGCAGCAGCATGGAGATTTTTTTCACGGGGGGAACGGACCCCGATGGGGATTTACAAACACTAGTTCTCCATCAGGTCAGCTGCCCCTGTGATTGACAGCTGGCAGTGGGTGCATTCTTAGCCAACAGACAGCCTGATATTGGCTATCCACTTACTGCCTGTTTTCAGTTACAAGGCGAGAGCAGACCTGATGGGGAGCTAGTGTAGTCTTCACAGCCAACAGCCTCCCTAACAACCAGTGACAAGGAGAGCGTAGCAGTGGTAAATATACCGCTCTGGTACACTGTGTACAGGGACAGGCACCCTTCCTGTCTCTGTACACCAAGTTAAAGTGGACCTTAATTATCTCCAGTTTTATTATCTACAAACTGGAGGTCATCTGTTTTGAATTTGGTGCATTAATAGTGCTACTTTATAAAAGAACTACCTGCATCTGCCGCATCTCTTGATAACGTTACCGAAACAGGCCGTATTAGAAGAGAACCCTCGTAGGTGGGACTTTATCGGCAACAGAGTTATATACAGCAATATATTACACATATAGTATCATGTAGCATAAAAATAGCAAAGCTTTATTATTCACAAAATATTCAAGATAAAAACATTAAAGTACAAAAAGTACAAAGGCTATTCTTATTTATTGTTGGATATAGAATGTTCCCACCAGTTCCCACCAGTTGTGGGTCACAACTTGTGATAGTCTCCAAACAGTAGATATCCAATGCCTTTCGAGGACAGTATTCCTCTACTCTTCTTCAGGGGTATAGTAAAGCCACAAAAAGGAACTATACTCTTTAATAGAAACAGTTGTGCTTATAAGTTTACATACCCTGGCAGAATTTGATTTCTTGGCCATTTTTTTCAGAGAATATGAATGATAACACAAAAACTTTTCCTTCGCTCATGGTTAGTGTTTGGCTGAAGCCATTTATTATCAATCAACTGTGTTTACTCTTTTTAAATAATAATGACAACAGAAACTACCCAAATGACCCTGATAAAAAGTTTATATACCCTGGTGATTTTGACCTGATAACATGCACACAAGTTGACACAAAGGGGTTTGAATGGCTATTAAAGGTAACCATACTCACCTGTGATCTGTTTGCTTGTAATTAGTGTGTGTGTATAAAAGGTCAATGAGTTTCTGGATTCTGAGTCATGGGGAAAGCAAAAGAGCTGTCAAAGGATCTGCAGGAAAAGGTAGTTAAACTGTATAAAACAGGAAAGGGATATAAAAAGATATCCAAGGAATTGAGAATGCTAATCAGCAGTGTTCAAACTAGGGTTTCCACCTTTTTTTCAAGTCAAACCCAAACACTTTAGCGGCGCACAGCAATTTTTTCTATACATATATTTTGCTAATAAATAACATTTCTATTCATATGTTAAGTTAGTGATGATAAGTTAACAACAAGAGTCCCCCTTTACATCAGAGTCCACAGAGTTCCCTTTTAACATCTGAACTCGCAGAGTTCCCGTTCACTGTAAGGGGGGACTCTGCAGACTTTGATGTAAGGGAGAACTCTGGTGACTCTAACATAAGGGTGCTCCGGGAACCCTGATTTAAGGGGGAACACTGAGAACTCTGATGTATGGAGAGGACTCTGATGTAAGGGGGAACACTGTGGCCTCTGGTGTAAAAGGGAACTCTGATGTAAGAGGTGCTCTGAGAACCCTGATTTACCTTACTGTACTCGCTCAGAGGCAGGAGAGAGAAGGGGGGAGACTTCAGTCACAGACAGGGATGGATGGTGAGCTCACTCACCCCTTGGCAGTCAGCACCTCTCATCCAGATGTATCTGAGGCTGCTGGACTTCAAATTTCCAGCCCCAACTTTCCTTTTCTGAGGCATAGCCCTGGGGATTGGAGTGTGAGCAGACACAGAGGGATAGGAGCGGGAGGAAGAGGTGCAGATCGAGCCCTCTCTCCTCTCCTGTCTGTGTGTGTGTTTGGGGGAGGGTAGTTAGTGCTGGCTTTGGGCAACAGACACTCTCAGCTTAGACAACTGCAGCTGGAAACCCTGCTGGGAAGCCATAGTACAGTCTGAATAATGTGTCCGGGTTTCTGGCAGTCTGAAACCCGGACGCATGATTCCAAACCCGAACTGTCCGGGTGAATCCCGGATAGGTGGCAACCCTGGTTCAAACTCTAATCAAGAAGTGGAAAATGAGGGGTTCTGTTGAAACCAAACCACTGTCAGGTAGAATTGTTCGGGATGCAAAGAAAAACCCACAAATAACTTTAGGTGAAATACAGGACTCTCTGAAAACATGCGGTGTGGCTGTTTCAAGAGGCACAATAAGGAGGCACTTGAAGAAAGATGGGCTGCATGGTCGAGTCATCAGAAGAAAGTAATTACTAAGCAAATGAAAAGTATCCCGCTTACAATACGCCAAACAGCACAGAGACAAGCCTCAAAACTTCTGCCACAAAGTCATTTGGAGTGATGAGACCAAAATTTAGCTTTTTGGCCACAACCATAAATGCTATATTTGGAGAGAAGTCAACAAGGCCTATGACCATTCCTACTGTGAAACAGGGAGGTGGATCGCTGATGTTTTTGGGATGTGTGAGCTGCAAAGGCACAGGAAATTTGGTCAAAATTGATGGCAAGATGAATGCAGTATGTTATCAAAATATACTGGAGGAAAATTTGTATTCATCAGCCAGGAAGCTGCGCATGGGACGTACTTGGACATTCTAACATGACAAAGAACAAAACACAAGGCCAAGTCAACCTGTAATTGGCTACAGCAGAATAAAGTGAAGGTTCTGGAGTGGCCATCTCAGTATCCTGACCTCAATATCATTGAGCCACTCTGGGGAGATCTTAAATGTGCAGTTCATGCAAGACAGCCCAAGAATTTACAGGAACTGGAGGCTTTTTGCCAAGAGGAATGGGCAGCTTTACCATCTGAGAAGATAAAGAGCCTCATCCACAAATACCACAAAAGACTTCAAGCTGTCATTGAGGTTAAAGGGGGCAATACACGGTATTAAGAACTGGGGTATGTAAACTTTTGATCAGGGTCATTTGGGTATTTTCTGTTGTAATTATGATTTAAAAAGAGTAAACACAGTTGACTGATAATAAATAGCTTCAGCCAAACACTAACCATGAATGAAAGAAAAGTTTTTTTGTTATTCATATTCTCAGAAAAATGGCAAAGAAATCATAAATTCTGCCAGGGTATGTAAACGTATGAGCACAACTATAAATACAGTTGTCTCATATGCAGGGGGTGAGTGTTACCTGGTACAATATAGTACAATGTTTTGTCAGAATAGCCATGATCAGAAACCACATAATATCATGAGACACATCCCTAAATGACCACCGGGGAGAGCCAACCACCAGCCTATGAGTCACTGGGGTTGCAAAAAGAGCCACAAACAAGCCCGCAACTCTAAAAGCAACAAGAAACAGGTGGTAGGGATTTTTGAATCTGGCACCAGCCATTTTAAAGTGCCATACTGCCATAAAACTGTAGGTAGTGTCAAATTCCACCAGATATATTCTATTTAAACCAGAACATTAAAGTGGATCTTCACCCTTTAAATGGACTTGTCCCCCCCCCCCCCCCCCCGGGACATATATTGTGGTTTTTATGTTTATTTGTCTACTTTTTTTTTTTTTAAAGAATTAGTTTTGGCCCACTCCCCATCCTTCATTATTTGGATGATGCCAATGCCCCCAGTGCCTCCTGGGATATGTGACATTCATATCCCAGGAGATACTGGGAGCAACGAATGTCACCCCATTCACTAACAGATGAGGGGTATGGGCCTAGCAGTGTGTTACTGGAAGGCTGTGCTAGAACCTGGAAGAGTCATCATAGCCTTCCAATGACATCACAGAGAAACATGGCGACGCGGGACCATTGGGCAATTAAGAAGAGGATATAAGCAGGACAACACTGGATCCCGCGCTGCCATGTTACTCTGTGATGTCAATCGAAAGGCTATGATGACTCTTCCACTTCCACTGTTCTCTGACTGTGAAAACCAGTTAAGAGTGTGTTGTGAAAACCCAACTTCAGGAAACCTAAAATTTCTCCTTTGCAGTGGAGTTGTGCCCACACTGCAGGGGCTGACTACTTGTTTAGTCTTGGGAGGACAGTGAAAGCAGTTACCCAATCCTCCACTCCCCTGGAAGGCAGCACTCCTACAAACAGGTTCTATAAAACAATACATTCTGATGTTGCAGTGAGGTGGTTAATGGTTAGCTTGGGAGATGAACCAGATCAGTGGTCTCCAAACTGCGGCCCTTTGCTTGCTTTTGTCCAGCTCTTAGGGCAATATTCCCCCCACAGTTAGCAACAGTGCAGCATAGTTCCTGCCACTGCCACTGACAATGGGGCACTAGCCCTCACTGACACCAACTATGACACACTATTCCTCCCATTGATATCAATGATAGGGCACTATTTCTTCTATTATTACCAACAATGGAGCACTATTCCTTTCACTGACACCAATGATGGGGCACTATTCCTTCCATTGATACTGATGATGGGGCACTATTTCTCCCACTGACACCAATTATGGGGCACTAATTCTTCCACTAATACCAATAATGGGGCATTATTCCTCCCACTAATAGCAATGATGGAGCACTATTCCTCCCACTGATACCAACTGTAGCACTGCCCCCTTGGGGGTTGCTTGATAATGCAGGTTCTCTTATCCCACCTTGACCCTGTGAACTCTCCAGTCCCTCTGACACTCTAGGTTCAGACATATTATGTATACCTTTAAATGATACACAGACACAATGCTTCTTCTTTAAGATGAGAGGTAAAGACTAGAATTATTCAGCCAAATCCTGAATGGATGAAGACTAGGTTGAAATAACACTTGTAACAATAGCAATTTATAGTGACAGATGAATGCAGCAATATACACAATCACCATAAAGAATATTGAGAAGCTATCAATGAATGCAAGGAAAGTGTCCACTTTAAAGGGAAACCCTGGACTGACTTATAATACCTTTATCCTAATGAGAGACAGTATACTATAGTGACCAGTTAAGTGTCCCCTTTAAGAGTACTAACAACACTTTCCTAACAGCAAGGACTTGCACTGTCTTCACCGGCAACGTTGGAGCTCATAGAACAGAGGTTCCTGGCTGCAGCATAGGGATGATGAACAATGCAAGATAATAACTACCAGTTAATAGCAATACTATGTGTAATCCAAGAGAATGTTGCAGTTGTTCTGTGTTGAAAATGCAGTACTTGTTAAACAATGGAATCTGTGGGCCTGAAGCCCCCTTATCAGTCTTGATAGACTTCCAGGTCACTTCACCCGGTGGGACCAACAAACGATTCTTCCTCTTTTCAGGTGGACCGGGACAGGGATCAGCACTGCTGCTGGGCGTCCTTCTGCCAGCAGGTGATGGTTGTACTTGCTGTGGCTGGAGCGGTGGACTGGGGATCGTGTGCTAGGCCGCAATCCTCTCACAGAGCGGCGGAGTGGTGCTCACACAATGAGATCCATGAAGCAAAAGAGTGTGGGCCTGGTCCGCAGATCCCTATATAGTCTCTCCCACAATCCCTCTGCGAGCAAAATCTCTTGGGAGATGCGGTTCACAGTAAATTTTGCGATATCAGCAATGCCTATTAAGGGAACTATATCTCCCACAATGCCTTTCTCTGTGCTTCAGGATATGTCAGTGATGGAAATCCAGCACTAGGGGGACATAGAAGCTTCAGATAGAGCTAGATCACAATGTTTACAGGCCAATAATAGATTAGTGGCTCACCCAGCAGTGTCAGAGGGTGGAACAGGATCATCCTCTACCAAAGGTTCGGTAGAAGAAACTGGCTCTTGACTAGAATGCTGAGCTGTAGAAAAGAGTTCATCAGAGCTTTCACCAAGAGTGTCGTGGGTTTGTCTTCTGGGAGGGCAGATCTTCCATCTAAGTCTGGAATATATGTTCTCCAAAGGTTCGGGCCCACGGTCCGTACCCCAGAAACTACAACCGGGCTCTGGTTCCTTCTCTCTCACAGGTACATTTTCTCCCACACTTCTTGGAGGGGAGAAACAGGAGTTTCTTCAAGACCTTGCACTCCCGAGTTGTCTTTTGGTTCTGGTTTAAGCCCTCCAGTCTCACTCAGAGGGAGTGGTGCAGGCCTCTCTTCCGCAACAGGTCGAGGTTCCACTCTTTTTGGTATTGAGATTTCCTTCATGTCATTTACTGGAGACGAAGGAACTCTAGTGATGTCTTTAAGAGGGGAAACCCACAGCCAGTCAAGCGTCAGTTCTTTTTCATCACTTTCTTCCTCAATGTCTGGTAAAGGGACTGACTTGGAAACCCGACGAGTTCTAGACCTCAATGTGGGAGGGCAGGGTACATCAGGGCAAGGAGGTGAAGGCACCCGAATGGCTTCGGATATAGGCAAGAGATGGTTTTGATGCCATGTTTTCAACGGGCTAGTCTTTCCTCTCGGGACGAATTTGGAAAAAAAAGAAGCCCAGGAAGCCGTCTGCAAACAATGTAGGGTTTAGACCGCCAACGGTCGGACAATTTATGTTTTCCTTGCACTCCCAGATTGCGCAGCAGCACTCGATGTCCTGGTTGCAAGTCTTGAACCCTTACTTTCAGATCAAAGTTCTTTTTGTTTCTTTGTTCCCTGGCAGTGAATGCTTCCTTGACTCGCTCATAGGCAGTCCACGCGTTCCTTCGAAGTCTGTCTAAATATCGCTTATAAGAAGCTTGGGAAATATGATCTAGGGATGTCCCAAAAGCCAGGTCCACAGGCGAACGAGTCTCTCTTCCGAACATCAACTGATAAGAGGAGTATCAAGTGGAGTCATTCACTGTGCTTTTGTAAGCATGGACCACTGTAGCAATGTAATCACCCCAATGCTGTTTGTTTTCTGAGGGTAGCGTCCCTAGCATGTTTAGCAAGGTACGGTTGAAACGTTCCCGTTGTGGGTCCCCTTGGGGATGATAAGGGGTAGTTCTGGTCTTTTGAATGCTCAGCAGTTCACACAAACATTTCACAAGTTTACTCTCTAAATCCCGACCTTGATCTGAATGCAGACGTTGAGGCAGCCCGTAGTGAACGAAAAACTTCTTTACCAAAGTCTTGGCGACAGTATTAGCTTGTTGGTCTTTGGTCGGGAAAGCTTTAGAATAGCGAGTGAAATGATCTGTCACAACCAGGACATTGCTCCGCCCACTCAAGTCAGGTTTGAGACACAAGAAATCAATGCACACCATGCCCATGGGCCCTTGACTTTGTAAATGGCCCATTGGGGCAGCTCTACTAGGCAAAGTCTTTCTCTGAATGCATCGGGCGCAGGAATGGCAGGAGCTTTCCACTTCAGTCCTCACGGACGGCCAATAAAATAGATCCCTAGCTAACCTAAGAGTCCTATCAGGCCCCAGGTGTCCATGGTCATCATGGAGGGCTGTTAACACAACTAGTCTGTACTTTTCTGGGAGAAACAGTTGTTGAACATCTTCTAGTTCTGCCGTGGGGCCTTTCCTGTAGATGATGCCGTCTTCCAGTTGCATTCGCTCCCACTCTTTGTAGACCACTCTTGCACCATCTGCAGAACTTTTTAACAACATCTGAGAATCTCGAGTTATCAGTGCTTTCTTAACCAGGCTGCCCAATGGATCCTCCTGCTGATCCCTCCTCATGTCCTCCTTGGTCAACTGAGGCAGTTCTTGGCTACGTACTTGCGTCAAGTCACAATAATGACTCCCACAGCGTCAGCTCCTGTGGTCCCCTTGTGACAATGCTCTACTCCTTGATAATCAGCATGAACTCCTTCAGGGGTGAGGTGAACCTAGTTCCTAACATTATCACTGGAGACATGCGGTCTTCGGGACAGGGCAACAGCATCTAATTTTCCTGTCCCTGGTCTATACTTCAGGCTAAACTGAAACTTCGATAGGGTGGCCAACCATCGATGGCCAGTAGCATCTAATTTAGCAGTAGACAGCAAGTAAGTTAGGGGATTATTGTCAGTTTTTACCACAAAAGTGGCCCCATACAGATAATCTCGCAGTTTATCCACCACAGCCCATTTGAGGGCCATAAACTCCAACTTGTGCACTGGATAGTCCTTCTCAGAGGGGGAGAGGCTTCTACTCACAAATGCAACTGGGAAAAGTTTCCCATCTGCTTCCTGATAGAGGACTCCTCCTAACCCATCTTGGCTGGCGTCCACATGCAATTCATAAGACTTCTTCAAATGCAAGAAAGCCTTTTCACATCTTGGAGTCCACTGATCCTGAACAGGCTCACTCGCCCCTCCTTGGTCCCAACTGTTTGGATTCCCCCGAATGCAACTTCTGTAAACCTTCATTCACTTCCTTCTGCAGTAACTCAATCAGGGGCTTCACAATTTGGGCAAAGTTTTTCACAAATCTTCTGTAATACGAGCAAAATCCCAAGAAGGATCTTAACTCCGTAATGGTCCCAGGTCGAGGCCAGGAGGTAACAGCTTACAGCTTCGTGGGTCAGTAGCTACTTCATCTGCAGAGAACACATGACCTAAATAGGTGACTGAGGTCTGGTAGAATTGACACTCCTCCAATGACAGTTTCAGCCCCTCCGCATGGAGTCTCTAGAAGACCTTCTCGAGTCTGGCCTCATGCTCTTCTAATCTCTTCCCAAACACAGTGCTATCATCTAGGTACGTGAGCACCTCTATCAGATTCATGTCACCCACAGTATTTTACATCAATCTCTGAAAGGTGTCTGGGGCTCCTGTTAAGCCTTGAGGCATGCGATCAAACTCGAAGAACCCCAACTGGCGAATAAACGCCATCCTCTCACGATCATCAGAATGCATCAGGATCTGATAATATCCACTCTTCAGATCCTGCACACTGAACCATTTTGCTCCAGACAGACATTACAAGGCATTCTCTATTTGAGGTGTGGTGTACTTATCGGGAATGGTTCTTCGATTCAATGTTCTATAATCAATACACATCCGAATAGTCCCATTCTTCTTATGCACTACCACGATCAGAGAGGCATGGGGCTCCTAGACTCTCTAATGACCCCAGACTTCTTCAGTTTGGCAAACTGGTCCCGAAGATCCTCAAGGTCACTAGAGGGATCCGCTGAGCTCTCTCTCAAAAAGGCTTGTCTTCACCCACTCGGATTCGATGTTATGTGCTTTTAGCACAGTCTACATCAAAATCATTGTTGGAGAACATCTCTTCCCATCTGGCAATCTGAGTTTTCAAGTGGGGAGACAAATCGGGACTTTGGATGCAGGATACTCTTCTGATATTTGCTGGCACCAAGTCATCTGCCAGGACAGGGGTAGCCACATTCACCAATACCATGCAGGGCTTCGGGCGGACCGGCTGTCTGGTGATGTTCTGTACACTAACAGGGATCTTCCCCCCAATCTTCTGCAACATCCTTGTAGGCACGACTTCTGGGACGAACCTTATACCAGTTTCCTTCTCCAACGGATCAGCCTCCAGCACTACAAATGGACCCGGCTGGTCCCAGGACAGCTTGATGATGGCCTTCAAACAGATTCTCTCTCCCCTGGTTGTAAGGTTCTTTCTTGAGTTCCCAACTACCACAGCCTCTCCACTCCATCAATGGATCTTTTTGCTCCTGCACAACATGCTGGAAAGCCTGTCTCAACTGAGGGTGAATCTTCTCCACCCAAGACCCTCTCACGGCCAATGGAGTGAGCAGCCTTGTCACTGGATCTGTATTTATTCCTATTAACAAGGAATTTTAACCAGCCCCAGGGGGTTGAGAGAAAACAATGGCTAGGGTGTCAAAAGTTTCTTGTTTCCCATCCAATGAATGGTCGAATGTTATCTTGAGAGGGATGTATCCATCGTAAGGGAACTTCTGTGTACCGATACCCCATATTTCCAATTCTTCTAGCTTCCTTAATGGGATGTGCTTCAAGTGCTTATCATAGAAATCCCTATATAGTAGCTTACTTGAGCACCCGTATCAAGCAGGACTTTGGTGTAGATCCTTTCCACTTGAAGTGAAACTATTGGAAAAGGCCCTATCAAGTTCTTTGGCAAATCTCCCATTTGAGCATCCATCTTCTGAGCCATAGCTACCTTTCTTAACGGTTGAACAATCCTAGTCTCAGTACGACTAGGATGGGGTGCATTGACGTCCTATGTCCTTTTGCCCTTCCTGCGGGGTCTCGTTTTGTTTTTTCGTTTGGGTGCAAGCAAAGGAACAGAAGAAGGGCATATAGGGGATCTAGTTGGCTGCTTCTGGCTTGAACCCTCATGAGTCTTGGAGCTCCTTAAGTCAACTTGAGTCATTAATTCCACCGACTCTGTTTCAACTGTTGACTTCTTACTGTCAAGGCTGACAGGTGTTTCTGGCTCAGTTTCTGCTTCACTGTCCTCATCCAAAAAGCTGGGCTCAACATGGGCAACGCGGGCAGACACCCTCTCCGTCCTTCCAGTATTAACAGCCAATTCTTTCAGCCCTATCTTTTCTCCTCCAACAGCGCTTCCTCCTCCTGAACTTCTCTCTTCAGCTCTGGGTAGGTTGGGACCGTTCAGGCTCCCTTCAAGAGCAATTTCAGAACAATAGGGTGGTTTGGGCGAGCCCCTTGCAAGACCCAGTCTAAACAAGCTTGATCAGCTGTCTTTGGATCAATGCCCTTCATGAGGATTTGTAATGCCGTGTACACACGGTCGGACTTTCTGGCATACTTGGTCCGGCACACTTTCTGACGGACTTTGTCCGCCAGGTGCGCCGGACTTTAAAACGGACGGACTTGCCCACACACGACCGGACTTTCCGGCGGGCTAAGTCCGCCCGTCTTTCCGACGGACTTTCGCCGGAGTTATGGCGGACTTTCAGAATGAACGGACTTGCCCACACACGGACAAGTCCGTTCATTTTGAACGTGACTCAGGTGCGACGGGACTAGAAAAGGAAGTCAATCTTGCCGCTTTTATCGGCGAGATTGACACCTTGCGAGCCCCGTCGCGGGGCATACCAGGCCCTTAGGTCTGGTATGGATTATAAAGGGAAACCCCTACGTCAAAAAACCGGCGTGGGGTCCCCCCTAAAATCCATACCAGACCCCGATCCGAGCACGCAGCCTGGCCGGTCAGGAAAGGGGGTGGGGACGAGCGAGCGCCCCCCTCCTGAACCGTACCAGGCCGCATGCCCTTAACATGGGGTGTCGGTGCTTTGGGGGAGGGGGGCGCCCTGCGGGCCCCCCCACCCCTAAGCACCTTGTCCCCATGTTGATGAGGACAAGGGCCTCTTCCCGACAACCCTGGCCGTTGGTTGTCGGGGTCTGCGGGCGGGGGGCTTATCAGAATCCGGGAGCCCCCTATAAGAGGGCACCCAGATCCCGGCCCCCCCCCCACCCTATGTGAATGAGTATGGGGTACATGGTACCCCTACCCATTCACCTAGGGAAAAAGTGTCAATAATAAAACACACTACACAGATTTTTAAAATAATTTATTAAACAGCTCGGGGGGATCTTCCTCCGACTTTGGGGGTCTTCTCTTGGCTTCGGGGGTCCCTCCGGTTCCTCTTCTCCTGGCGTCCAGTTGGTTCTTCTCCGCTCTCTCCGGCCTCTTCTCCCAGTGTTCCAGTTCTTCGGCCGGCCCCTCCGCTGTCTTCAGGTAGCTCTCTTGCCAGCGGAGGTTCGGAATCTGGGCTTACACGAGTATGTGTGTGTACACTTATGTATGCGTAGATTTTTTCATTTGTATGTATTTAGACTACAATCTCATGCTCTGTGCTTCAAAATCCCACTACCTATCATTAATTTTTTGTACTGATATGGTAATTTTTATTTCTAATATATTTTATTATATACTTTTTATCATTTTATGAATGCATTTTTCAATGTAAACTTAACTTATCTTACGTCTCCAATCTGTAGTGTACGGTATATATTGTTCTTATTTATACCCCATCTAGAACACCTGGGTATGGAACTTGGAATAATCAATTGTCCTTGTACACATGTCGGCCTATCGGCCCATACAGACTGTGCTCCAGTTCTCCTGGCTCTGATGAAGAGGTTTTCCTCGAAACGCGTCAGACTTTCTTAAATACCTGCCTCAATATGGGCACACCCCAATTTTAACTTCCTAGTACTTATTTTGTTACCTGTTTTCCCTTTTTTTTAATATTATGTAGTATTTGTATGATTTTATATCTATATGACTATATGTCTGTATTCTTTTACATAAATAAACCATACATTTCTTGATGTAAGCGTCTGATCACGCGCCTTCCATCCACTTCCTACCAAACAGTCCTTTCCAGACCACCCCTGGTCAGCTAAGGCAGCGGGAAACACTCCATCATCTCCCCCAGTCCTATCTCTGACTACAATACTACCTTTGTTTTACAGCAAACGATCTCACTAGCGCAGGAGTATTTTTCACCATATCTTGTCCAGACCTAAGGGCCTGGTATGCCTCGTGCTCGCCGCAATAGGAAAATTTGTTTTTCCTATTGCAGCGAGCGCGAGATGCAATACCCTGCCCTTGCGTCGTATCTGGTCCGTTGGACCAGCATACACACGAGCGGGCTTTCCGTCGGACCAGCACACAGACGAGCGGACTTTCCGCCCAAAACTGAGTAAGACGGAAAGATTTAAAACATGTTTCAAATCTAGGTCCGGCGGGCTTTTGGGAAAAAGTCCACCGGAAAAGTCAGCCGGAGCCTACACACGGGCGGATTGTCCGGCAGACTCTGGTCCGCCGGACCAAGTATGCCGGAAAGTCCGACCGTGTGTACGCGGCATAACATTCAATCTATTCAGGAAATCTAATCAGAGAGTCTCTCTTTGCTGGTGAGTGTGATTGAATTTGTATAGGAGATCAGGGGTCTTTTCCACCCATCCAAAGACAGCATACAAAGCATCTATGTAATCCATAGAGACACGATCCTTTCTTCCCATGCATAGGTTTTGGATCACTTTCGCGGCAGGTCTTTGAAGACCCTCACTCAACTGCTGCCGCTTCACAGCCTCTGAGACATTCTATTCTTCAACCGACTGAGTGGCTTGACTCATCTTAGTCTCAAATTCCTCCTCCCCACTTGGGGTGGGTAGTTGCCCCGAGAAGAATTGTAGCCTCCTATACCCTTGATTTGCAGTATCACAGCCATTCTTCACCAAAGTCTCGACTAGCCGACTCATATCCGTGTAGAGAAAAGGGGGGACAAAGAAAGTGTGACTTTGTATGAAGCAAAGTCTCACTTTCTTTGTCCCCCCTTTTCTTGACTCAATAGGGATGGAAATATGTGACCCTACCGGGCCATAATTTCACTTAAAGTCCCATAGGGATGGAAATACATAACCTTACCAGGTTTAGGCTTCCTGAAAGTCCCTAAAAATCCCCTTCCTTTCAATCATCATATCCGTGTAGAACGAGGCAGGAGGAACATTAGTCCCGCGGGAATCTGTGCCAACTGGTCTCGTGTTCCCCACACTGGCCTGTGGTGGCGACTGCCCTCTACTGTCCTCCTCTCTCACCTGCAGTGGGATCACTCGAGCAACTATCCCTTCTGCTAGCGACACCTTTTCTCCCTAGAAACAGACAGGTATGTCTTCCTGCCACTCCACCAGCACCCAAACACAGTCCAGGGCGAACTCTACTTCCACATCCAGAATGTAGGCCCTCTGTCCTGGAACTAGGGCTCTCACCCACTACCAGATCCCCTTCTCAGTGCACTCACTTCCTGATATCTCCAGAACAGTGCTTTGCTCCATCTCTCCCTCACGTGATGGCTCGTGTCTGGACTAAATGGGCCTGCAGCAGAGAACATACTGGAGAAGACCTCAAATGTAGCACTGCCCCCTGGAGGTGAACCCTCCAGTCCCTCTGACACTCTAGGTTCAGACATATTATGTACGCCTTTAAATTATACACAGACACAAAGCAAATAGTTTCTACTCTCTCAGACTTTACTTCTTTAGCATGAGAGGTGAAGATTAGAATTATGCAGCCAAATCCTGGGTGGACCAAGACTAGGTTGAAATAACACTTGTAACAATAGCAATTAATAGTGGCACATGAATGCAGCAATATACACAATTACCATAGAGTATATTGAGAAGCTATCAATGAATGTAAGCACAGTGTCCACTTTAAAGGGAAACCCCAGACTGACCTATAATTCCTTTATCCTATTGAGGGATAGTATACTATAGTGACCAGTTAAGTGTCCCCTTTAAGAGTACTAACAACATTGTCCTAACAGCAAGGCCTTGGACTGTCTTCACTGGTAACGTTAGAGCTCATAGAACAGAGGTACCTGGCTGCAGCATGGGGATGATGAACAATATAAGTTAATAACTTCCATTTGATAGCAATACTATGTGTAATCCAAGAGAATGTTGCAGGTGTTCTGTTGAAAATGCAGTACTTGGCAAACAATGGAATTCGTGGACCCTAAGCCCCTCACCAATCCCGATAGACCTTCAACTCACCCGGTGGGACCAACAAACGATTCTTCCTCTTTCATTTGGACCGGGACAGGGATCCATCTGTGGACTCTGCGATCTGGTTCCGCGGTATTGAGCACTGCTGAAGGGCATCTTTCTGCCAGCAGCTGATGGCTGGACTCGCTGGGGCTAAAGCGGTGGACTGTGGATTGCGTGCTAGGCCGCAATCCTCTCACAGAGCGGTGGAGTGGTGCTCACACAGTGAGATCCAGGAAGCAAGAGAGCATGGGCCTGGTCCGCAGATTCATATATAGTCCCTCCCACAATTCCTCTGCGAGCAGTCTCTTGGGAGATGCGGATCACAGTCAATTCTGCAATATCAGCAATGCCTATTAAGGGAACTACATCTCGCACAATGCCTTTCTCTGTGCTTCAGGAGATGATGTCAGTGGTGGAAATCCAGCACTAGGAGGACATAGAAGCAAGGCTAGAATAGTAACAGACAGTCTGCAAAGTCAGATAATCGTAGTCCGCTCCCGGCTACACAATGATGGGTCACTACTAGTTCCACTAATACCAATGATGGGGCACTATTCCTCCCACAGATACCATTGATAGGACACTACTCCTCCCACTGACACCATTGATAGGGCACTACTCCAACCATTGATACAAACGATAGGGCAGATTTACTCCACCTAATACCAATAATGGGGCACTATTCCTTCATTGATACCAATGATGGGGCAGTGTTACTCCCCTAATTCCAATCATGTGACATTGTTTAATCCCACTGACACCAGGACATTTTCTTCTCCCACTGGTCACAGTTCAGACCCCCTAAAGTTTGAAAAAGTTTAGAAATGTTGGAGACCCCTGAACTAGATAGTACAGCTATGACTAAGATGGAAATATTAGCAGGTTTTATCCACCCTATGCCTGCTAATTGTACATCTTAACACAGTATTAAAGGGGTTGTAAACCCTCAAGGGTTTTCACCTTAATGCATTCTATGCATTAAGGTAAAAAACCTTCTGTAGTGCAGCAGCCACCCAGAGCCCCCCTTTTACTTACCTAAACCTGATCTTTCCAGTGACGAGAATGGGCCCAGCAGCTCCGGCCGCTGTCTCGGGTCCTCATTGGATAGATTGATAGCAGCAGCAGCCATTGTCTCCCTCACTGCTGTTAATCGAATCCAGTGACATGGGAGCCGGGGGCGGGGCCAAGTCCTGCTGTCTGTGTCAGTGGATGCAGCAGCAGGAACTCGGGAGCATGCCCGTCAGGGCCGGTACAAGGCAGGGGCGGAAGGGGCGGATGCCCTGGGCGGTACGATTTTCTATAGGAGGGGGGGCGCAGGTGAAGAGCTGGCAATGTGCTTCACACCTGTCATTATACACACTAGCCAGTGCCGTTGTACCTAAAAAATTGTCTGTAAGTGTGCCGAGTGCACTCCTGCATCTGGCAAAACAAGCCCTGGCTTCACCTCCTTTCCCTGTCAGCTTCACTGTTCAACCCCCTACGAAGCAGCCTCGTAGTCCCGGCCGGCGGCGTGAGGTCACTCACGGCCGGAGGTGGGGTGGGAGGACTCAGAGGAGCGCGGAGAGCTGTTGCCGCGCTGCAACCTATAGGAGCCAAGGAGCCTGTCTCTTGCTGTAAGTTTGAAAGCAGTGTGGGTGGGAGGCGGGCATCTCTGAGCCGCGATCCCGGTCCCCTTCAGCAGCGATATCCCTCCCGCTAGCTGCCGCACAGGCAAGTTTAGAAACCGGCTCCTCCTCAGCTCTGACAGGACAACATGAGGAGGAACGTCGGAAGGTGGGCATCACAGAGCGCTGTGCTGCACTGTATCTGAGGTCTGTGTGTGAGGAAAGCTGCTGCCAAGCTGAGGGAAGGGAGAGCTGCACTGAGAACACAAGGGGAGGAATGAGAGTATTTGTAGGGAGAAAATGATTACTTCTAGGTGGGAATAATATGGGGGAGGGGGTGTATTTGTGCTGTTGTGTTAGGAAGGGAGTTCTGGGGGGGTTCTGCTGGGATGGGGAATTTGAGGGGTGCCAGGATAAGATTTTTTTTCTAGTAGGGGTATTCGGGGGGAGGGGGTTGTGCTAGAAGAGGTGGGGGGGGGGGGGGGGTTTGTGCTAGGATAGGAAATATTTGGGCTGTTAGAAATGGGGATTGGGGGGGGGAGAATTTATGCTAGGGATAATTGGGGGTATTTGTTTTAGAGGGGAAATTTAGGGGTAAGATTTCTGCTGGGAGGGGGATTTTCGGGGGCGACAGGGGTAAGATTTGTGCTGGGAGGGGGATTTTCGGGGGCGACAGGGGTAAGATTTGTGTTGGGAGGGGGATTTTCGGGGGTGACAGGGGTAAGATTTGTGCTGGGAGGGGGATTTTGGGGGGTGAAAGGGGTAAGATTTGTGCTGGGAGGGGGATTTTGGGGGGTGACAGGGGTACGATTTGTGCTGGGAGGGGGATTTTCGGGGGTGACAGGGGTAAGGTTTGTGCTGGGAGGGGGATTTTCGGGGGCGACAGGGGTAAGATTTGTGCTGGGAGGGGGATTTTGGGGGGTGACAGGGGTAAGATTTGTGCTGGGAGGGGGATTTTGGAGGGTGAAAGGGGTAAGATTTGTGCTGGGAGGGGGATTTTGGGGGGTGAAAGGGGTAAGATTTGTGCTGGGAGGGAGGATTTGTTCTGTGGGGGAAAGAGAATTTGTGCCAGGAGAGAGGATTTGTGCCGTGGAGATGGGGGGGGGGGGGCGGGGATTTGTGCTAGGAGGGGGATTTTGGGGGGGGGGTGCTAGAAGAAGTGATGGGGGGGAGATTTGTGCTAGGAAAGGAAATATTGGGGCTGTTAGAAATGGGGATTGGGGGGGGAGAATTTATGCTAGTAAGGATGATAGGGGGTATTATTTGTGTTCGGGGCTAAGTATGCCGATTAGTGCTCAATTTTTTAAAATTTTTTTTTGGAAGGGGAGGGGGGCGCAGTTTGGTGTCTTTGCCCTGGGCGCTAAATTACCTTGTCCCAGCACTGATGCCCGTACTTGTGCCCTCTTGGAATGCGGATCTCCAAAAGGGCACTTGATGCGGGGGAGAGCCAGGAGCGCCACTGGGGGACACCGGAAGAGGAGGATCGGGACCACTCTGTGCAAAACCCTTGTACAGAGGAGGTAAGTATACCATGTTTGTTATTTAGAAAAAAAAACATTACAACCCCTTTAAACCTGTACATGACAAATAAGTAATATTTCAGTCTGCTGCTTGTAAGGTCAAATATTCTGTTGTAAAGTATAGAAGACTAGGTTAACAAAAAAGAGAGGAGAGGACAGCGTAAAGAACACACTGTCAGAAAGTAGGTAATGATAAACCATGTATAATACAAAAAAGTTTATTGAAACTAGTTAAAAGGAGTATAATGGAATAATTCCACATAGAAAGATTTTTACCTTCCAAAATTGAAAACATAAACAATAGATACAATTAACATAATTAAAAACAACCAGATTGTTGCCCAGTGAATCTGAGTAGGGATGGGCAAATGGTTCAGCCCAAACTTTCGTTGTTCGGACGTTTGGTCGTTCAACCCCCCCGAACCGACCACAATGCATTGCGACGCTGAACAGTGCATTGCAAGCCCTGATTGGCTGAAGCAATGAAAGCTTCAGCCAATCAGGGCACAGAACACTGTCAGAGTCATGATTGGACACCGTCATCATGAGTTTATCCAATCATGGCTCATTCCCGTCCCACAGTATAAAAGTATTCTTTCAATGGCAGCCATTTTCAGTGTGATTTCAGCGTGGCGAGAGATAGAAGGGGGCTCTGTTCAGTGCTTTCAGTTAGTTAGTGTGCTGTACTGTGCTATTTTGTTTCAATTGTCAGTGTAGAATATTAGTTTAGTGTCAGTCTAAGGATAGTGTAAGTGTAGTGAGGAGGACCATCATTCAGGTTTGCATAGTGTGCAGCTAGAGTAGGGACAGTTCAGATAGCATCAGTGTAGTGACGGTTAAACACCATCTATTTGATTGTGTTACTGCCAGTTTAACGCCATTTACGTCTGTGTGCGTTGCTGCCAGTTTACCGCCTTTTACTTCTGTGTGCGTTACTGCCAGTTTAACGCCATATAGTTTTGTGCATTACTGCAAGTTTAACACCATTTACTTCTGTGTGCGTTACTGCCAGTTTAACGCCATATAGTTTTGTGTAAATTACTGCCAGTTTAATGCCATATAGTTCTGTGTGCGTTACTGCCAGTTTAAAGCCATATTGTTTCGTGCGTTACTGCAAGTTTGACGCCATTTACTTCTGTGTGCGTTACTGCAAGTTTGACGCCATTTACTTCTGTGTGCATTACTGCCAGTTTAACGACATATAGTTTTTTGTGCATTACTCCCAGTTCAACACCATATAGTTCTCTGTGTGTTACTGCCAGTTTAACGCCATATAGTTTTGTGCGTTACTGCAAGTTTAAAGCCACTTACTTCTGTGTGTTACTGCCAGTTTAATGCCATATAGTTTTGTGTGCATTACTGCCAGTTTAACACTATATAGTTCTGTGTGTGTTACTGCCAGTTAACACCATATAGTTTTGTATGTGTTACTGCCAGTTTAACGCCATATTGTTTTGTGTGTGTTACTGCCAGTTTAACGTCATATAGTTTCTTGTGCGTTACTGCCAGTTTAACGCCATATAGTTTTGTGCATTACTGCGAGTTTAATGCCATTTACTTCTGTTTGCGTTACTGCAAGTTTAATGCCATATAGTTCTATGCGTCACTGTATGTTTGGCGCATTTTATTGCAGTATATTATAGTGTATCCGTGGAGTGTGAGTACTCAAATTAAAGTGCACCAAACACCACGTTACATTGACTAAAGTGCATCTATGTACAGATTTCCAATTCTTCTTTCCATTTGCTTATAAGCACCGCCCCCTCTCTCCCAATAATGTCTGGGAGGACAACAAGGAGAGGCAGACGTTCCCTTGGCACTGTAAGGGGGCCAACAACAAATGTGTCCACAGGCAAAGGTAGACGTGTAGTCAGTCCTCAGGCAGGGCATCATTTCCTCTGTTTAGTGAGTTTGCCTGTGCTATCCAGCCACAGCATGCAGGGGAGGTGGTGGACTGGCTTACTAAACCTTCCTCATCCTCCTTATTAAAAGCATACCTCCCAACTTTTTGAGATGGGAATGAGGGACACCTGTCAGCAAAAGTATGCAGGCATAGGACACACCCCTTGCCACGCCCCCTTAAAGGAGAACTGTACAAAAAAACAAGATTGGTTAAACCCAAACGTGCTTTTTTTTACCACTACTATTCCTTTATATTGGCTTTTGGAATTTACAAATGCAGCAATTTAGTAATCAGATGAAATGTTTAGTGCTGGAAAACACTTTTTCATAGATAAAAGGTGCATTTTATATACAGCTATATATAGATCAGACCAAAATGAGGGACAAATGAGGAGGAATGAGGGACAGAGGGACATTGCTCCAAATCAGGGACAGTCCCTCGAAATCAGGGACAGTTGGGAGCTATGTTAAAAGTTCTGATGCAAACCAAACAGGGGTCCGTTCGGCCCATCCCTATATCTGAGGTTAGGATTTAGACAAGAGGGGGAAGAAGTAAAGTGTGAACAATGCTATGGGTGGAGAAAGCACAGCAGTAGTTTATCTCCTTTTATTGGATGATGCCTCTCATTATACTGAAAGGCTGGCCATACATTATACATTTTTTTTGTACAATTGTTACCAAAACCATATAATTTGAGGTCAAACTTAAACACTCTTAATTTGCGTGCAATCAGGCAGACCCTTGCACTACATAGTTGAATGTAAATCTAAACTGAACTGAAACTAAATAAGAAAATTTTATAATGTATAGCCAGCTTAATTGGAACAAAGGGAGAAGTAAAGAGGGGAAGGGTGACTGCTCTGATTTTGCTAGCCTGTGTAAATGACAGTTTGAGCTATTAAGCTCTGAAAACAACTGGCTTTTTCAAAAGCAGATAAAAAAAAAAAACAGGAAAAAGTTTAGTATAAAGTTTTAGCTGCTGGATTAGGTATAAGAATATGTAATATTCACATGCAATATATAATTTTATATATTTTTTTAGTCTTAACCTTAATAAATAAAAACGTAAATAGGTACAAAACCACTGTGCATTTCCTTTGTAATCATAAGCAAGGTATATTTAGATATAGATACTGTATGGTACACTATCTAACTTACATCATTTTTGTACTGTGCCCTTGCAGTTTACAAGATTCAGATTTATATTTATGCTTGCAAAAATATTCCAGTTGGTATAATGGGACCTGTGATTACCACTTAATATATTTTTTTAATACTGAAACATCTGAAGGACATTTCCAGCTGTATTTATCATCGTAGAACTGAACAGAATTAGTTCAATGTTGTCAACTTGACAACTACTATTAGGCACAGGACACCTCCAAATCAGTTCTCATATGTCTACCCGTTGTCAGATGCTTTGTGACTCACTGTTCATACTAAAATAAGTACCGAGCAAAATATTGTGCTGGTTGCTACGTGACAGTTCATTCTGGACACATATTGAGATAATGACTTTTTGACAACATTATATGGACCATGACCATGTGCTTCCTTAACACTAAACGTATCACCTCTAACATTTGCCACAGTAACCTGATATTTCTTTTCATTGCAGGTCAAGGAGGTGCCAAATACATCTCATTTGAGGATAATCACTGGCACACAGAATGCTTCAATTGTTCAAAATGCACTCACTCAATCATTGGCCAAAAATTTCTCCAAACGGATAATGGTATAATGTGCCTCCAGTGTGGTCATGACTTATAAATTCATAGATGTTTGATGTGTAGTTTTAAGCTTCTTTTAAGCAAATCACACATAATCATGCATGTCGTCCATGTGGGTCATACCATGTGAGCTCTTAGTTTTATCACTGGTTGTCTTAAATTATCCACTTAGATATTACAGCATTCCACACTTTCGCAAAGTTCACAACAGTATAATAAAGGCAATTTTGAAAATGTTAAAACTTTGTGTATGATTACAAGATTGTAAGGTGCTTGAGAAAGCAGCGGTCTATATAAATATTATAATAATGTATAAAATGTAAAAGAAGAAAAAATTCTTCTGCTTGCCAGTTTTCAGACAGGTAACAGTTATTTGTTAATGTACAACCAAACTGCTAATGAATCTGTGCTTTGCCAATGCAGAGTAAAGCAATAATTTCACTTTAATGGCAGGCCCTGCAGCAGCTTATACAAATAGTATTTTCCTAGCCGTCATTATGCTGCTGGAAGTGAGGGAACAATACCCAGTACATTTAACTATTGAGAAACTGTCACTTAATCCCCTTCCTCCCACATGATTGGCCATTTAGACACCCAATGTTGTCACATGGGGATAGATAGGGGAGTCCTCAGCCCTGTGTAAGCTCCAAGCTGTGACTCTCTTCACTGCCTGTTGATTGGAGCAGCAGGAAAGACATGCATAGGCATTTGGTGGGACCGACATTAACCTGAACATGTTGTTTTGCTCTACATAGGCAAATCACAGGTTTATTTAAACCCATTTGTAAAATTTACTCCAGCCATGTGCACCTCTCTAGATAACTGACAATCTAAAGAAGATCAAAATAATGATAAACTCTGCGTCCAGTGGAAGTTGCTGCAATTTTGATTGTTGCCATTTGCAAATTGTAGACCCTTATAAAGCATTCTTTAGTCTTCTCTGGATAACTGTAGCACAATCCTCTTAGTGATAAGAAAATTCCGAGCTTGTCCCAATAGGCACAAAGTGTACTTTAAAGTAAATATGTCACAAGGGAAATATAGGGGCTGCCAATGTTGACCCCCCCTTACAGGAAAGGCTAGTAATGCAATCAGATGGTAAGCATTTTCAGAAGGAGAGATCAGCAATGGCCAGTTGTATTTTCCCCATAGATAGATGTGGGTGTTCAGAGCTTACGTGAACCAGCGGTTATGCCATAGACTCTACTTTACACACTTATGTTATGTGTTTACAAATGGTATCTGATGGTTAAAACGTAGTAGTAGGCAGGGGCGGACTGATCATTTGGGCACTCGGGCACCGCCCGAGGGCCCCATGCCACTAGGGGGCCCCATCAGGGTTGCCAGCCTCAATAAAACCAGGGACAGTATGTAAAAATCTGTGTTTTTTTAAAAATCCCAAGATTATAGCTCCCCCCGCCTCTCCAGTACATTTTCAGTGTGTGTATGTGTATTCTTTGTGTGTATACTGTGTGTGTATATTGTGTGTCTGTGTGTGTATACTGTATGTGTGTGTATACTGTGTGTTTATTGTGTGTCTGTGTGTGTATACTGTGTAGCCCCATAATCTATTGCCTGGGGACCCCATAATCTCCTATTGCCTGGGGGCCCCTTTAATCTCCTATTGCCCGGGGGCCCCATAATCTCCTATTGCCCGGGGGCCCCATGAGTTGTCAGTCCGCCCCTGGTAGTAGGTGATGAGAAGGAGATCAGGAAGAGGAAGTGAAAGAGTTAGGCTAGAAGAGCTATCATGAAAGGTAACTAATAGGTTGAAAGTGATAGGACAAGGACTACATCAGATATGAATCTTTTGAAATGTATGTATTTTTGTTAACTGCACAGTAATATTCTATGTACTTGCATAATAAATATCAATAAAACATGCTATAACAGTAAACCATGCATAGAAATATTATTTTATACTATTCCACACTTAAACATTATTTTTACAACTTGAGGTTGATTTACTAAAACTGGAGAGTGCAAAATCTGGTGCAGCTGTGCATGTTAGCCAATCAGCTTTTAACTTCAGCTTGTTTAATTAAGGTTTGACAATAAAACCTGGAAGCTGATTGGTTTCTATGCAGAGCTGCACCAGGCTTTGCACTCTCCAGTTTTACTAAATCAACCAATTGTGTATAGAAAAAAAGTGTATGAAAAACCAAAACCTTTTTATATATTTCTTCTAAGGTAGGAATGAGCTAAACTTCTATCTTTTTCTGTCTTGTGTCCGGCTGGGATATTTCTCTTCACTTCCTGTCCTGGACATGCAACAGGAAATGAGAGGAAATCTCATCTAATTAAGCAGAATTTCAATCTTTGAGAGTTGTCATAGGAATATGTCCAAATTTAAGAAATTCCCCTTTGTTCCACTGGCGACTTTAAATTGTTGGATTTTCTATCACTTCCTTTCTTTGCGACAAGGGTCACCAGGGCAAATAGAGGGATAAATCTCCATAGCAAGGACACAGACAAAACTAAAAGCATGACAGGGGTCTTAATCATTCTCTGTCCAAAACTACAAAACTTTGCCTTTACATAACCATTATAAGATATTACACTTAAAGTGGGGTTCCACCCCAAAAAACAAAAATACCTGAAAAATTCTAAAAAAAAAAACCAAAAAAAATTTGGATATTTTTTTTTTTTTTACTTACCTCTAAATGCCTATTGCTAGGTGGTCCCTCGTAGTCTGCCTCTTCCTTTGCCATGATGCAAATCTCCCATTCCACCCCATCCTAAAGGTGCTCTATTGGATTGAGATCTGGTGACCCTGGGGGCCATTGGAGTACAGTGAACTTATTGTCATGTTGAAGAAACCAGTGGTGAGATGATCTGAGCTTTGTGACATGGTGCTTTATCCTGCTGAAAGTAGCCATCAGAAGATGGGCACACTGTAGTCATAAAGGGATGGACATGGTCAGCAATAATACTCAGGTAGGCCGTGGCATTTAAACAATGCTTAATAGGTACTAAGGGGCCCAAAGTTTGGCAAGAAAATATCCCCCACACCATTACAGCATCACTACCAGCCTGCATTTATAGGAAGAACTGGAGAAGGGGATTTTAATGGTGCCACAAATATTACAAGGTTTGTAAAATAACAAATATTTTATTAATATGAAAATATTTAAAAAGAGTGAACAAATATTGACTCTCATAAACAGACAAACATGTATAAAAATTATCACACCATGGTAATGAACAATATAGTGCATATAAAGCTATATAAATGCCTGTTTGCTTCTTCATGAGCTGTAAGGCATTTATTGGCTATCATGTATGTGATAAACAAATTAATTAGAATCCTGTTTGTTCAGATGAAAGGAGCAGAGACAGGAGAATCAAATCCAACAATGGGTATCACAGGGTGGGCACCAGAAAACAAGAAATCAATCCTTAAATCAATATACACATAATGCTCAGAGGAGATTGTAGCATCATCTTACATATATATATGACGAGAAAATATATTCACAGCATTTGAGCATCCAGATGGGAAAGAGACATACAGCTTCACATAATATAGCCCAGAGTAGATTCAGGCTGAAGGAAGCCTCTTCTAAGAATGATGCACAAGAAAGCCTGCAAACAGTTTGCTGAAGACAAGCAGACTAAGGACATGGATTACTGGAACCATGTCCTGTGATCTGATGAGACCAAAATAAACTTATTTGGGTCAGATGGTGTCAAGCATGTGTGGCGGCAACCAGGTGAGGAGTACAAAGACAAGTGTGTCTTGCCTACAGTCAAGCATGGTGGTGGGAGTGTCATGGTCTGGGGCTGCATGAGTGCTGCTGGTACTGGGGAGCTACAGTTCATTGAGGGAGCCATGAATGCAACATGTACTGTGATGTACTAAAGCAGATCAGGATCCCCTCCCTGCAGGGCAGTATTCCAACATGATAACAACCCCAAACACACCTCCGAGACAACCACTGCCTTGCTAAAGAAGCTGAGGGTAAAGGTGATGGACTGGCCAAGCATGTCTCCAGGCCTAAACCCTATTGGGCATCTGTGGGGCATCCTCAAATGGAAGGCGGAGGAGCGCAAGGTCTCTAACATCTACCAGCTTTGTGATGTCATCATGGAGGAGTGGAAGAGGACTCCAGTGGCAACCTGTGAAGCTCTGGTGAACTCCATGCCGAAGAGGGTTAAGGCAGTGCTGGAAAATAATGGTGGCCGCACAAAATATTGACACTTTGGGCCCAAGTTGGACATTTTCACTTAGGGGTGTACTCACTTTTGTTGCCAGCGAATTAGACATTAATGGCTGTGTGTTGAATTATTTTGAGGGGACAGCAAATTGACACTGTCATACAAGCTGTACACTCACTACTTTACATGTGTATTTTCTTCAGTGTTGTCACATTAAAAGATATAATAAAAATACTTTAAACATTGTGAGGGGTGTACTCACTTTTGTGAGATACTGTATATAGTACCAAAGTAGAGCTTTACTTTAAGGTGATTTATGATTGCTATTGCCTAGAGCCTGAATAAAAGCAATGAAAAAAACTATTGAACATTTGGTATCCTCCATCAGAACATTCAGAACATTACGATAGACTGACTGTTTTCACTATCCCTTTTCATTTTAAGGAACATTATCTGCTACATTTACTTACATTTGCTTAAAGTGTACCCAGTAATTTTGTATTACAAATTCAGTTCTTGAAACCTTGATAATAACATGCCAATAATATTTTTTCCATATTCTTTCTAAACTACTTCATGGACTATAATGAGATAAGGTATTTAAAAAGGATTTCATGTTAAAAAGAAAATCTGTTTCATTATGAGGCTTATAATAACAGATATTCACATTACATTGTTTAATATTTTAATAAAACATTTGACTGTTATATTTATTTTGAAACACTGCTCAACAGTGCACCCTGCTGATAACAATGGGATGTGTAGTCTAAACTAGAATAGGAACTGCTGATAAGTCAAATGTGAGTTATTGTACTTTGGGCTGTATGGGGTGTGATACTTCAAATATACTGGATTCATTTTAAACCATAATGTTTTGCTCATAAAGAGTGAGAGCACGATGGTGGGTGCAAAAAAATATATATTTTCTGTTTTGGATTCACTTCCATCCAAATATATAATCTTAACAGAGTTACTATTGTCTTCCTGGGTCTAAATGGCTCATTTTTTTTTTTTTCCCCAAAATATTAAGGAAATAATAGGATCCTGGTTCTGGTGTCTTTTGGCATAGAAAAGGTTGGTCACAAGTGAAGCACAAATAAAGGAAGCTTTGGCTCAGTCCATGAGGCTTGCGCAACACATTGTAACTGGATCTGGTACTTGTTTACACTGTCATTTGGAAATATGAAAGGTAAGAGTATTGCAGTCTTACTTTCTCACTATTCTATGCCAGGAGGGAGATAATGATACACTGGAAGTCAGCCGCCCCCCCCCCCCCCCCCCCACTGAACTGTACAAACTCACCTAAGAGAACAGGCAGTGCCCGGCTAAATTTGACAAGGTGTGGTCTGCATGGGTGGATGCGAATGGGTGAGGGGCCGCAGAGGTGGGGGACCAAGTGATGGATTCCCCCCCTTTTCTGGTTGGGGGTTACCCACCCGACCTCCCACCGGGTGACAGCCGGCCATACCAAATAAAAACTATTTTAAATACATGGGTTATGTAACTGACGACCCCCCCCCCCCTCCCGCAGGGGGGAGAGATTGAATACCCTAATGGTATTGTGGACCGGGCCTAGACGGGAATATACTTGGGAATTATCACCGGTTGAAAAATGGTAGAAATTATGTTTTCATGGATTTGTAGAATGCTAACATCTGAATATGGATATTTCAAACTGATACTGTAACTAAGAAATATTTGATTGTCGGATTGTCGGAAGCTGACTGTATTGTAATACTGATTTGTTAAATAAAAACTTTTCTGTTAAAAAGAGTATTGCAGTCAGTGAGCTAAGTAGTGTGTGCTGTCATGGGTAATGTACAGAATGAAGGAGGCTGATTCAGCACTGTGGAGATATCTGCTCTAGTCATTCAGAGTTTGACCGTGTTACTGTCAATACTACTTTTTGCACTGTTATCATCCTGAAGTTATTGGGCACACTCATGCCATAGTAATATGAGTTCCTAAAGGTGTAACTAAAGTTGTCACAATTCACGTACATACAAACATCCAATGCTTATTGGGATTATCCCATTTACTATTGTTCTGTTTCAAATTCCGCTTTATGCGTTGACATACCTCCTTAGACCCAGTCTGTCCAGACAGTATGGTCACCTGCTGACTTGGCACCATCCACAGGCAGCTTAACTCTTCAATGAGACACAGAAGTTGAATTCAACACAATTTTACTTCAACTAAATGCAGTATAGGAAATGTTTTTCCAATCTTTTGAAGTGTAGGAAGACAATTACTTTCCTAAGCCCTGTCTCTGCAAAGTACACTGACTAGACATAGAAGATATAGAGTAGGAGGGGGGTGGGCAGAGGAAGAAACCAAAATCATATAGTAAACAAGTTCTAGTGACGCAAAACTGTCACTAGATGCAAGCATACTACAGAACAATAATAACCTGATGTAGTTCAATACAACACAGAAAAAGTACATATATTTGGGGCAGAACAGCTTTATTATCACTGGTCGAATATTGATGCACAACCTTTCAGGCATGAATTTTTTTCCCCTCAGTTGCTTAACTAAATGCATAACTACCAACTGTCCTGAATTTGCTGGTTTAGTCCCGCTTTTCAGTCAGTTGTCACATGACAGCTTTATCCCGAGATCTGGGTCCTCTCAGTATATATATATATATATATATATATATATATATATATATATATATATATATATATATATATATATATATATATATATATATATTGCACACATTGTGTTATGCTCCGTTTGGTGTTTTGTTGTCCCGAGTAGCAGAGTCCCCTCTTTGCCCAGACTTATCCCTTTTCCCTTTACAACTCTGTCAGCTCTACACAAAGGCCCCCTCGTGTACCCACCCTGTACACATTGTCCCTGCATGCTACTAAAGTTAGGTCCCTCCCTCTGCCCTGCTCATACTGTCACACTAGCTAATGCAGACCCTGCCCCACTCACATTGTCCCTGCAGCTCACTGTAGCTAAATTGGGGGTGGTGCTGGGGTCAGGATGCCCACAGATGAGAGTGTGGTGGAGAGCTGCTCCTCTGGCAGATCCAAAACATTACCCACTGCTCCCTCTTCTGCACTGCCTTGTAGCTGCCCAACTTCTATAAATCTGGGGAATTCCAAGATCCACTAAAACTCCCCTCCTTATCGGTAAATTATAAAGAGGAAATTGATGCCCCCCTGACCTTAGAGGAACTGGTCAGGGCAGTATCAGAAAGCCCAAATGATAAGGCGCCGGGTATTGACGGCCTACCTTCAGAGGTATATAAACATTATGGAGAGGTGTTGCTTCCGGAACTACTGAAGGTTCTCAATCATGCCTTGGAATCATTTAAGCTTCCAGATTCTATGAAGGATGCCTGTATCATTGTATTGCCAAAAACTGGAAAGGACCCTTTGGCCCCGGAATCTTACCGCCCGATATCATTGCTGAACTCGGACGCTAAGATTCTAGCCAGGGTCCTTGCCACAAGACTAAATAGACATATTCAGGGATTGATTCACCAAGACCAGTGTGGCTTTATCCCTACAAGATCTACAGCAACCAACTTGAGAAGGCTACCGTATATTTAAACATGCAATTACCATCTGATAACTCTGGAAGCAGAGCGATTTTGTCACTCGATGCAGCGAAAGCTTTCGACAGCGTTGAGTGGACATACCTGTGGCAAATGATGGGTGCGTTTGGCCTCGGGGAAAGATTCATACGGTGGATTAAAATGCTGTATTCTACCCCAAGGGCCTGTATGCAAATAAATGGTATGGTATCTGAATCTTTTTCATTATACAGAGGAACAAGACAGGGATGTCCCCTGTCTCCCCTGCTATTTGCAATGGCCATCGAACCCCTGAAGGGGCTGAAGCCATCCGACAATCAGAATCTATCTGCGGATTTATTAGAGGAACGAGGAATGAAAAAATCTCTCTATATGCAGATGACGCTCTGCTATTTCTTGGGGACACGGATAAATCTTTAAGATCTTTATTGGCACTTATACAAAATTTTGGCATGCTTTCGGGATATATCATTAACTGGGATAAATCTGTTTTGCTCCCTTTAGACAACCCTAGCTTGTCCATGCTAAGAGAGGCTCCTCAGGTTAAAATTGTTTCTTCATTTAAATACTTGGGAATAATGATACATTCCAAGGTAGAAAATTATTTGACAGATAACTTATCTCCTATTCTTACTAATTTCCAGCATAAGAGTACGGCATGGACTAAGTTGCCATTATCAGTGGTGGGTCGAGCAAACCTTATAAAAATGATCTGGGCCCCTCAATTATTATATATTTTTCATAACTCACCGATATGGATACCTCTCAAATGGTTCAAAAAGATTGAATCAATTTTTCGAAGGTTATTATGGAAGGGAAAAAATCCCAGGATTAGGTTATCAATTCTCCAGAGAGAAAGGGATAGGGGCGGACTTGCGATACCCCACCCCAGACTTTACTTTATAGCTGCCCAGCTTCAGCATTTACTGGCTGGGGTGCTGTGAACTGGGAGGACTCTATTCAGGCCCTACTGCTAAGTAACAGTTCTCACTACAACCTCTTGGCCCAGCTGGAATCTGGGGCCTTTGCTTATACCTGTAAGAGCCCAACAATGATACTCATGAATAGAGTTCGGAAGGAAATGAGGAGCATAATGAAATATGCAGGTGCTTCTGAGTATTCACCACTCTGGGGGAATAGGCAAAATAAAGAACTAGGTAAACTGAAGGGTTTCGAAAGCTGGCGCTTTAAGGGCCTCCAATATATAACTCAGTTGTACTCACACAATATTCTACGCTCCTTTCAGGATCTGCAGGAATCTTTTCACTTACCTCATCATAATTTTTTTAAATACTTACAACTACGACATGTGGTCCAATCATAGTTTAAAGGGGAAAAGAAAGTGATAAAACCAATGCCACTTATAACTTTATTAGCACGGATGACAGAAAAAAAAGGCTTGATCTCATCTCTATATGGTCAACTTACGAGATCATATCGAGATGAGGGTGCTAGCCCAGGCAGAAGAGGGTGGGAGCTAGATATAGGGGATATTTCAGATGTAACTTGGCAAACAATAATACAAAGGGTACCCCTAGTCTCATTATCACCAGCACAATGTCTGACCCAATTATTTATAATTTACAGGGTATATAGAACACCGGTCAAACTATTTAAGTGGGGCAGGCGTGACTCCCCGGACTGTCCATGGTGCCAACAATCACCTGCTGATTTACTACATATGTTGTGGAATTGTCCTAAACTGGCTAAATATTGGCAAGAGGTGGTGAATACAATAATGATACATTTAAGACATATATCCATAAAGACCCTAAAACGTGCCTGCTGGGCTACCTTGATAAAGAACTTATGCCCCATGAGATTCTGATACCAGTTAGCAGACTACTGTTTTTGGCAGGAAAGCTAATTGCCCTAAGGTGGATATCTCCAAGTGCACCTTCCTTTGAGGAATGGCGCCTTCATGTAAACGACAACATTCTGAAGGAACAACAGATCTATTGTAACAGAGGCATACCCAATTACCTGTATAAACTGTGGAAGCCATGGATCTCGGTTCCACGGTTAGCACCATCCTCACCGGTTTTTGCGGATCTTTAGTAGGGTGGGCAAGTATAATTAGGGATAGAGAATTTGGTACCAGACAGAAAATGGAGGTAGAGGGCAAAATCAACGGGGAGAGAAGAATCTACTGACTTAAGCAACCAGCCGAGGTAACTTTTCACATAGGTATAGATGCATAGAATACTATAGTGGGCAGGAAATGGAACAGTCATCCGAGTTGCTTGTGCTGGGGAAATTTTTTTTTAATTTTTTTTTGGGTGTTTTTTGTGTGATGTTTTGTTGTATGTTGTTATTATTTGTGGTTAAATACTTGTTATATTGATTGGAGAATACGTGTAAGAAAAAGATAGAAAATTTTCAGAATTTGCTGTGGATAGACCATATGTATGGTATTCGAAATAAGGAATTTATGTACAAACTGTATAAGTGATAAGTACTATATCCAATAATATATTTTCGTTTGTAATGTTGAAATATTTATAATAAAGAAGTATGGAATTAAAAAAATAAATCTGGGGAATAATGCTTATCACAGTGCTAGAGGGGTTGCCTTGTCTGTGCCCCTCTGAGTCAGATTATTTTGTTACTGGGGTCTGAGTTTACTTGACTTCATTTATAAGCTCCACCAACTGTACATCCCCTTTCCAATAAAAACGTAATTTAGTGGCCTCCAAAAATGCCCGCAGCATTCTCTTTTTTTTTCCTCACTGCTACAGCCGGTTATGCTACTGCTGAAAGCAGGATTTTTCTTTTCCCTCAGCTTGCCAGATTCATCTGGCCAAGCCGCACAGGTTCAAGCCTCTCCTGTGACGAAGCTCCCCGCTGTACAGGCAGACATAAACACCTATATGGGGGAGACCTCCCCCCTCAGGATCCAGGAAGAAAGGGTGGTGAGGACATCTGGTCTCTAGGGATTGCTCCTTTATCATGACGCCATGGATGGACATTCATTGGACTTTCTGTTTGGACATGAAGCATGCAGGTGGTAAGGCACCACATGGTGCACAAATCCATATTATTCAGTAACTGCTGCAAGTATGGTTAAGCTTGCATTTCTGATAGGGTTGCGGTTGTGTCTGCAAAACTGCTAATGCTGATAGCAGGTGTGCTGTGCTGTGCTGAAGCCTTCCTATTAACTGAACAAGCCTGACCCTACAGTCTTGACTTATTTTATGCAGGTATGCTGTTAGTTTGCATTTCTGAAAAGCATATATCACACATGCGAATCTTACTGGCTGTCCATAGTGCCGCTCTGTTACTAATGTTTCACAGGTTGAAGTTTGTGTCTGCAGTATTGCTAATGCTTGGACTGATAACAGGTGATACTGAGCCCTTTCCTATTACTGGGCTCACTGTGTATTGATGCTTGGTTGTGGTATGATCCTTGGCGGTAAATGTGTCTAAGGTAGGTTTAACCTGCTAGTGCTAATTGTCAGATGACTATTAACTTGCGTTACTTGTCTGTGATTACATAACAGTATGAATGACTGTTATGTGTTTATTTCTATGCATTTACATGCTGACCTTGGTGCTAAAATAAAAGTCAGGTTCTGTTTAGTCACATTCCTTAGCACTTACCTGTTAGCAATATGTAATTGTTTGTGTTATTTGGGGTACCCCACAGAGAGATATGCGGTTTGTAGTGGTTACTACTTATGGCAAATACTCCCAGGCATGGCTCCAGGCTTTCAGCTCATCTGTGAACCAGTAGCGATCAGCCTTCCTAGAGACCAGCAACTTTTTTTTTTTAAAAGGTGTTTATTTTCCATTTTTAAACAACAAAAGAAAACAAAACAAAAATAAAAGTAAAGACTGTCATTACATATATGTATAGTGCAATCAGCAACTTAATTAGGATACTGTATAAATCACTGGTTATGATGTCTGAATAAAACAAATATACCCCAAGAAAGAACAGGACAGAAACTAATTACACACACACTCATTCACACACATAGCACACCCGGCCCCTACCATCACATGTATATTTCCAGAACCCCACAGGAAGTAAGCTTTTAAGTATATACAGGAATCTCTATCCATAAGTAGACATAAGTCAAATACTGTTTACTGAATCACAACATCATATCATTTTACTGAGATAGCTGTGATGGGAGGACATCCCCCCAGAAGTCCCCCGAGATGTCCAGCCACGGCTGCCATATTTGGGTGAACTTCTTAGGACATGACCTACTTTTATATATCAATTTGAATTTTGGAAGGATCCCATGAACAATGCGGAAGAAAGCGTGGGCTGAAAGGGGGGCAGTATCTTTCCAGTGTAATAGAATTGTTTTATGTGCGTAAAATAACAAAATACGTAACAAAATTCTAGCATGAGTACGAGGAACATGATCATTCAAAACTCCCAAAAGTCCAACCTCCGGGGTATGAGGTAACGGTAGATGCAGCTTACGGTTGAAAAAGGCAAACAAATCCTTCCAGAAGGTTGTAAGTCCAGAACATGTCCAAAACATGTGGAAGAAGTCGGCAGCATTCATGTTACATCTAGCACATACAATATCTCGACCCAGACCCATTTTAACCAACCTAGCAGGTGTATAATGTAAATGATGTATAAACTTAACTGTATCAGGACATCTGCCATACTGATGATATCTTGAAAGCATATTTCCACTGCCTCTTCCCAATCCTCTTCAGAAAGCTCAGGCATAAACATCTGCCATTTACATAGAGAATTCTGAAAGGGATCCACTCCCATTACCTGAAGGCGTCCATAAAAGGTCGTCACTAGTTTTTTTTTTTTCTGGGAATGTCAGAAGGTCCTCAATAGAAGATTCCCTGAGCTCTATGGTCAACGAGCCAAATTGCCTAAAACCATAAAGAAATTTCGGTAAAAAAATCATTTTAAATATATTTATGCGACCACTTAGGTTGAGGGGCAACGATGACCAGGTACGGAATTTATCCGTCATCTGATGGACTATAGGAGCGATATTGAGTTTTTCATATCTAGAGAGGTCTGCATGTATCTGCATACCTAGGTACTTAAAGGAGGGTGTCAGTTGGATACGTGACCTCTGTAAATATTCGTAAGGAGAGGGGGGACCAATAGCAAAGACCTGGGATTTTTCCCAGCCCACCCGAAGCCCCGAGACCGCACCAAACTCCTCCACAACTTGTAATAATTTAGTAAAAGAGCTCTCCCTACCATCCAAATATACCAGAGCATCATCTGTGTATAAAGAGATTTTCTCTTCTAGCGGGCCAGAATGGATACCCCCAATCTCAGACGTCTGCCGCACCGCCAGAGCCAATGGCACAATGGCCATTGCGAACAGCATAGGAGAGAGATGGCATTCCTGCCGAGAACCCCTGTTCAAAGAGAATGGTGCAGAGATATCCATATTTGTGCGAACTCTAGCACGCGGGTCAGCATATAATAATCTAACCCATTGGATAAAGTTTGGGCCAACACCCATCCGTGCCATAGCTACCCATAGGAAAGACCAACTGACAGTATCAAAAGCTTTTAATATGTCCAGGGACAGGACTAAACCAGAACGTTTCACACGTGCTGCATCATGGATATGCAAGTACAATCTGCGGATATTATCAAATGTACTCCTGCCAGGCATGAAACCGGATTGGTCCGGCGGTATGAGGGATAGGATGACCGTCTGAAGTCTGAGGGCGAGTATTTTTGCTAAAATCTTTGCGTCATTGTTCAGGAGTGAGATAGGCCGGTAGGATCCACATTGTTGTCTATCCTTACCAGGCTTGTGTATAACAACAATGAGAGCCTCATTCATAGAGTCAGGAAGCTTCCCCAACTTAAGAGAGTCTTGGAATGTTTTCAGGAGCCTAGGAGCCAGTTCCTCTATATGTGTCTGATACCACTCCGAGGGAAGTCCATCCAGACCCGGGGTTTTATTAGCGGGTGGAAGGCGTATGGCCTTAGTGACCTCCTCCAGCGTAATAGGTTTATCTAGAAGGGATTGCTGAGAGTTGCTGAGCGCCGGGAGGTCAAGGGATTCAAAGAAGCCCATAAAGTCTGTTTCTGAAGGGATATCCGTACCCCTGTGCAATGTGGCATAGAAATCTGCAAAAGTTTGGTTAATAGTCAGTGCATCAGATGTAGTCGACCCGTCCGGTAGTTGAATAGTGGCAATCGAGGTATCCTGACAGTCCGCGTGTGCAAGATATGCAAGGAGCCTGCCATTTTTCCCTCCATGCTCGTGAATGCGAGCCGAGAGGTATAACTGCTGGTCAAATCTACCGTGTGCAGCTGCAGAGCCCTATGGGCATCTGTTAGCATGCCCCGAGTTTCAGAGGAGGGGGCACCCGTATAACGGGCGCGGGCCTCTTCCAACACTTTTCGGAGGTCCTCCTGTGTCATCCGTCCGACGGACCTGTAGCGCTTAATTCTGGAAATGTAGGAACCCCTGACCACAGCCTTAAAGGCATCCCAGACAAGGCCCACAGCCGCAGAATTTGTATTAAGGGACCAGTAATTGGTCATATCAGTCGGGATGACCTCAGAGATCTCTGGCGTGGAGATCCAGAGAGCACTGAGTCTCCAGGTTTGGAGACTCACAGTCAAACCCACCTGTATCATAGAATGGTCAGATTCCATCTGGGGCAAATACGCTATGGATTGAACGTTAGGTAAAAAGTCCTTTGTGGCCAGTCCATAATCAATTCTAGAAAGAGCTGCATAGGACCTCGACTGGCAGGAGTACACCCTGGCATCTGGGGATTTCCAGCACCACAGATCCACATATCCGTAAGTATTACACCACGCACGAAACAACTTGGGTTTTAGATCTAAATCAGGTTGCAAGACTGAGTTGAAATCCCCAAGGATAAGCATAGGACAATTAGGCAGGGTAGCAAAATGGATATTGAGAGCAGAGAACATTGCAGCCATGACCGAGGGGGGGGGGGGAGATAGACCGCGACCAGAATGAGGGATGTTCCATGAACTGATATATGTAAAATGACGTACTACCCCTTGGGATATAGGATAACTTGATGACATACGAAAGGTAGCCCCTTACGGATTAGAATAGCAACCCCCCGGGCATAATTTGAGTGTTTTTTAGATGCCATCACTTTGGACACCATTAGGTGAGTTTCCTGAAGGCACAGGATATGCGGTTTACTATGTTTCAGGGCCTCGAAGATAGATGCTCTTTTAAATTTAGAGTTCAGCCCGTGGACATTCCACGAACAAATGTTTACTTCAGACATGGAATTGGTATTATAAGTGCTGGGTCAGGGGGGAGAGGGACAGATACGGGGGTCTCGGAAGGCTAGCCACTCCCGGTCACAGCCCCATAGGAAAATAAGGGTCGGAATGCCGCACATACAACCATCCATACATACACCATACACACAACATCACAATTACATACGTTAGTATATACATAGCCCAATAAGGGCAATAAATTCCCTGCCCAGCTCCAAAAAAGGGGAGTGGGCCTATACCCAAAACTTGTATCTTGCATGGGGCGCATGGCCCAGAACAGGAAGCAAGAAAAAAATCCGAAAAACAAAATAGTCAGTGTTCAACGACAAAAATTCCAAAAAGAAAGAAAAGGGGGGACTGAACCCCAAGGCAGCTCTGGCTCGGTTAAGGACCGAGATTTGGTACTCTCCCTCCGGAGACATGTATGATCAACTAAAGTCAGCACATGTATGAGCAACAAAAATAAATTTCACGGTGATGAATAACAAAAAAATTACTCAAACGAAAGGGGAAAACCAGGAGGAGAGAGGGAACGTCAGTTTCAGCAATGGAACCAGCAGGATGTGGGGATCCGATTCAGGCAGGAGGCTTAGGAGGGTGGAGTAGTGATTCCCACCAGGACATGGCATCTTGTGGGGACTGAAAGCAATGGGCTTTCCCTTGGTATGTGATCCGGAGGGTAGCAGGGAACAGCATGGAATATTGGATATCTTGCTCCCGGAGCTTCTGCTTGACACGCTGGTAACTGGCTCTATGGTTGCGGACTGTCACAGAGTAGTCCGGGAAGAGGGACACCACAGCATTATTGATGCGGAGACTTCCTTTCCTAATGGCAGCCCCCAAAATGGAGTCACGGTCTCTGTAATTAAGGAGACGGATCACCACTGTGCGCGGGGGGTGACCTTCAGGAAGGGGGCGTCCCGGGAATCGGTGGGCCCTTTCAATCACAAAACAGGGGGATAGCTGCTCATGGCCAAATTCTTGCTCGAGCCAGCTCTCTAGGAAGGCTACAGGGTCAGACCCCTCCACCCGCTCTGGGAGCCCAACCAGTCGCAGGTTATTTCTGCGTAGGCGATTTTTGAGGTCATCGACCTTATCCCCCAAAGATGTAATCTTTCCCCCATATGTATTGAGTTTAGGCAGGATGGGCACAACAGTGTCCTCCAAATCACTAATACGTTGCTCAGTTTCAGTGACCCGGCCACGTAACTTGTTCATGTCCTGCCGCATAATAGTTAGATCGATCTTAAGCCCATCCACCTTCCCCACAAGGTCCACATCGTTTACCTTGATAATAGCTAGGACCTCCACCAGAGTGGGTTCCTTAGAGCCATCCGCGACCGCCTGGCCCGGGGTCGCTAGCATCAGCGTGGCTGCAGGGTCCGGAATCTCAGGGGAGGGTGGTAGGGATACGTCCTGGCCTTCTCCAAAGAGATCTGGAGTGGAGGCTGGTGATGAGCTGGGCCCATGAACGGTGTTGCGGCGGCCATCTTGGCAGGAGCGGGTGGCGATGCTCATCTTTACCGGGGGTTGTTTCTTCCCTTGGCGCTTTCCCATCCACCAAAATGCCCCCCGATGATGCAGGAGAAGATATCGTTAGTCTGTATTGTGCTTTGAAAACTGTCAGTTGACATTATCAAAAAACTGTCACTTGACATCGGTAATCGATATCGGCGCGTACTTGAAAAAAAGTATCAGTACTTGTACTCGGTCTTAAAGTGGTATCAGTGCAACCCTAGTTTTTATTGCAATATTTGCATAGGATATTTTCACTGCAGCAGTGTGGTTGTCAGGCTGTAAGTCTATAGGGGGCTTCCTTATTTAAAATGCAGGTTTAAAAAATATATTGATTTAAAAAAAAATCATAAAACCATATAAGATGAATGTAAATATATGTATATGTGTGTGTGTATATATACATACAGTAGGGACGGAAAGTATTCAGACCCCCTTAAATTTTTCACTCTTTGCTATATTGCAGCCAATTGCTAAGATCATTTAAGTTCATTTTTTCTCCTCATTAATGTACACACAGCACCCCATATTGACAGAAAAACACAGAATTGTTGGCATTTTTGCAGATTTATTAAAAAAGGAAAACTGAAATATCACATGGTCCTAAGTATTCAGACCCTTTGCTCAGTATTTAGTAGAATCACTCTTTTGATCTAATACAGCCATGAGTCTTTTTGGGAAAGATGCAACAAGTTTTTCACACCTGGATTTGGGGATCCTCTGCCATTCCTCTGCAGATCCACTCCAGTTCTGTCAGGTTGGATGGTAAACGTTGGTGGACAGCCATTTCCAGGTCTCTCCAGAGATGCTCAATTGGGTTTAAGTCAGGGCTCTGGCTGGGCCATTCAAGAACAGTCACGGAGTTGTTGTGAAGCCACTCCTTCGTTATTTTAGCTGTGTGCTTAGGGTCATTGTCTTGTTGGAAGATAAACCCTCGGCCCAGTCTGAGGTCCTGAGCACTCCGGAGAAGGTTCTCGTCCAGGATATCCCTGTACTTGGCCGCATTCATCTTTCCCTCGATTGCAACCAGTCGTCCTGTTCCTGCAGCTGAAAAACACCCCCACAGCATGATGCTGCCACCACCATGCTTCACCGTTGGGACTGTATTGGACAGGTGATGAGCAGTGCCTGGTTTTCTCCACACATACCACTAAGAATTAAGGCCAAAAAGTTCTATCTTGGTCTCATCAGACCAAAGAATCTTATTTCTCACCATCTTGGAGTCCTTCAGGTGTTTTTTTAGCAAACCCCATGCAGGCTTTCATGTGTCTTGCACTGAGGAGAGGCTTCCGTCGGGCCACTCTGCCATAAAGCCCCGACTGGTGGAGGGCTGCAGTGATGGCTGACTTTCTACAAATTTCTGCCATCTCCCGACTGCATCTCTGGAGCTCAGCCACAGTGATCTTTGGGTTCTTCTTTACCTCTCTCACCAAGGCTCTTCACCCACAATAGCTCAGTTTGGCCGGACAGCCAGCTCTAGGAAGGGTTCTGGTTGTCCCAAACGTCTTCCATTTAAGGATTATGGAGGCCACTGTGCTCTTAGGAACCTTAAGTGCAGCAGAACTTTTTTTGTACCCTTGGCCAGATCTGTGCCTTGCCACAATTCTGTCTCCGAGCTCTTCAGGCAGTTCCTTTGACCTCATGATTCTCATTTGCTCTGACGTGCACTGTGAGCAGTAAGGTCTTATATAGACAGGTGTGTGGCTTTCCTAATCAAGTCCAATCAGTGTAATCAAACACAGCTGACTCAAATGAAGGTGTAGAACCATCTCAAGGATGATCAGAAGAAATGGACAGCACCTGAGTTAAATATATGAGTGTCACAACAAAGGGTCTGAATACTTAGGACCATGTAATATTTTAGTTTTTAGTATTTTTAGTATTTATTTTTTAATAAATCTGCAAAAATGTCAACAATTCTGTGTTTTTCTGTCAATATGGGGTGCTGTGTGTATATTAATGAGGGGAAAAAAATGAACTTAAATGATTTTAGCAAATGGCTGCAATATAACAAAGAGTGAAAAATTTAAGGGGGTCTGAATACTTTCCGTCCCCACTGTATATATCTATAACTAACCTCTTAAAGCAAGTGTAAACCTCACCCATTTTTTTTTTAATCCTGCAAGGTAAAGGCCTAATGTACTAGTGTGCATCGCATACAACCGAATGTAGTTAGAACAACTGTTTTAAGGGATAGGGATATCTATGCTTCTGTGATTTAATTATTGAGGCTGAGCTTTTTTTTTTTTCTTTTGCAAAACATTTATTATTATTATATGTGCTACAAAAAAAGTATTTGTGTTTTGTTTATTTTTTATATGCTATATGCTGTACTAATTTTAATATCTAAGGTAGTGAGGCTATTCCAACAGAAGCCACTAGGAAGCAGTAAAAGTGAAGATATTCAATTATGTGATATGAAGCAGGGAATTACCAGTTCAATGCCCTGCACTGGTTTAATCGCCAACCAACTGTGCTCTGTTGTTTCTGGGATAACTTGGATTTTCATATAATCTTTGATATATTGAAAATGATTATTTAGGGTATAAACAGGTCTCCACACTGAGCATATTAATAAAAAACAAATGAACTTCCTCATAGCTTAATCCTGGAATCAATAAATACATAGAGTACACACAGATCACTGGTTTATAGTATAAACAGAGTTAGCAGAGATGGACACAGTGATAATGTTTAAAAGCAGCCAGGGGAGGTTGTATAAGGAAACATTATTGGCAGGGTAGTCAGCTGCAAAGCATTTAATCTTCAAATTATAAATTATGTACCAGGTTGTACTACAAACTGAAAATAAACTTATTCACCAGAGGAATCTTAAAAATCCAGAATCAGCCCAAACTTTGATTCAGCCATAATTACTTTTTTTGGTCAAGTCACATGTTGTTTTAGGGGTCCAGAAAATTGCAACAAACCAGTTAACAGCTGTTGTGAATAATGTTCTTTCTGATATACATTATAGGAGAGCGGATATAGGGTTGATGATGTGCAAACTGCAGGAACCCACAGCAATTATTCAAATGGTGTTTTAACAGATTTTTTAAAAGTAGTGTAAAAGTGCTAAATATGGAAACTCAACAAAAAGTAAGCGTTAAAGGGGTTGTAAAGCCTATTTTTCTTTTTAAATAATAAATACTTACCTCCTCTGTGCAAGGATTTTGCACAGAGTGGCCCGATCCTTCTCTTTTGGGGTCCCCCAGTGGCGCTCCTTGCTCCTCCCTGCATCGAGTGCCCCGATGGTTAATCTCATTTTCCTGGGGGGCACTCGTGCGGGAGCGCTCCCGTGCCCTGCTGCTGCGTCCATTGACACAGACAACAGGACGCGGCCCCACCCCGCCCCTGGGATTGGATTTGATTGACAGCAGCGGGAGCCAATACCTGCTGCTGCTTTCTATCTATCCAATCAGGACCCGAGACACCAGCTGGAGATGGTGTGCTCACCCCTGTCGCTGGAGAGACCGGGTTCTGGTAAGTAAAAGGGGGCTATGGGGGGCTGCTGCATTACAGAAGGTTTTTCACCTTAATGCATAGAATGCATTAAGGTGAAAAACTCTGAGAGTTTACAACCCCTTTAATATGTTAATATCATTTTAAATGTATTTTTTCATGTTTTTAAATCTGCATCTTTCCTTAAAATAATACCCGGTAATCCTTTTGTGAAGGTCAGTTGTGCTTGTGCATTATCACCCTGTCTTACGGAATTCTTTTTTTTTTTTTTTTCAAATATAACTTTTATTAACACCCACAACGGGCAAAGTCAGGTCAATACAACAGAAAAGATAAACAATATAACATATGGATTACAACTTCAATATAACCCTATTTGTTTATATCTGTGGTGCAGTTCAGTATAATTATTTTAGGGCCAGTCCCCAACCGGCACCGCCCCTTGTTATCTACTGGAAAAAGTATATAGAAGGGATTCAGGTAACAAACCTAACTACGCTCGTTTCTTTTTTCCTATTTCTAATCGAATAACAAAAAACAAAACCAAACAAACAAACAAACAAACCAACCACAACCAAAAAAACAAAACAAAAACACAACAACAGCCGAGAAGGACGCCCAAGGTGTGAAAAGAATAGTATTCATACATGAATCTCCTGTCTAAGGAGGGCTACTCCCTCCGTAGAATGTATGAACTGTTTCCAAACACTCCAAGTCAAGGAGTACTTGTCCTGTTGGTTTCGCTCAGCCGCCAGCAAGTCCTCCATTGTACTGATGTCTATCACCTTACGCAGCCAATCGGCCGCCGTTGGTGATGATTGTTTTTTTCAGTAAAGTGGAATGCAGGACTTTGCAGCATTGAGAAGGTGCCCCAAGATTGATTTTTAATAGCATTTGGCAGGAATATTAGAGACATGAAGTAAGAAAAATGCCGGATCACCAGGTATCTTATATTCCGTGAACTTTTGAGACACTTCCCGGACTGTCGTCCAGAAGTTAGTCAATTTGGGGCATGACCAGAATATGTGGAGTAATGTACCTCTGTCTCCCAAGCATCTCCAACAAAGATCAGTAGTATCAGGGTAGTATTGGTGCAAAAGATGGGGGGTATAATACCATCTCGTCAATAGTTTGTAATTAGATTCTTGTGTTTTTGTACAGACTGATGTCTTCAAAGCAAATCTAAATATATTCTGGATTTGTGCCGGTGTGAATTTCCGTTGTAGGTCCCGTTCCCATTTATCCAAGAACGACGGATATGATAGAGTTGCCGGATAATTCAGCATGGTGTATATTTTGGATAGAACCTGAATTATATTGCCTTCATCAGAGCAATATTCTTCAAACGTCGTCAAAGAGCGGGCGAAATTACGGGGATTAGGTATAGTATCCAAAAAATGTCGTAGCTGAAATGCTGGCCAAAGGGTCAGTTTAAAGGGACCCTCCTCCGACGTTAGTTCCTTGACGGAAGGCCATTTGCCATTCACTAAAAAGTGGGATGCTTGAGTTATGCCGGTCCGGGGTAATTTGCCGAACGTAAGGAGGCAGAAGCCAGGGGAGAATTGTGGGCTTCTTATACGACCCACACAAACTTGATAAAAAGTGCGTTAACTTGTTTAAAGTAGGATATGGGGATTCTAATTGGTAGGGCTTGGAGTAAATACAAAAATTTAGGTAGAATACTCATTTTTAATAAGCTAATTCTGCCAAACCACGAATGCAGGCCCCTATTGCAAGTCTCTAAGAGCATACGTGTTTTTGACAGCAGTGATGGGAAATTCAGTTCAAATATGCGAGACACCTCCATCAGGTGTATTGCAGCACTGAACGTCCTAAGCTCCTCCCACGCGTTGCATCACTGACACGTGATCCTTGAAAAAGTCACGTGTCAGTGATGCAACGCGTGGGAGGAGCTTAGGGCGTTCAGTGCTGCAATACACCTGAAGGTTAACAGCAGCTGTTTCTCTATGGGAAACCTCGTCCACAGCGGCTGACTGCAATCTGCATATTTGAATGCTTCTAATAGACCGGGAGTTTGTGAGTGTATCTCTTGTCCCTGTTTTGCTTGTGCACTATTTAGTAAGTTCACTGCACAATGATCTATTTTTTCTTTGCTTGCTTTGCATAAAACCTTTATTCTGAGAGCCGAATCATCAGCAGTAGTATGGCTAAAGGATGCAAGAAAAACTAAATATCCTGATACAAACGATCTAACCCAGTGAGTCAATCAATCTGGATTAAGGGAAGGAACTGTTTAATTATTTTTACTTTCCCCCACTATTTATCTCTATCTGGACATTGTACTCAGAGTGTCATTATTATTTTATTTATATTCACCGTCACATCACCAATTTGAAGATTTATTTTGGCAATTTTAACACATGTATTAGCACCATAATTATTTATCTATTTTATTCACATGTATGCATTTTTTATTCCTGGATTTAAGCTTAGTCACAGCAGCATATTGTGCACTATTTATTTAAAGCGCATCAATTTTATACTTAGTACTAGATCCGTTCCTGTTATCTTCTTATTGACAGGCAGGCTTGTCTTGTTACAGTATTTACAGCTATCCAAAGAAAATTGCTGGTGTTCTTTTGATCCTATTAGTACCACAGTCAGGCAGCTAGACTATTTACAGATAGTGCAGTGCGTCCTGCTCACAGTGTTCAGCTAAAACTACAAGTTAGTGGGGTGCGTCCTGCTCACAGTATTCAGCTAAAACTTCAAGTTAGTGCGGTGCGTCCTGCTCACAGTGTTCAGCTAAAACTACAAGTTAGTGCGGTGCGTCCTGCTCACAGTGTTCAGCTAAAACTACAAGTTAGTGCGGTGCGTCCTGCTCAGTGTTCAGCTAAAACTACAAGTTAGTGGGGTGCGTCCTGCTCACAGTGTTCAGCTAAAACTACAAGTTAGTGCGGTGTGTCCTGCTCACAGTGTTCAGCTAAAACTACAAGTTAGTGGGGTGCGTCCTGCTCACAGTGTTCAGCTAAAACTACAAGTTAGTGCGGTGCGTACTGCTCACAGTTTTCAGCTAAAACTACAAGTTAGTGCGGTGCGTCCTGCTTACAGTGTTCAGCTAAAACTACAAGTTAGTGTAGTGAGACCTCTGCACAGTGTTCATCTAAAGCTACAAGTTAGTGCAGTGCGTCCTGCTCACAGTGTTCAGCTAAAACTACACAATTAGTGCGGTGCGTCCTGCTCACAGTGTTCAGCTAAAACTACAAGTTAGTGGGGTGCGTCATGCTCACAGTGTTTAGCTAAAACTACAAGTTAGTGCGGTGCGTCCTGCTCACAGTGTTCAGCTAAAACTACAAGTTAGTGTAGTGAGACCTCTGCACAGTGTTCATCTAAAGCTACAAGTTAGTGCAGTGCGTCCTGCTTACAGTGTTCAGCTAAAACTACAAGTTAGTGGGGTGCGTCCTGGTCACAGTGTTCAGCTAATACCACAAATTAGTGCGGTGCGTCCTGCTCACAGTGTTTAGCTAAAACTACAAGTTAGTGCAGTGCGTCCTGCTCACAGTGTTCAGCTAAAACTACAAGTTAGTGGGGTGCGTCCTACTCACAGTGTTCAGCTAAAACTACAAGTTAGTGCGGTGCGTCCTGCTCACAGTGTTCAGCTAAAACTACAAGTTAGTGCGGTGCGTCCTGCTCACAGTGTTCAGCTAAAACTACAAGTTATGCCGCGTACACACGAGCGGACTTTACGGCGGACTTTGCCCGGCGGACTGGATTTCGTCGGACAATTCGATGTGTGTGGGCTCCAGCGGACTTTGTTTTCTCAAAAGTTGGACGGACTTAGATTTGAAACTTGTTTAAAATGTATCCGTTGAAATCGAGTCCGGTCGAAAAGTCCGCCGTCTGTATGCTAGTTCGACGGACTAAAAAGCCACGCTAGGGCAGCTATTGGCTACTGGCTATGAACTTCCTTGTTTTAGTCCGGTCGTACCTCATCACGTACGAATTCGACGGACTTTGGTGGATTGTGTGTAGGCAAGTCCGTTCATTCAGAAAGTCCGTCGTAAAGTACGTCGAAAAATCCGCCGGGCAAAGTCCGCCGTAAAGTCCGCTCGTGTGTACGCGGCATTAGTGTAGTGAGACCTCTGCACAGTGTTCATCTAAAGCTACAAGTTAGTGCAGTGCATCCTACTCACAGTGTTCAGCTAAAACTACAAGTTAGTGCGGTGTGTCCTGCTCACAGTGTTCAGCTAAAACTACAAGTTAGTGGGGTGCGTCCTGCTTACAGTGTTCAGCTAAAACTACAAGTTAGTGTGGTGCGTCCACCTCACAGTGTTCAGCTAAACCTACAAGTTAGTGTAGTGAGACCTCTGCACAGTGTTCATCTAAAGCTACAAGTTAGTGCAGTGCGTCCTGCTCACAGTGTTCAGCTAAAACTACAAGTTAGTGTGGTGCGTCCTCCTCACAGTGTTCAGCTAAACCTACAAGTTATTTTTTTGCGAGCTCTGCACAGTGTTCAGCTAAAGCTACCTGTAGAAGGTTGGTGGTGTTCTCATACTATGGGCAGGCAGTTGATTTTGCTAGCTGCAGTATCAGTACATATATATATATATATATATATATATATATATATATATATATATCCCAGCTTAGTGCAGCTACAGGCCATTAGTATGTCTGGAAGGCCAAGAAGGAGAGGCAGACAGTCACAAGCCAATAAGAGAGGGCAAGCAGGCTCTGTGTCTAGTGCTGGTCGTGGAGACGGTGCATCCTCATCAGCACGTAGCCGTGGGACACGCTTGGCCTTTTTTTCGGCAGCTGGCTGTGTTGAGCCGCAACATGCGGAAGACTTGGTCGAGTGGATGACCAAGCCGTCCTCATCCTCCTCATCCTCTCTCATCCATGCCCAGGCTACTTTGTCTGGCAAAGTAGCGGCCCCTCCCCATCGGCTCAATGTCATCAGTGACTCCTTCCCTAGCCCCACCATGTCCTCCTGAGGAGTCCCTCGAACTGTTTGACCACAGTGTTGGGTACATGCTTCAGGAGGATGCCCAGCGTTTGGAAAGCTCTGATGATGATACTGAGCTCGATGAAGGCAGTCACATGAGCACGGACAGAGGGGGTGCCCAAGAAGGACAGCAATCTGGCAGTCATGCTCCCCCTGCTGCAGCATACTGCCACGTTTGCTCCAGTGATAAGGAGGGAGGGGATGATGAGGTCACTGACTCAACGTGGGTGCCTGATAGGAGAGAGAAAGAGGAGGAGGAAGAGGCGGCACATCACCAACGAGGCAGGATGCCCTCCAGGGGCCAGCCTAAGGGCAGCACATTGACTGCATCACACCCCAAAGCTCCACATGTGCAGGGCGCTGCAGTCTCTGGGCGTTATTCAAAAAGTTCTTTGGTGTGGGCCTTTTTTGAGACGAGTGCATCAGATCGCACCGCTGCTATTTGCAACATATGTCTCAAGCGTATCTCACGTGGCCAAAACATCTCCCGCTTGGGTACCACATGCTTGACCAGACATATGTTGACCTGCCATGCAGTTTGTTGGCAAGCGTATCTAAAAGACCCACACCAAAGAACAAAGAGGACCTCTCCTTGCTCCTCATCAGCTGAGATCTCCAACCCCACTATACCTTCAGTCCTCTCTGAGACCTGCACTGAGAGGAATGAAGGTGTAGAATTAGGTGTGTCACAGCCAAGTACTTGTGGGCAATCTGCTTTTGGTACACCGACGTCAGATTGTACCAGGTTTGTGCCCCAGCTGCTGCACCACCGAAAGAAGTTTGCTCCCAGCCATCCACATGCGCAGCGGTTGAATGCTAGCTTGGCAAAATTGCTAGCACTTCAACTGCTGCCTTTTCAGTTGGTAGACTCTGCCCCCTTCCGTGAGTTTGTGGAATGTGCGGTTCCTCAGTGGCAGGTACCCAAACGCCACTTTTTCTCACGGAAGGCGATTCCGGCTCTCTACCGGCATGTGGAAGGCAATGTCCATGCCTCACTGGACAGGGCGGTCAGCGGTAAGGTGCATATTACCGCTGACTCATGGTCCAGCAGGCATAGACAGGGACGTTACCTAAGTTTCACGGCGCATTGGGTGACTCTGTTGGCAGCTGGGAAGGATGCAGGACAAGGTGCAGTAGTGTTGGAGGTTGTTCCGCCACCACGCCTCCAAAATGCTAATGATTGTGACACACCTCTCTCCTCCACCCCCTCCTCCTTCTTCTTCCTCCATGGCCTCTTTCTGTGCTTTGTCCTCGGAACCAGCGGTGCTCCGTAGCCGTTCAAGGGGCCAAAAGATGCCATGCGGTGCTTGAGCTGGTGTGCTTGGGGGACAGGAGTCACACTGGGGCAGAGGTTCTGTCAGCTCTGCAGGGGCAGGTTCAGAGGTGGTTGACGCCACGCCAACTTAAGGCAGGAATGGTGGTTTGCGACAATGGCACCAACCTCCTCTCTGCCCTCCGACAGGGACAAATGACCCATGTGCCCTGTTTGGCTCACGTCCTTAACTTGGTGGTGCAGCAGTTCTTGGGCAGGTACCCGGGCTTACAGGATGTCCTGAGGCAGGCCAGGAAAGTCTGTGTGCATTTCCGCCAGTCATATAATGCCAGTGCTCGGCTGACGGACCTCCAAAAGGAGTTTAACCTGCCCAAGAACCGCCTAATCTGTGACATGCCCACCAGGTGGAACTCAACATTGGCCATGCTGCAGCGGCTGCACATGCAGCAGAGGGCCATCAATGAGTACCTGTGCGACTATGGCACCAGGACAGGGTCAGGGGGCTTGGTTTTTTTTCCCCACGCCAGTGGGCCATGATCAGGGATGCATGCACTGTCCTGAACACTTGGAGCACACACTGCGTGGAATAATGGACAGGGCACTTTAGGCAGAACAGAGGCAGGAAGAAGAGGACTTCCTTAGCTCTCAAGGCCCCCTTTATCCAGACAGTGTTCCTGCGTGCCCGCCGATCACACAGGAAGAGGACGAGGAGGAGGAGGAGGAGGAGGAGGAAGATTGTGTCAGTATGGAGGTGGAGCATGGCACTCAGCATCAGCAGCAGTCTTTAAGGGATCAGTCCCAAGAAACACATGGACTTGTACGTGGCTGGGAGGAGGTGGCTGCGGACCATGTCGTCCTTAGTGACCCAGAGGACTCCGAAACGAATGCCTCAGCAAACCTACGCTGCATGGCCTCCCTGATCCTGCAAAGCCTGCGTAAGGATCCTCCTATTCGTGGTATCAAGGAGAAGGACCAATACTGGCTGGCAACCCTCCTTGATCCACGTTACAAGGGTAAGGTTGCGGACCTTATCTTGCCATCGCAGAAGGAGCAGAGGATGAAACATCTTCGGGAGGCCTTGCAGAAAGGTCTGTGCAAAGCGTTCCCAGAGACTGGGAGGTTACAAACTCCTGTTTCTGGACAACGTGTTGCTGAGGCTTCGGTCAGTCAAAGAAGGAGCGGTGGAGAAGGTGGCCGTCTGACCGATGCGTTCAGACAATTTTTTGGTCCGCAGCGCCAAGGTATGATCGGTTCCAGCAACCATCGCCAGCGTCTGTTTTACATGGTGCAGGAATACCTAGGGGCAAGATCTGACTTGGACACTTTTCCCACAGAAAATCCTCTGGGTTACTGGGTCTTGAGGATGGATCACTGGCCAGAGCTTGCACAGTATGTAATTGAGCTACTGGCCTGTCCTGCATCCAGCGTTCTTTCGGAACGCACATTCAGTGCTGCTGGAGGCTTTGTAACCGATCACAGGGTGCGTCTGTCCACCGACTCGGTCGATCGACTGACCTTCATAAAAATGAATCAGTCTTGGATCACCACCAGCTATCAAGCACCTCATACTGATGTAACCGAATAATTTTTTTTGAAATCTCAGATCCCTTCAAAGACTGCCTATGCTGATGCTGAGTGACTATCCCTGAGTAATTATCCTCTTCCTCCTCAATCATCACGCTGATAGCTTGTAAGAACATTTTTGGTTCTGGGCACCACCACCAGTACCTAAGGCCCAATTTTTCAGCCCCTGTTTAACAGGGGCGTGTATTTACAATTTTTGATGCAATAATTTGCAGCAGGGCTCGTTTCTGCGTTACAACTAGAGTATCTGTGAGGGGTTGCAGTGTTGTGGCACCAGCACCAGTGCCTAAGGCCCAATTTTTCAGCCCTTGTTTAACAGGGGCGTGTAATTACAATTTTTGATGCAATACTTTGCAGCAGGGCTCATTTCTGCATTCCAACTAGAGTATCTGTGAGGGGTTGCAGTGTTGTGGCACCAACACCAGTGCCTAAGGCCCAATTTTTCAGCCCCTGTTTAACAGGGGCGTGTAATTACAATTTTTGATGCAATACTTTGCAGCAGGGCTCGTTCCTGCGTTCCAACTAGAGTGTCTACGAGGGGTTGCAGTGTTGTGGCACCAGCACCAGTGCCTAAGGCCTACTCTTTCAGCCTCTGTTCAACAGGGGCATGTAATTACAATTCTTGATCTAATATTTCACAGCAGGGCCCAGAGAGCGAGTGAGGACTTCCAGTGTTGTGGCACCAGCACCACCACCACCACTAAAGGCCCAATTTTTCTGCCCTTGTTCAACAGGGGCATGTAATTACAATTCTTGATCTAATATTTCACAGCAGGGCCCATTTCTGCACCCACCAAGAGCGAGTGAGGACTTACAGTGTTGTGGCACCAGCACCACCACCACCACCACCACCAAAGGCCCAATTTTTCTGCCCTTGTTCAACAGGGACATGTAATTACAATTCTTGATCTAATATTTCACAGCAGGGCCCATTTCAGCACCCACCAAGAGCGAGTGAGGACTTCCAGTGTTGTGGCACTAGCACCACCACCACCACCACCAAAGGCCCAATTTTTCTGCCCTTGTTCAACAGGGGCATGTAATTACAATTCTTGATCTAATATTTCACAGCAGGGCCCTGTGAGGGCTTACATTGTTGTGGCCACAACAACACCTAAGGCCCAAATTTCTGCTGAGTATATAGGGCAGGCCCCTACTTTCAAACATCTAACTTACAAATGACTCCTACTTGCAAACGGAAGGAGACAACAGGAAGTGAGATGAAATCTACCCCTAGGAAGGGAATTTCTCTCCTGTAAGAGTTAATATGGGAAAAACATTTCTCCTTTCCACTGATGCTTTCCAATCCTTGTTCCACAAAAATTCCCAAATTTTCAAAAAACATTTGTCATTGGGACAAAAAGTGAGGTGAAATCTTCTGAAGAGGAGGACAGACAGCAAAACAAATGTCACAGGGGTGATAACCCTTCCCTATGTTTTCCAAAAAGCTTAAAAAAGATTTTTTGGCTGGAGCTAAACACGATAAAAATGTACCCGTTCAAAATTACAAACAGATTCTACTTAACAACAAACCTACAGTCCCTGTCTTGTTTGCACCGCCTGTATACTGCTGTTCAGAGTATATAGGGCCTGGTGGCCCCACACCTTTCCTTATTTTAATTTGGGTGCGGGGTTCCCCTTAATATCCATACAAGACCCAAAGGGCCTGGTAATGGACTGGGGGGTACCCATGCTGTTTGTCTCACTGATTTTCATCCATATTGCCAGGACCCGACATTACATTAAACCCGCAAGCAGTTTTAAATGAGATTTTTTCCTTTAAAAATGACATTTTGTGCAGGGACTGTTCTAAACACGGGAAACATGCGCCACTTTACAGGCATACTATAGACACACCCCAGGTACGATATTTAAAGGAATATTTTACTTCTTTTTTTTTTACTTTAAGCATCATTAAAATCACTGCTCCCGAAAAAACTGCCGTTTTTAAAAGTTTTTTTTGCATTGATACATGCCCCCTGGGGCAGGACCCGGGTCCCCAAACCCTTTTTAGGACAATACCATGCAAATTAGCCTTTAAAATGAGCACTTTTGATTTCAAACGTTCGAGTCCCATAGACGTGAATGGGGTTCTAACGTTTGTGCGAATTTTTGGTCCGTTCACAGGTTCTGGTGCGAACCGAACCGGGGGTTGTTCGGCTTATCCCTACTCTTGGGAAAGGTTAATTTTGATGATTTCCATGGGGTTACTTGCTTTATTATCTACAGTAAGCTTATTTGAATTAGAAAATGTACAGGTGTCTTGTCAATAAAAAAAAAAAATCACTTTAAATCGACCAGTCTAAAATCCTATTCATAGTTGTTTCACAGATATGTATTGGATCCTCTACTTTCCAGTACATTATACCAGGTAGGAGTGATTTATTGAAAATTTAGAAGACAATTCTTCTATGTTTGGAATCATCTACTTTACTTTTGTAATTTACACTATGTAAATAACATCCAGAATCTAATTCTAAGTATAGTGAACATACTTTTTATTCCTCCATTTTTTAAATAAATCATCTGCAGACTACTGTACTGGGCAGTTACATCACCATGGAAACCTCAAAAAAAGCTGCCAATCATCACTAAGGCAACAGACAGATAAAAAGGATATGGCCAAGTTCCACTTATACACATCTATTGGCCCAAAATGGCTTAAAACATTGAAAAGTAGGCATAAGAGTACATTTGATAAAATTTAAAGTATGTATATACAGTGGGGACAGGAAGTATTCAGACCCCCTTAAATTTTTCACTCTTTGTTATATTGCAGCCATTTGCTAAAATCATTTAAGTTAATTTTTTTCCTCATTAATGTACACACAGCACCCCATATTGACAGAAAAACACAGAATTGCTGACATTTTTGCAGATTTAACCACTTCAGCCCCAGAAGGATTTACCCCCTTCCTGACCAGAGCACTTTTTACAATTTGGCACTGCGTCGCTTTAACTGCTAATTGCGCGGTCATGCAATGCTGTACCCAAACAAAATTTGCGTCCTTTTCTTCCCACAAATAGAGCTTTCTTTTGATGGTATTTGATCACCTCTGCAGTTTTTATTTTTTGCGTTATAAACGGAAAAAGAACGAAATTTAAAAAAAAAATGATATTTTCTACTTTTTGTTATTAAAAAAATCCAAACTCAATTTTAGTCATACATTTAGGCCAAAATGTATTCGGCCACATGTCTTTGGTAAAAAAAATGTCAATAAGCGTATATTTATTGGTTTGCGCAAAAGTTATAGCGTCTACAAACTAGGGTACATTTTCTGGAATTTACACAGCTTTTAGTTTATGACTGCCTATGTCATTTCTTGAGGTGCTAAAATGGCAGGGCGTTACAACCCCCCCCCCAAATGACCCAATTTTGGAAAGTAGACACCCCAAGGAAATTGCTGAGAGGCATGTTGAGCCCATTGAATATTAATTTTTTTTGCCCCAAGTGATTGAATAATGACAAAAAAAAAAAAATTACAAAAAGTTGTCACTAAATGATATATTGCTCACACAGGCCATGGGCATATGTGGAATTGCACCCCAAAATATATTCAGCTGCTTCTCCTGAGTACGGGGATACCACATGTGTGGGACTTTTTGGGAGCCTAGCCGTGTACGGGGCCCCGAAAACCAATCGCTGCCTTCAGGATTTCTAAGGGCGTAAATTTTTGATTTTACTCCTCACTACCTATCACAGTTTTGAAGGTCATAAAATGCCCAGATGGCAAAAAAAACCCCAAATGACCCCATTTTGGAAAGTAGACACCCCAAGATATTTGCTTTGAGCCATGTTGAGTCCATGGAATATTTTATATTTTGACACAAGTTGCGGGAAAGTGACAAATGTATTTATTTATTTATTTTTTTGCACAAAGTTGTCACTAAATTATATATTGCTCACACAGGCCATGGGCATATGTGGAATTGCACCCCAAAATACATTTAGCTGCTTCTCCTGAGTATGGGGATACCACATGTGTGGGACTTTTTGGGAGCCTAGCCCCGTACGGGGCCCCGAAAACCAATCACCGCCTTCAGGATTTCTAAGGGTGTAAATTTTTGATTTCACTCATCACTGCCTATCACAGTTTCGGAGGCCATGGAATGCCCAGGTGGCACAAACCCCCCCCTCCCCCCAAATGACCCCATTTTGGAAAGTAGACACCCCAAGCTATTTGCTGAGAGGCATGGTGAGTATTTTGCAGCTCTCATTTGTTTTTGAAAATGAAGAAAGACAAGAAAAAAAAATTCTTTTTCTTTTTTCAATTTTCAAAACTTTGTGACAAAAAGTGAGGTCTGCAAAATACTCACTATACCTCTCAGCCAATAGCTTGGGGTGTCTACTTTCCAAAATGGGGTCATTTGGGGGGGTTTGATCCACCTGGGCATTCCATGGCCTCCGAAACTGTGATAGGCAGTGAAGAGTGAAATCAAAAATTTACGCCCTTAGAAAGCCTGAAGGCGGTGCTTGGTTCTCGGGGTCCCGTACGAGGCTAGGCTCCCAAAAAGTCTCACACATGTGGTATCCCCGTACTCAGGAGAAGCAACAGAATGTATTTTGGGGTGTAATTTCACATATTCCCATTGCATGTTTGAGCAATATATAATTTAGTGACAACTTTGTGCAAAAAAAAAAATGTCTCTTTCCCGCAACTTGTGTCACAATATAAATTATTCCATAGACTCGACATGCCTCTCAACAAATAGCTTGGGGTGTCTACTTTCCAAAATGGGGTCATTTGGGGGGGGGGGGTTTGAACTGTCCTGGCATTTTATGCACAACATTTAGAAGCTTATGTCACACATCACCCACTCTTCTAACCACTTGAAGACAAAGCCCTTTCTGACACTTTTTGTTTACATGAAAAAATAATTTTTTTTTGCAAGAAAATTACTTTGAACCCCAAACATTATATATTTTTTTTAAAGCAAATGCCCTACAGATTAAAATGGTGGGTGTTTCATTTTTTTTTTCACATAATATTTGCGCAGCGATTTTTCATACACATTTTTTGGGGAAAAAACACACTTTTTAAAATTTTAATGCACTAAAACACACTATATTGCCCAAATGTTTGATGAAATAAAAAAGATGATCTTAGGCCGAGTACATGGATACCAAACCTGACATGCTTTAAAATTGCGCACAAACAGTGCAGTGGCAACAAAATAAATACATTTTTAAAAGCCTTTAAAGATTACCACTTTAGATTTACAGAGGTGGCCTACTGCTAAAATTACTGCCCTTGATCTGACCTTTGTGGTGATACCTCACATGCATGGTGCAATTGCAGTTAACATTTGACGCCAGACCGACGCCTGCGTTCGCCTTAGTGCGAGAGCAGGGGGGGGACAGGGGTGCTTTTTTTTTTTTTTTTTTTATTTATTATTTTTTTGCTTTTTTATCTTATTTTTAAACGGTTCCTTTCATTTTTTTTTAAAATCATTTTTATTGTTATCTCAGGGAATGTAAATATCCCCTATGATAGCAATAGGTAGTGACAGGTACTCTTTTTAAAAAAAATTGAGGTCTATTAGACCCTAGATCTCTCCTCTGCCCTCAAAGCATCTGACCACACCAAGATCGGTGTGATAAAATGCTTTCCCAATTTCCCAATGCAATGTTTACATCCGGCGAAATATAAGTCATAAAATGCTCGTAGCTTCTGGTTTCTTAGGACATAGAGATGTTTGGAGCCACTCTGGTCTCTGATCAGCTCTATGGTCAGCTGGCTGAATCACCGGCTACATTCTCAGGTTACCTGTTGAGACAGGAGAGCCAGAGAAAAACACGGAAGACGTTGGGGGGCATTCCCTCCCACTGCTTGTAAAAGCAGTCTAGAGGCTAATAAGCCGCTAGGATTGCTTTTACATGAAAGCCGACCGCTGGCTGAAAAGAATGATACCAAGATGATACCTAAACCTGCAGGCATCATTCTGGTATAACCACTCAAAGTCGTGAATGGCGTACCTGAAGACAAAAAAATGGTTAACAATAAAGCACAGTAAACGGTAAAGTATAAAAAATTGCATACCTGAAAAGCAAACATGATAAAACATAATAACAATAAAACATTGCAGAATAGAATACAGTAAAAAAGAGCAGAACAATAGAGAGAGAATAGAGAGAGAGAGAACAATAAAACAACAACTATTTTTTTTTTTATTTTATTTTTTTTTTTTGTTTTTTTTTTGTTTTTTTACACTTTTTTTTGTAACTGTAACTTTTATAACTGTAACCGGTTCCAGGTTCGGGTCTCTCAAAATGCGATGGCATCTTGGAAGACCCTGTGAAAGTGTGTCCTAGTCTGTGCAGTGCTGTACCCTATGCTAATACTCAACTTGTGTATGGTAGCGTTCAAAACATTCACCAATGCAAAGACCAGGATTGTCAGGACAGGAGGGAAAATAATAGCGGGTGTCACGCCTATATCAGCGCTTGCTGCAGACACAACATTTTTTTGGGGGGGGGGGTTCGTTGGGTAGGGGTACTCGGGAGGACATAAAGAAAATGCCTCTCATGCAGCCGACTGCATTTGGTTGGGGATGTGAATGGGGGAAGTACGGGTGCTGCAGAAGTGGTGGCCTTTAAAATGAGTACTTTTGATTTCAAACGTTCGAGTCCCATAGACGTGAATGGGGTTCTAACGTTTGTGCGAATTTTTGGTCCGTTCACGGGTTCTGGTGCGAACCGAACCGGGGGTTGTTCGGCTCATCCCTACTCTTGGGAAAGGTTAATTTTGATGATTTCCATGGGGTTACTTGCTTTATTATCTACAGTAAGCTTATTTGAATTAGAAAATGTACAGGTGTCTTGTCAATAAAAAAAAAAAATCACTTTAAATCGACCAGTCTAAAATCCTATTCATAGTTGTTTCACAGATATGTATTGGATCCTCTACTTTCCAGTACATTATACCAGGTAGGAGTGATTTATTGAAAATTTAGAAGACAATTCTTCTATGTTTGGAATCATCTACTTTACTTTTGTAATTTACACTATGTAAATAACATCCAGAATCTAATTCTAAGTATAGTGAACATACTTTTTATTCCTCCATTTTTTAAATAAATCATCTGCAGACTACTGTACTGGGCAGTTACATCACCATGGAAACCTCAAAAAAAGCTGCCAATCATCACTAAGGCAACAGACAGATAAAAAGGATATGGCCAAGTTCCACTTATACACATCTATTGGCCCAAAATGGCTTAAAACATTGAAAAGTAGGCATAAGAGTACATTTGATAAAATTTAAAGTATGTATATACAGTGGGGACAGGAAGTATTCAGACCCCCTTAAATTTTTCACTCTTTGTTATATTGCAGCCATTTGCTAAAATCATTTAAGTTAATTTTTTTCCTCATTAATGTACACACAGCACCCCATATTGACAGAAAAACACAGAATTGCTGACATTTTTGCAGATTTAACCACTTCAGCCCCAGAAGGATTTACCCCCTTCCTGACCAGAGCACTTTTTACAATTTGGCACTGCGTCGCTTTAACTGCTAATTGCGCGGTCATGCAATGCTGTACCCAAACAAAATTTGCGTCCTTTTCTTCCCACAAATAGAGCTTTCTTTTGATGGTATTTGATCACCTCTGCAGTTTTTATTTTTTGCGTTATAAACGGAAAAAGAACGAAATTTAAAAAAAAAATGATATTTTCTACTTTTTGTTATTAAAAAAATCCAAACTCAATTTTAGTCATACATTTAGGCCAAAATGTATTCGGCCACATGTCTTTGGTAAAAAAAATGTCAATAAGCGTATATTTATTGGTTTGCGCAAAAGTTATAGCGTCTACAAACTAGGGTACATTTTCTGGAATTTACACAGCTTTTAGTTTATGACTGCCTATGTCATTTCTTGAGGTGCTAAAATGGCAGGGCGTTACAACCCCCCCCCCCCCAATGACCCAATTTTGGAAAGTAGACACCCCAAGGAAATTGCTGAGAGGCATGTTGAGCCCATTGAATATTAATTTTTTTTGCCCCAAGTGATTGAATAATGACAAAAAAAAAAAAATTACAAAAAGTTGTCACTAAATGATATATTGCTCACACAGGCCATGGGCATATGTGGAATTGCACCCCAAAATATATTCAGCTGCTTCTCCTGAGTACGGGGATACCACATGTGTGGGACTTTTTGGGAGCCTAGCCGTGTACGGGGTCCCGAAAACCAATCGCTGCCTTCAGGATTTCTAAGGGCGTAAATTTTTGATTTTACTCCTCACTACCTATCACAGTTTTGAAGGTCATAAAATGCCCAGATGGCAAAAAAAAACCCAAATGACCCCATTTTGGAAAGTAGACACCCCAAGATATTTGCTTTGAGCCATGTTGAGTCCATGGAATATTTTATATTTTGACACAAGTTGCGGGAAAGTGACAAATGTATTTATTTATTTATTTTTTTGCACAAAGTTGTCACTAAATTATATATTGCTCACACAGGCCATGGGCATATGTGGAATTGCACCCCAAAATACATTTAGCTGCTTCTCCTGAGTATGGGGATACCACATGTGTGGGACTTTTTGGGAGCCTAGCCCCGTACGGGGCCCCGAAAACCAATCACCGCCTTCAGGATTTCTAAGGGTGTAAATTTTTGATTTCACTCATCACTGCCTATCACAGTTTCGGAGGCCATGGAATGCCCAGGTGGCACAAACCCCCCCCCTCCCCCCAAATGACCCCATTTTGGAAAGTAGACACCCCAAGCTATTTGCTGAGAGGCATGGTGAGTATTTTGCAGCTCTCATTTGTTTTTGAAAATGAAGAAAGACAAGAAAAAAAAATTCTTTTTCTTTTTTCAATTTTCAAAACTTTGTGACAAAAAGTGAGGTCTGCAAAATACTCACTATACCTCTCAGCCAATAGCTTGGGGTGTCTACTTTCCAAAATGGGGTCATTTGGGGGGGTTTGATCCACCTGGGCATTCCATGGCCTCCGAAACTGTGATAGGCAGTGAAGAGTGAAATCAAAAATTTACGCCCTTAGAAAGCCTGAAGGCGGTGCTTGGTTCTCGGGGTCCCGTACGAGGCTAGGCTCCCAAAAAGTCTCACACATGTGGTATCCCCGTACTCAGGAGAAGCAACAGAATGTATTTTGGGGTGTAATTTCACATATTCCCATGGCATGTTTGAGCAATATATAATTTAGTGACAACTTTGTGCAAAAAAAAAAATGTCTCTTTCCCGCAACTTGTGTCACAATATAAATTATTCCATAGACTCGACATGCCTCTCAACAAATAGCTTGGGGTGTCTACTTTCCAAAATGGGGTCATTTGGGGGGGGGGGGGTTTGAACTGTCCTGGCATTTTATGCACAACATTTAGAAGCTTATGTCACACATCACCCACTCTTCTAACCACTTGAAGACAAAGCCCTTTCTGACACTTTTTGTTTACATGAAAAAATAATTTTTTTTTGCAAGAAAATTACTTTGAACCCCAAACATTATATATTTTTTTTAAAGCAAATGCCCTACAGATTAAAATGGTGGGTGTTTCATTTTTTTTTTCACATAATATTTGCGCAGCGATTTTTCATACACATTTTTTGGGGAAAAAACACACTTTTTAAAATTTTAATGCACTAAAACACACTATATTGCCCAAATGTTTGATGAAATAAAAAAGATGATCTTAGGCCGAGTACATGGATACCAAACCTGACATGCTTTAAAATTGCGCACAAACAGTGCAGTGGCAACAAAATAAATACATTTTTAAAAGCCTTTAAAGATTACCACTTTAGATTTACAGAGGTGGTCTACTGCTAAAATTACTGCCCTTGATCTGACCTTTGTGGTGATACCTCACATGCATGGTGCAATTGCAGTTAACATTTGACGCCAGACCGACGCCTGCGTTCGCCTTAGTGCGAGAGCAGGGGGGGGGCAGGGGTGCTTTTTTTTTTTTTTTTTTTATTTATTATTTTTTTGCTTTTTTATCTTATTTTTAAACGGTTCCTTTCATTTTTTTTTCAAATCATTTTTATTGTTATCTCAGGGAATGTAAATATCCCCTATGATAGCAATAGGTAGTGACAGGTACTCTTTTTAAAAAAAATTGAGGTCTATTAGACCCTAGATCTCTCCTCTGCCCTCAAAGCATCTGACCACACCAAGATCGGTGTGATAAAATGCTTTCCCAATTTCCCAATGCAATGTTTACATCCGGCGAAATATAAGTCATAAAATGCTCGTAGCTTCTGGTTTCTTAGGACATAGAGATGTTTGGAGCCACTCTGGTCTCTGATCAGCTCTATGGTCAGCTGGCTGAATCACCGGCTACATTCTCAGGTTACCTGTTGAGACAGGAGAGCCAGAGAAAAACACGGAAGACGTTGGGGGGCATTCCCTCCCACTGCTTGTAAAAGCAGTCTAGAGGCTAATAAGCCGCTAGGATTGCTTTTACATGAAAGCCGACCGCTGGCTGAAAAGAATGATACCAAGATGATACCTAAACCTGCAGGCATCATTCTGGTATAACCACTCAAAGTCGTGAATGGCGTACCTGAAGACAAAAAAATGGTTAACAATAAAGCACAGTAAACGGTAAAGTATAAAAAATTGCATACCTGAAAAGCAAACATGATAAAACATAATAACAATAAAACATTGCAGAATAGAATACAGTAAAAAAGAGCAGAACAATAGAGAGAGAATAGAGAGAGAGAGAACAATAAAACAACAACTATTTTTTTTTTTATTTTATTTTTTTTTTTTGTTTTTTTTTTGTTTTTTTACACTTTTTTTGTAACTGTAACTTTTATAACTGTAACCGGTTCCAGGTTCGGGTCTCTCAAAATGCGATGGCATCTTGGAAGACCCTGTGAAAGTGTGTCCTAGTCTGTGCAGTGCTGTACCCTATGCTAATACTCAACTTGTGTATGGTAGCGTTCAAAACATTCACCAATGCAAAGACCAGGATTGTCAGGACAGGAGGGAAAATAATAGCGGGTGTCACGCCTATATCAGCGCTTGCTGCAGACACAACATTTTTTTGGGGGGGGGGGTTCGTTGGGTAGGGGTACTCGGGAGGACATAAAGAAAATGCCTCTCATGCAGCCGACTGCATTTGGTTGGGGATGTGAATGGGGGAAGTACGGGTGCTGCAGAAGTGGTGGGTTCCCAATTAGGATTGGCGAATGCAGCAGGAAGGGCATTATGGGCACGACGGGCCTGTGTTTGTCTTGTTGGTGGCAGCGGGACACTACTTGTGCTTGCCACGTCACCAGCTTGAACTGCACTTATGGGACTCGCCACGTCACCAAGTGTTACTGAAGTGCTGGTTTGACTACGACAGGGGTGTACTAGGCCGCTGTCGCTTGCCAGTTCACCAAAACACTACCAAAAAAAACTGTTAGTGATCGCAGGGATCAGGCCTGACTCTGCGAACGCTGCAGTTATGCGTTTAGTGTTTTGTAAGTGTCAGCCCACCCAAGTGTCAGTGATCGATCGATACTGCACTTGGGTGGGCTGCGCTGGGCCAGGCGGAGGGGCAAAACGCTGGTGCTAGCAGGTATCTGGGCTGATCCCGCTTACACGGCGTTTTTGGGAACCCTAAACTGCTGGGGACGCTAGTATAGATCTGATCGGATCAGATATTAATCCGTTCAGATACTATACCACTAAGGGAGGTGTACGGTGCGTGCGTGCGTGGGTGTTAGCGGTACTGGCGCTAACCTGACGCTGCTTGGGGCTGGTGCTTGCCAGTTCACCAAAATGCTACCAAAAAAACTGTTAGCGATCGCAGGGATCAGGCCTGACTCTGCGAATGCTGCAGTTATGCGTTTAGTGTTTTGTAAGTGACAGTGGTCGATCGATACTGCACTTGGGTGTGCTGGGCTGGGCAGAGGGGCAAAACGCAGATGCTAGCAGGTATCTGGGCTGATCCCGCTAACACTGCGTTTTTGGGAACCCTAAACTGCTGGAGACGCTAGTATAGATCTGATCGGATCAGATATTGATCCGTTCAGATACTATACCACTAAGGGAGGTGTATGGTGCGTGCGTGGGTGTTAGCGGTACTGGTGCTAACCTGACACTGCCTGGGGCGACGCAGACCCTATCTGACCCTAAAACCTAACTTATATCACCGCTGGGTGATCAGGGGGCTAAACCTTTATTAGGTAATAAACGGCGGGTGCCCTGACACTATGAAAAATAAACAAACTAACCAGCATCACCCGTAACAGTTATACGGTGATCACTGGTGAAAGGGTTAACTAGGGTGCAATCAGGGGGTTAAAACCTTTATTCGGTAGTATATGGGGGTCCCTGACGCTATAAAACACTGACAGCGAACCTAAATATTTACCTCCCTAACTAGCGTCACCAGCGACACTAATACAGCGATCAGAAAAATGATCGCTTAGCGACACTGGCGACGGGGGGGTGATCAAGGGGTTAAAACTTTATTAGGGGGGGTTAGGGGGGTACCCTAGACCTAAATGGGGCTAACACTAACTGCCCTACCACACTAACTGTCACAAACTGACACCATGCAGTAATCAAAAAAAAAAAAAACTGCTTGGTGTCAGTGTGACAGGGGGGGTGATCGGGGGGGATCGGGGGGCAAAGGGGGGTGTATTGTATGCCTGGCATGTTCTACTGTGTGTGTAGTGTTTGTGCACTCACATTGCAGTCTTCTCTCCTCGGCGCCGGAACGGAAAATGCCGAGCCGAGGAGAGATGACATCACATCCCCTGCCTCTGTGTACTACACAGAGGCAGGGGAAGATTCTCATTGGCTGGGAGCGATCGTGAGGGGGGGCCACGAAAGGATGGCCTCCCCCTCATCTCTGAACGCTCCCAGACCAAAGCCTACTGTCTCGGGCACCGGGGGGGAGGGGTCCGATTGGAATAACCAAACACTTGTTAGAAACCAGCCAAAATAGCCACAATTTTTCTGAAAAGAAGCCAAGAACTACATAGTTGGATATACATAAAAAATAAAAGCCAACTAACTGTATTTCTAAAGTCATATTTTCAATAAAACTCTTCTCCATCAAACTAAATGCAGTGTGCTTTATGTATCAATAAGGCTGTTCAAAAAATAAATAGCCAGCAATATTTAACAGTAGCCAAAATTAGATCACAAAGTAAGCGAAACTGTCAACCCTACTCCCCAAGAGTCATCAAGCCCAGGGTGCCCTGTATGCAAACGCCGGCTTTCCACACAGAAGATTGGACCTGCACTATATCTTCTACGAACCGTTCATCTCTGTGTGCCATAGAGGACCATAGAGACAGCAGAAATGGGACTTAGGAACTGGCACCTATTGATGCATATTAAGCGCCCTTGGCTTGTGGGTTATTGGATGTTCTGAAGACTAAGATAAAGCATCTTGAGGCCCCCTAGTGCTCTACTTTTGTGCTTTCCTGTATGCTGAAAATCACTAAGTGACCAGCTTGCTTTAGAAACATTTTTTTCCAACATTAGCAAAAGCCAAAACAGATGGAAAAACCTATAAGCTGAATAGAAAAGTGAAATATTGCTTCCTGGCACTTTGAAAAGGCAATCTGAAGGCTGCAGAAATTATATAACTTGAATATCAGTGATTTTCAGTATGTGATGAATGTTTACAGAGTACAAAAGGCAGCCCAATCCTACTGTTGAAAATTACTTTTTGAAAACAAACTTTCCAACTTTCTACAGTTGCTGTGGCAACATTTCCTTCAATTGATTTCTTTACAAAACAGTGACATGCTATGTCCTGAGGTGGGATTATATCAGGTTGTAGACAGCAGCAACTGTCCACCCACTGAAAAATATGAGCAAGGGAATTCATCTGGAGAAAGGGATTACACTCATAACTCAGGCATAATGAGCAGATATAGAACACTGTCTGCTCTGCGGTTGGTCTAGTCAGAGATTAAAATATATTAAAACCACATCTAACCTTTTGGTAATAATACATTTAATACACAAGGGCAACTTGGATTTTAAGTTTTAAACAAAAACTGTAGAGGAAGATAACTACCATTGCAAACCTAAAAATTTGTATTAGCATAGCTTATACTCACCCGCTGACTTTAATACTGATCTGAAATAAGCATGTACATCATTAGAGTTTAGAGTCTTTAAATGCATGCTTGTTCTAGCACGGTGGCCCGGTATTTAAGCAAGAGTGTCCACGTGGTAGATAGACAAATAGCCTTTTCAGGAGATGTCAGCAATGGTAGACTCCATATTTCTTTTATAGATCGATGATGGTGATAAAACCATATATAAGGGCTTTCGAATAAAAATAAAAATCCTTTTAGAAAGGGCTATATTGGCCAGGATTTAGTCTAGTCCTCACTATTTTTAATTCTTTAATTTTTCATTTCAGCAACTACAGGTTGTCTTGCACTGCCAGTTGAAAGGGAGCCAAATGGTGTGGGTGAGGATCAATAAACTCCAGTCTCTGCCTGGTGTGACAGGCTGTGCGTGCCTTCCCTGTGGCAGACAGCTGGGATTTTCCCCGATTGCAAAATACATTCTTTATCAGCTGGAAAAGATAGAAGGCAGTACGTGACACAGTTGATGAAACACACATTTTTATATTGCACCCAAACTGTACCCAATGCACCTTGAAAACGTATGTGTGTTGCGATGCAAGACAATGCACAGTTGGAAACAAAAATGAATGGACTGCCCTAATGCAATGAACACTAACAATGCACAGCAACATAACGTACCACACGCGTGAGAAGGGGTCTTTGACTTGACACTCACTTATGGTTGACACTGATCAATAACTGGCCCATTTATATGACTAAGATGACTCCTTAATTGAATTTACTTCCATTTATAACGGGCAAGATGCAATGGTATGTGCTCATTAAGGATTCAGGTTTGGGTCTTCCATAGTTTGGAGGTGAACCCTGACCATTTACGGTTCATGGATATGTCAAATTAATGCAGGGTTTTACAGCCATATCAACCATATTGCACTTCCTAGCATTTGGACTTCACTATATATGGGCGAGTTACTAGCAGTTACTTGGGGTTACTAGCAGCCATATTGTTAATGTGCTTAGCTGTAATAAGGAAAGCCTAGGAAGTGCTGCTGATAAACTGCAAAGTAACAAATTAGTGTAAGGCTTGTAGGCACTGGCAGGTACACTAAAGTGAAAATAAAAACATATTGAATGTCATGTAGGTAGCCAATTGCTCTGTATCTTGGAGAATTGGGGGTGGGGTATGTGCTGAAACGTGGTATCAGACCCCTGCCCTTCTCACAAACTCGTGACACAGAACTGGACAATCTCACACTGCGCTGTCACATGCGTAACAATGCCACTCTCAGATGTAATTTGTGCAGGGTAATCAGGGTGAGAGTAATTGCCACTGGGTTAAGTTAACTAAGCAATTAACTCTTTAAGCTACCAACACCCCCTTTTGACGGAGAGGGAGGAAACTCATAATCTTAGCAATACCAACTATGATTTTAGAATAAGTGCCGGTTCACACCAGCGCGATGTCAGACATCGCATGTGATTCGCACTGCACTGCTGTGCAGATCACATGCGATATCTGTGCAAAGTGAATTCAGCCATACAGATCATATGGCTGAATTTGCATCGCATTCGGACCAAAATCATGCAAGTAAATTCAATTAAGGAGTCATCTTAGTCATATAAATGGGCCAGTTATTGATCAGTGTCAACCATAAGTGAGTGTCAAGCCAAAGACCCCTTCTCACGCGTGTGGTACGTTATGTTGCTGTGCATTGTTAGTGTTCATTGCATTAGGGCAGTCCATTCATTTTTGTTTCCAACTGTGCATTGTCTTGCATCGCAACACACATACGTTTTCAAGGTGAACACCCATGCGATCGGATTCCTGTCCAAATTCACAGTTCGCACTACGATATGTGAACCGATCTGGGGGTGTCTTTAACTTTCTATTGACATCTGCAGTGGTTCGCATAAGGCAGTGTGAACTGCCCGTGAGGTCTATGCAATGTGGGAACCAGCACTGTAATCGTACTGGTTCCTATATTGTGCTGGTGTGAACCGTCACTTAATGTCTGCAACACACACTGGGGGAAATTTACTAAAACTAGAGCACATTTAGAATCTGGTGCAGCTGTACATGGTAGCTAATTAGCTTCTAACGTCAGCTCATTCAATTAAGCTTTGGCAAAAAAACCTGGAAGCTGATTTATTACTTTACAGAGTTGCACTAGATTATGGACTCTCCTGTGTTGGTAAATAATCCCCACTGTCACCACAGACAGGTATGTTCAGAGGATTTGTACTATCCAGTAGCACTCTTCAAGAGACAGGGATTCTTTTTAGCTTGCATAGCGCATTAATGCCGCGTACACACGGTCGTACTTTTCGTCTACAAAAGTCCAACGGACGCTGACGGACTAAAGCTGGCTGGTAATCCGATCGTGTGTGGGCTTCTCCGGACTTTCAACGTACTTTTTTAGCCTCAAATCCGACGTACTTTAGATTTGAAACATGCTTCAAATCTTTACGTCGTAACTACGACGGACCCCGAAGTCCGCTCGTCTGTATGCTAGTCCTACGGACAAAAAAACGACGCATGCTCATAAGCAAAAACTAAACGGAAGCACTCGGTCTAGTAAAACTAGTGTTCGTATTGTAGGTAGCACATTCATCACGCTGCAAAATCTGTGATCGTTGAATGCAGCGCATTTTATTTCTTCTTTACGAATGCTATAAAGAACGAAGGTGTTTTGCTGTTCATATTCAGAGTTCTCCCAAACTGATTTCTGGATTCTTTTTCTCTTTGATCTCATGAATGATATAGTATGCTTTTTAAAAACAATGTTTCCATACTAATATAATACTTTTTACCTTTTTTTTGTTTTTGATTTTTTTGTGTGGAGTCATATTTTCTTGTAATTTTTATCCAGATATTTATTTTATGATTGGTGTTGAACTTTTTTATATGTTTATCTCTAGATTTTTATTTTTCATTTTTTGGTGTTTGTAAAGTTACCACAAAGAACCCATTTGTATTTTTTTTATTTTTTTTTTTATATTTTTTAGGTTTGTAAAGTTACCACAAAGAACCCATTATTATAGTTTTGTTTTTCTAGTGATTATTTTTTATTTTTAAGATAAAGTTAACCCAAAGCACCGTTTTTGGTTATGTATATTTTTGTTCTTTCCCAGACTTACCACTCGAACATTATTAACATTAGTAATGTATTTTTGGTGTGTTTTTGCAAACTCAATGAGATTGTTGTCCCTTGATAATTTAACATTGTGTGTAAAATCAATGATTTAAAAGAAAACACATAAAGTCTTTTGCTAAACTCAAAAAAGATCCATTTATTCATGGTCAAAATAAAATAAAGAGGAAGTCAACGCTGGAAAAAGTCTGTGTAGAAGAAAATTGGGATCTTGAGGAGTCCATATAAGAGGGAGCACAATCTGGTCCAAGAATCCCAGAGATCAACAGCACCAGCAGATGATATAGATGTCCCCAGACTGTGGTACTACAACAGCCTGCGTCTTCTGTCAGACCAGACTGAACCCAGGTCATCACTTTCTTCTCTTCCCTGCAGCCTTTCCTCCACGCTGCCCTGCAGCCTTCCCTGCAGCCTTCCCTGTAGCCTTCTTTGGAGGCTGTGGCTGTGGTGTTTCAGTTGTGGCAGGAGGAGGAGGAGGAGGAGGAGGAGGAGGAGGGGGGGCTGCCTCATGTAGTTGGGTGTTTCGGGTTAGCGTGCCCTGCAGCCCCTTCTGGATAGTTTCCCCAAATAGGCGCTCGCAAATGAGACGCTGCTCCCAATCCATTTGAAGAAGCCTGCTGGCAAAGTAGCAGCCATAGGCCTCTTCTGCTTCGGGGGGGCTCCTCAAAAAACGTGTGGCCTCTTGCATGAGGCGCAGGGATGCCTCCTGTGTGACGGCCCCCTTCCTGGCCCTTTTTTTGGGAAGGTGGAGGGGAGGCACTTGGGATTGGGTCATGCTCCTACTGGGCCCAGCCATCTCACTGGGACCAGCCATCTCACTGGGACCAGCCACCTCACTTGACCCAGCCACCTCACTGGGACCAGCCACCTCCTGCCTGACACTGGGCCCAGCCTCCTCCAGGATGATGGGGAATCCGGCCTCCTCCAGGCTGTCCATGGGCCCGGTCTCCTCCTGCCTGCCACTTTCCACACATTCCTCCTGGATGGACTCATCCTGTGTATAAAAAAAGGACATAGTTTTATTTATTTTTTTGGGGTTCATCAATGACACACAATTTGCTTCTCATGACTAGCAAATTCAATGTGAATACATCTCTTTAATAAAAGAGTCTAATCAGACACCCTAATTTTTTCTAGCAGGTGCCAAACATATTTAGCCACTCCTGTCAATTGATATGTCTACACAATTTTGAGTGCAAAAATCTTGGAGAAAATTATAACATCCAGTTAACCTCATTAATATTAGTACAGTAAATATTGTTTAAACTAATTTACCTGACTCCAGATGGTCATATCCGGTTCATCCAGGATGGAAGACCCAGCTTGCTCCTCATCAGCCTCTGCTGGGGTGGAGGGAAGGGTGGAGGGAAGGGTGGAGGGAAGGGTGGAGGGAAGGGTTGAAAGTGATGCCCTGGCTTCAGTCTGGTCATCAAGAAAACGTAGTTGATTGTAGTACCACAGCCTGGGTACATAAACATCATCTGCTGATGCTCCTGATCTCATTGATTCCTGGATCTTCTTATGCTCCCTCTTATACATATTCCTCAAGACCCCAATTTTCTTGAGCAATGTCTCCATTGTTGCTTCCGGGATGGTCGCCTGGACAAAGGACAGAAGTCTCTCCAGCGTTGACTTCCTCACATGCTTAGCATAATACTGAGGGTGTTTCACCTCCCACAAATTCCTCATCTCTCGATATTTAGATATGAAAGCTGTAAGGAACTCTGGATCCTTAAATAGGGGATTCATTATATCTGGAAAAGATAAAGTCACAAGACAAAAAACACTTATTAGGTTTCTGCTAACCCCTCATCATCTTCTCCCTATGTAGGCCTCATCAATCTATCAAGCCATATAGGCCGCTTGCTGCAAAGTCATGACCATAAAAAAAAATATAATTTTAAAATTACCTTTGTTTAGTAACGTCCCGGTCCACTATCACCTACGCACAGAACGTACGTACGACACGTGCACAAGGCCTCTCTTTATACACTACGCATGTGTGAAACTCCGCCTGCGTCGCCCGCCCCTGACGTTCGATTTTAACTCATGTTCTCCGCCCATTTTTAATTACGGCGCGTAGTGGGGTGAATAATGGCGGAGACACATGACATGTTAACTACCTCAGGTAGCGAAAAAAGCCCGGAGGCTGGAACGTCAACAAGATCTGTGAAGCCTAGATTTAAGGCCTCCAATATGAGTTTTGAAGAGATGATGGAGATGGTGGCCATTCTTCTAAAAAAGGACTATGATGGGAAGTATGGGCCGTACGCCCGGCCAAATTTGCGCAAGGCCAAAATAATGGCGAAGGTGGTGGACACTTTACAGGCTTCTTTTGGGGTCCAGCGCTCCAAGGATCAAATTCGAAAAAGATGGTCTGACCTCAAGCTCAGGGAGCCGGATCAGTACAGACGGATCCGTAAAGTGCTTAAAAAAAGTAAGTACTTGTCGTGTTTTTCTCTTGTGTTTATTACCTTGTATACTGCTCCATGTGCTTTTCATTCCTATACGATTTTTTTTCTCCTCGTTTCAAACGATCTTTTAATAAACATCGTTACATATCTATAGATATATCTATATATATGTATGTAGGAATATCTATATATCTATCTATATATATATGTGTGTATGTATATATGTGTATGTGTGTATGTATATATGTGTATGTGTGTATATATATATATATATATATATAGAGAGAGAGAGAGAGAGAGAGGTAGATAGATAGATAGATATAGATAGATATAGAAATGTAAAACATTCTTTTGGAATAATTTAAGTTATCTTTTTTTTTTTTATTTACATTTAGTTAGATATTTATATTTTGTTACAGATATAGAGAGAGAGAGAGAGAGAGAGATCAAAAGATTATTAACTATATTTCGAGATATTGATATCTAGATATCTATCTATCCGATATGTCTTTATAATTTTAAATATTGAGGTAAAATAGGAACTCTACACAAACAGAACATTTGTACACCACTTCACTACAAAGGTTTGAAAATTACTATGTACTAAAATATCTGTGTGCTAAGTAGATTAATTTTTTGGTTCACATAGGGGAAAAATCACTCAGCCAACAAGAACACAGTCCACCCCAAGCCAAACAACATACTTGGGAAATCAGCCCAAGCCCCACTGAGGATGTGGATGAAGGAGAGGTGGGCGACATGGGCACCCCACCAGGTGAGTGTCTGACACACCAGATTACGGTAATCTATGCATGGCTGCCTTTTCTTTTATGTAATTTTTCTACTCTATTTTAGGTGATCTGGTTGTGCTTGAGTCAAGCAACAGCGCCACCCCCGAGGATGTGGAGGAATTATGCGACATGGGCACCCCACCAGGTCAGTGTCTGAGACAACAGCTTTATTATGGTAAGGTAAACTATGTATGTGTGCATATTTCTAAACACATTATTTGTTTTCATTCCACTTTAGGTACAAGAACTGAATATTTCACCTCAGACAGTGCCCAACAGCTAATTGGTCAAATAATGGCCTGGAATGGGGAGATCGATGAAATGCGGAATCGGCTGGATCGTATGCAGCAGGAAATGAAGGACATGATTGATGTTTTGGGTCGAATCTAAATTCCCTTTTTGAAACCCCAAAACATCGATCATGTCCTTCATTTCCTGTTTTGCTGACCCCATTCTGGGCCTTCTCTTTATTATTTTTGCATTACTTATATGGCTGTTTAACAAAATTTAAAAAAGGAGGGCTGTTTATAGAAAATACCTTAAAAATCCCCCCCAAAAAAAACTTGATTTTTAAAAAAATAAAAAAATAAAAAGATAATTGATTTAAAAAAAAAAAAAAAAAAAATTGATTTAAAAAAAAAACAAAAAAAAAAATAAAAAGATAATTGATTTAAAAAAAAATAGATTTTAAAAAAAACCAAAAAAAAATAAAAAATTGATTTAAAAAAAAAAAATAGATTTTAAAAAAAACACAAAAAAAAAAACAAAGGATTTTAAAAAACCCAAAAAAATAAAAATAAAGGATTTTAAAAAACCCCCCCAAAAAAAAAGGCTTTAAAAAAATAAAAAATAAAAAAAAAGCCTGTTTGCGAAAATCAAAAAGCCCAAAAAAAATTTTTGTGGATTATGTACAAATCTTTAAATATAATTATATTTTTCCAAATTCTTAAGATATCATTATATTTTTGGCTAGGAACATTTTATACTAAATGCATAACTGAATGCATAACAACGATTAATAAAAACATCTCCTTATAGGAATTCAATAAATGTGTGGTTTGTTATTTCAATGCTCAGTATCAGTTTGGTTATAATTGTCAACAAGTTGTTTACAGTGGCAATGGAGCTTATTTAGACATTTAAAAGGAAAATACAGTTGGCACTACAACTGATCGACCATAACCTTAGGAGAAAGCCCAAAAGAAAGGCAAGCAATAAATATAATTCCAGATTTCATCAAAAAAATTTTTATTTAAAAAAATTAAATATCCTGGCCCATTGCAATGGCCCCCCTACCCATAAAATAATTCACATATTGCTGTCTAACTTGACGGGCACTTTGGGGGGCCAAGCCAGTACGGACAGTATCCAGGCCCGTAAGGTGGTCATCTAGAAGTACGGCCTCAGGCCCAACTGTTCCGATATAATTGTGAGAATGTTTGTGTAAAAAGTTGTGCAGAATGCAGCAGGATAAAATGATAAAATTAAGTTTGTATTCCGCCAAATTTAATGGATGTTTGAAACAGGCGGAACCGGCTGGCCAGAATCCCAAACGCATTCTCAACCACTCTTCTAGCTCTGGCCAGCCGGAAATTAAAAACCCTCCTCTCCGGGGTGAGGGTTCTTTGGGGGAATGGCCTCATGAGGTGCTTGTTTAGAGCGAAGGCTTCATCGGCAATGAAGACAAAGGGGAGTCCTTCCACGTTATCCGCATCAAGTGGCAATCCCAGGCCACCACTCTGGAGACGCTGGCAGAACTCCGTCTGGGCAAATACTCCTCCATCCGACATCCGGCCATTCTTCCCCACGTCTACATATAAAAATTCATAGTGTGCCGACACCACCGCCATTAAAACAATACTGTGGAACCCCTTATAATTAAAATAGTATGACCCCGAATGGGGTGGTGGCACGATGTGGACATGTTTCCCATCTATAGCCCCTCCACAATTGGGAAAGTCCCAACGGCTGGCAAAATGGGATGCCACAGTCTGCCATTCCTGTGGCGTTGAAGGAAACTGGGGAATCAAACAAGAAAACCAAAATCATTAATTTGGAAGCTAACATTGCAAGAAAATTATACAATTAAAAACATTATTCCCCAGCATCAGTATAACATTAAATAATTTAAATCTTCTGGAATATCTAATATGGAAAGGCACACTTATCAGATTGCTCACCCCCTCTGATGGAACATTGATTACATTTTAGGGGGTTGTGAAATCCATAAAAAAGATTACTTTTAGGACACGCAGGAATTTAGGGACTAAAAAGGCTACAAGACTGCAGTTGTCGCACTCTGCAAGTGCAGTTGCTAACCAGCTTACAGTAAATGAGGTAAGGTAAAAAGGCAGTCATGTTGCAAGGAGTACACAATCACATGCAAGGGCAATTAATGAAAACACTTTGTGGCTTGCATATGATTGGATGATGGAAATCAGCAGAGCTTCTGCTCATTTACTAAAGCACTGGAACAAATGCACTTGTAGAGTGCGCATGCATTTTGCAAAGTGCAACATATATTTGCTTTATACAAATCAACACCACAGAACATTCAAGCCAATTTTTACGAGGGTGGGGGTGGGGGGGGGGAAATCTAGCTAATTGCTAATTAGCAGCACACTATTTGGAGTGAGTTTAGGTGGGGGGTTGGGAAATCAAGCTAATTGCTAATTAGCAGCACACTATTTGGAGTGAGTTTAGGTGGGGGGTGGGGGGTTGGGAAATCTAGCTAATTGCTAATTAGCAGCACACTATTTGGAGTGAGTTTAGGTGGGGGGTGGGGGGTTGGGAAATCAAGCTAATTGCTAATTAGCAGCACACTATTTGGAGTGAGTTTAGGTGGGGGGTGGGGGGTTGGGAAATCTAGCTAATTGCTAATTAGCAGCACACTATTTGGAGTGAGTTTAGGTGGGGGGTGGGGGGTTGGGAAATCAAGCTAATTGCTAATTAGCAGCACACTATTTGGAGTGAGTTTAGGTGGGGGGTGGGGGGTTGGGAAATCAAGCTAATTGCTAATTAGCAGCACACTATTTGGAGTGAGTTTAGGTGGGGGGTGGGGGGTTGGGAAATCAAGCTAATTGCTAATTAGCAGCACACTATTTGGAGTGAGTTTAGGTGGGGGGTGGGGGGTTGGGAAATCTAGCTAATTGCTAATTAGCAGCACACTATTTGGAGTGAGTTTAGGTGGGGGGTGGGGGGTTGGGAAATCTAGCTAATTGCTAATTAGCAGCACACTAAATACACTCAAACAAAATACATTCAAAATGAGTAGACTAGGTGGATATGTTCCCATCATTGCATGCTGGGGAGGTTATTGAAGGAAAATATACATGCATGACAAAAAAGAACAGGAAAAAAATCCAGCATGTGTGAGGATAAAAAGGGGACATTCACACTATATTGCAATGATGGTAAGTAGTGTTTGAAGCAAGAAATACATTACATTATCAAAGATTACATAAAAGAACATGTGATGCTAATCAAAGAAAAATATCTTACCTTAATATAGTCCTTCTGCAGGACCTGTATGATGGCAGAACAGGTCTCTGGGATAATGATCCCCAGAGCCTGGGGGGAGATCGCTGTCGAGAACTTGAGGTCCTGCAGGCTTCTCCCTGTCGCCAAGTACCGCAACGTGGCAACTAGCCTCTGCTCCGGAGTGATGGCTTGCCTCATGCAGGTATCCTGCCTGCTGATATAGGGGGTCAGCAAAGCCAACAAACGGTCAAAAACGGGGTCCGTCATCCGGAGAAAGTTCCTGAAATCCTCAGGATTATTCTCACGGATCTCACGGAGCAATGGCATGTGACAGAACTGGTCACGCTGGAGCAACCAATTCTTGGTCCATGAACTCCTCCTCGCCCTGTTCATGGACTGGTCTTGGTCTGAAGAATAAACTACAGCACCAAACACATACAATGCACGAGCTCGACGACGAGTACGTACAGGTAACATGGTTACAAAACGGTCGGCTGGTCAGAACGCACTAAACAGTACGCACTGAAGAACAGCAAGGCCTGTGAAGAGCGACCTGAAAATCAGGAACGAGCGGACAATAAAACAAAGATTTCTCAATGCCAACTGACCAAACGCACTGAAAAGCAGATACAAACCTCACAAGCACAGACTGAACAACATTTAAAACGAACTGAAAAATACGAGTCTCACAAGCGCGAATCGTCTCTCACCAAACTTCTACTAACACGAGATAAACACGAGATTAGCAGAAGGAGCCCAAAGGGTGTCGTACGGGCTATTGAACTTCCGTTTTATAGTCTCGCCGGACTTGGTGTACGTCACCGCGTACTAGGCTGTCGAACTTTTGTGTGGTCGTGTGTAGGCAAGTCCGTTCGTTAGAAAGTCTGCCGCAAGTCCGCCGAAAGTACGCCGGAAGTATGTCGGACAGGCTGTCGGACTTTTGTAGCTGAAAAGTCCGACCGTGTGTACGCGGCATAAGAGTCAAGGTTAACACTTTTCAACATACAGTTTAATAATGAAACGGCAAAAAGATGGTGCAAATAAAATATTTACAGAAAAAAGGGTTTTAACAAGCAATAAGGAGACAATAATGCCGCGTACACACGAGCGGACTTTACGGCGGACTTTGCCCGGCGGACTGGATTTCGTCGGACAATTCGATGTGTGTGGGCTCCAGCGGACTTTGTTTTCTCAAAAGTTGGACGGAATTAGATTTGAAACTTGTTTAAAATTTATCCGTTGAAATCGAGTCCGGTCGAAAAGTCCGCCGTCTGTATGCTAGTTCGACGGACTAAAAAGCCACGCTAGGGCAGCTATTGGCTACTGGCTATGAACTTCCTTGTTTTAGTCCGGTCGTACGTCATCACGTATGAATTCGACGGACTTTGGTGGATTGTGTGTAGGCAAGTCCGTTCATTCAGAAAGTCCGTCGGAAAGTACGTCGAAAAATCCGCCGGGCAAAGTCCGCCGTAAAGTCCGCTCGTGTGTACGCGGCATTAAGCAACAGAGAAATAAAAAAAAGCTGAAAAGGAAGAATATTTGCAATGTCCTTGGTTTTAGCAGAGTTCCGTCAATGAGCAAGGTGTTATTGGCTCTCATAACTTGACAGATGTTCCTTGGTTGATGGTACATGAGAGCTATCAAAACGTGGATGCATTCCACTTTTCTTCACATCAAGGGGGAGTGTTGACAGAGACCATCTGACCAATCACCTGGTCTAAGGGGTAGTTGCTTGGATGTCATCACGTTTATGTCCCAGATACAGTTTTCTATAAGTATTCATATCTCTGAATATCTACAGTTTACAGTTTGCTAATCTGCAGATTATTGTCCAGCATGAAATTCACTTTCCAATAAATTTAAATGTGACAGGTCTCAGAAGTCTAAAATAGAGATAAAAAATATTCCCGTGCTACCAAAGATGAACAGTATACGGTATTTGGTTGCAGCAAGCACCGACCGGGTCAAACACCACCCAGCAAATATAATCCAAATAAACCAAAAAAAAAAACCACAGTGCTGTGCTCCAAATTAAAGTGAGTCATAAATCTAGAGTTAAAGTCATAAATCTATTATAATCACCCTACCCCACAATATCCAGATAGATATGACTAAAATAGAGATAAAAAATATTAGGAATATATTCTCAACGTCATATCCAGAGGTTGTCTTTGGGAAATAGACGTATGAGTGCTGTCAGCATTCCTGTAGAGGTTGAAGGGGTGGGGGGTCTGCCTGTCAGTGCTCAGAACATACGCCGCATCCAGATGGGAAAGAGACATACAGCTTTACATAATAAAAGCCAAGAGTAGATTCAGGCTGAAGGAAGCCTCTTCTAAGAAGGATGCACAAGAAAGCCCGCAAACAGTTTGCTGAAGACAAGCAGACTAAGGACATGGATTACTGGAACCATGTCCTGTGGTCTGGTGACCAGGTGAGGAGTACAAAGACAAGTGTGTCTTGCCTACAGTCAAGCATGGTGGTGGAAGTGTCATAGTCTGTGTCTGCATGAGTGCTGCCGGCACTGGGGAGATACAGTTCATTGAGGGAGCTATGAATGCCAACATGTACTGTGACATACTGAAGCAGAGCATGATCCCCTCCCTCCAGAGACTGGGCCGCAGGGCAGTATTCCAACATAACGACCCCAAACACACCTCCAAGATGACCACTGCCTTGCTAAAGAAGCTGAGGGTAAAGGTGATGGACTGACCAAGCATGTCTCCAGACCTAAACCCTATTGAGCCTCTGTGGGGCGTCCTCAAAGGTGGAGGAGCTCAAGGTCTCTAATATCCACCAGCTCAGTGATGCCATCATAGAGGAGTAAAAGAGGACTCCAGTGTCAACTTGTGAAGCTCTGGTGAACTCCATGCCCAAGAGGGTCAAGGCAGTGCTGGAAAATAATGGTGGTCACACAAAATATTGACACTTTGGGCCCAATTTGGACATTTTCACTTAGGGACGTACTCACTTTTGTTGCCAGCTGTTTAGACATTAACCACTCCACCCCAGAAGATTTGGCTGCTCAATGACCAGGCCATTTTTTGCAATACGGCACGGCGTCACTTTAACTGACAATTGCTTGGTCGTGCGACGCTGTACCCAAACAAAATTGACGCCCTTTTTTTCCCACAAATAGAGCTTTCTTTTGGTGGTATTTGATCATCTCTGCGGTTTTTATTTTGCGCTATAAACAAAAAAAGAGCGACAATTTTGAAAAAAACACAATATTTTGTACATTTTGCTATAATAAATATCCCCAATTAAAAAAAAAATATTTCTTTCCTCAGTTTAGGCCGATATGTATTCTACATATTTTTGGTAATAAAAATCGCAATAAGCGTATATTGATTGGTTTGCGCAAAAGTTATAGCGTCTACAAAATAGGGGATAGATTTATGGCATTTTTATTATTTTTTAATTTTTTTACTAGTAATGGCGGTGATCTGCGATTTTTATCGGGACTGCAACATTATGGTGGACTTTTGACACATTTTTGGGACCATTGACAATTATACAGCGATCAGTGCTATAAAAATGCACTGATTACTGTGTAAATGTCACTGGCAGGGAAGGGGTTAACACTAGGGGCTATCAAGGGGTTAACTGTGTTCCCTAGTGTTCTAACTGTAGGCGGAGGGGACTGACTATAGGAGATGACAGATCATTGTTCCTAGCTAGTAGAAACTCACAATCTGCCTCTCCTTACAGAACAGGGATTTGTGTGTTTACACACACACGTCCCTGTTCTCGCTCTCGTGCCCGCGATCGCACTTGGCCGGCGGTCATTGCAACCGCCGGCCACGCGCATTGGTACCCCCGCAGTGCAGCGGCCGCGCGCCTGCTATCCCGCTTAAAGGGCTGACGTACAGCTACGATGCCTCGCAGGATCGTGCCAATCTGCCGCTGTATAATGATGGTGACTGGTCGGCAAGCGGTTAATGGCTGTGTGTTGAGTTATTTTGAGGGGACAGCAAATTTACACTGTTATACAAGCTGTACACTCACTACTTTACATTGTAGCAAAGTGTCATTTTTTCAGTGTGGTCACATGAAAAGATAGAATAAAATATTTACAAAAATGTGAGGGGTGTACTCACTTTTGTGAGATACTGTAAGAGGTATTTCTGAATCTGTGATAGATTTTACAGGCCACAATGTTAGCACTATTCCAGGAATTACAACTGGCCATTCCAGTCGAACGCCTTGAAATGGACAGAGTTCAGTTCAGCTTTGACCCCAAAAAACGACTGTTCCAGCTAGAAATGCTAAATATATTCCGGATCATTCGGCTTTCTGTTCAGAACTGGTTTCACATTTACACATATGGTGGAAATGTCCAGTGGTACAAGAATTTTGGAAATCTATTTTCATGCTTGCCTCAGCAATGTTCGAAAGCACTATAACACCTGACCCAGCATTGGCCCTTCTAAACTTAAGACTGGAATTTCTACAACAAAAACAGTTTAAATTATTAATACAGCTCTTAACAGCTGCTAAGCAGACTATAGCTAAAGCTTGGAAAACACCTACTTTGAATTTAGCCGATACCAAACATAGAATGAACCAAACTCTGTTACATGCAAAGATTTAAGCTTTAGATACAAACAGTCTAAAAAAGTTTAATAATCTATGGAAACCAGGGATTAAACATTGCTTGTCACCAGACTTCGAAGACCAAGTACTTTTAGCATGGTAGATGAGGATTTAATGTGTAGATATATCAATACCCTCTGGGAGTAACCTACCTTTGGGGACCTCCTATGCCTCCCTCTATCTACTTGCTTTCTTTCCCCTCCTTGTTGTAAACCCCTTCCCCTCCTTATTTTTCATATTACCTTTTTAATTCAGGTAAACTCCATTATAGTTGGTTGACATCACATAATATTATGCTGATATTAGGCCCCAAATCAGCGGTAGATTAATCATAATGTTCTATTATTGAAAAGAGCACCAAATATACTAGCGACTCTACATAAATTTATATATAAGGTGGATTCTTGTTTAGATAGATAACTATTAACTTACTGCATTGATCTGTCTTAATTTAATTCCAAACTAAACAATTATATGATGTCATATGTGACTAGAGATATACTTTCCTGTAATAAGATTATCTTAATGTTACGATGTAAAATTTCTCTCTTTACTAATTTCATTCAATGTTTTCTTATAATCTTTAATATTTTAACAAGAAAAAAAATAGGCTTTCCAAGTAAAATGATCATGTTTACATTGTAGTCATACTCCTTTGGTTATAAATGGAGAATGGGTTGTGAGGGTGACTGATGTTAAGTTCTTGGGCACAATTATTACATACAATCTTTTATGGTTAGCACATACTGTATAACGCTTTTGGTTTGGAAGGCACATCAGCTATACTTTTTAAGAGAATTAACCACTTGCCGACCAGCCACTGCAGTTTTACTGCAGCAGAATGGTATGGCTGGGCGAAACAACGTTATGTAACGTCGCTTCGCCCTGTGGCCACTAGGGGTGCGCGTCCGCTGCTCGCCTCTGGAGCCGATGTGAGTGCCCGGTGGTCGCGATGACCGCCGGGTTCCCGCGATCGCTCATAACACACCGAGAACCCGGGATCTGTGTGTGTCTCTCAGCCAATAAGCTCTAATGTTTATTTTAAGATTATAGGTTAGTTAGTTCACTTTTAGTGCAGTATATTGAAGTGCGTTAGTGCACGTTTACTGCAGTATATTGAAGTGCGTTAGTACACATTTACGGCAGGATATTGAAGTGCATCAGGGTACTTTTACGGCAATATATTGAAGTATGTTAGTGCACTTTTACGGAATTATATTGAAATGCGTCAGTGCAGTTTTATTGCAGTATATTGCAGTGTGTCAGTGGAGTGTGTCTGTGTAGTGAGTACTCAAGTTAAAGTGCACCAAATACCACTTTACATTGATTAACGTGCATTCAAGTACACATTTCCACGTCTTTATTACATTTCGGTAATAAGCCCCCCCCCATCATGTCTGGGAGGCCAACAAGGAGAGGCAGATGTTCCCATGGCACTGTGAGGGGGCCAGCAGCATCTGTGTCCACAGGCAAAGGGAAACATGGTCTGTCCTCAGGCAGGGCATCATTTCCTCGGTTTAGTGATGTTGCCCGTGCTATCCAGCCACAGCATGCACTTTTATGGCAGTATATTGAAGTGCGTTGGTGCACTTTTACTGCATTATATTGAAGTACATCAGTGCAGTTTTACTGCAGTATATTGCAGTGTGTCAGTGGAGTGTGTCTGTGTAGTGAGTACTCAAGTTAAAGTGCACCAAACACCACTTTACATTGATTAGCGTGCATTCAAGTACACATTTCCCTGTCTCTATTACATTTCGGTAATAAGCCCCCCCTCCCATCATGTCTGGGAGGCCAACAAGGAGAGGCAGACATTCCCATGGCACTGTGAGGGAGCCAGCAGCATCTGTGTCCACAGGCGAAGGGGGACGTGGTCTGTTCTCAGACAGGGCACCATTTCCTCGGTTTAGTGATGTTGCCCATGCTATCCAGCCACAGCATGCAGAGGAGGTGGTGGACTGGCTTACTAAACTATCCTCATCCTCCTCATCTTATATCACTCAAGCAGAGACTAATGCGCAGTCCACCACAGCTGCCAGAGTGGCCTATTCTACCTCCTTGTCCACAGCTACTTCTGCCATAGCACCAGCATCATGCATAGAGGAGACAGCTGAGTTATTTGAACACAGCGTCAGCCACTTGTTCCTTGATGATGCACAGGCAATACTTAATTCTGGTGTTGGTTCTGAGGTTGAGGAAGGCAAGAAAATGAGCCTACAGAGAGGGGAGAACACTGGTAAACAACAAATTGGCAGTCAAGTTCCCCCAGCCACAGCATATTGCCAAGTTGGTTCCAGTGATTAAGAGGATAGAGGAGATGGTGATGATGAGGTCACTGACACGACTTGGGTGCCAGATTGAGCAGAGGAGGAAAGTAAGGGTGAGGCACAACCCCAACGAGGCAGCCATCATGGGAGAGTAGAGAGCAGCCACCTTATTCCATTACATTGTGGAGCTGTTATCTCCCGGCCCACTTCTCACAGCTCAGCTGTCTGGGCCTCTTTTAGCACATGTGCAGCCAATCGCACTGTTGCATATTGCAAACTCTGCCTAAAGCAGATCAAGTGTGGCAAAAACACCAGCCATTTGGGAACCACATGCTTGACAAGGCATTCGACTTTGCAATACTCAACACGTTGTCAAATCGAAGGTACACTAGTGAAGAGGCCTACACATTTCTGAGCATGAGAGATAGTGAAGAGGAAGTCACTCATCTGTCAGATTCAGGCTCAGAATACAAACCTGTAGACAGCAGCGGCACCCTGACAGATAGCTCTGAAGATGGAGTTGGGATCCCTGCCAAGGTCAGGCGTACCAGACCCCATTCTTCTTCTGCTGGTGCAAGAACCGCAGGTCCCTCGTATGGAGTACTATAAGAAAAAAGCGCCTAGATCGAAAGAGTTGGATTACCAAATAAAAGTACCATCATCCCAAAGGTCTAGTGCAAAGAAGGGCAGGGGTAGGGGACGGCCGCAGTTAGCTGCTTCTGTCGGCCGGTATATCGATACCCCATGCAGGGGAAGAAAAACCAAGGGGGGAGGGACTATTGCGGTACTAGGTATAGATAAGTATTTAGTAAGAAAAGGTAAAGAGGGAGGTAGTAATATGATAAAATTCAATTTTAATAGAAAACATGGTTAAAAAGTTATTACAGTGTCACATACAGTTGTAATTCAAAGCAGAAGCAGTAAATACAACCAAATGGATTACAACCAATCGTGATGGTGGATACAAATAAAGCTTGGATTCTCGACCGGTTTCACGGTTTTCACCGCTTCCTCAGGAGAGCAATATCTGTGGTACAACATACAATAAATTGTAATAAATACACAATTCAACAAGTACATAAGAAGGTTGTTGTTGCAGCAAAATCATTATATAGTACATTAAGCAAATACATACATATTAAGTACAATAAGGATGAGCTCACCCGTTCAGTAGTTCTCTGTGGGTATGTAAAGCCCCAAGTAGTTCCCCCTGCGGCGAACACAGGGGATAGCAAACAGCCTCTGGATGGATACATTTTGGATGATAGAGTTGTATAAGTCAATGGACTAGAGGATCAGTAAAGAGGGGTAGAATAAGGGGGTGCCAGTGATGTAACTCTAAAATTTAAAACCGGTGTGCGAGGAAAAAAACAGGAGAAGAACGGGAAAAGTTGGGTGGGAATAGATAGTAAGAAGTGAGGAAGGGAGGAGGAGGGGGGGGGACACGGGAAGGGGGGAGGAGGGTGGAGGAAGGAGGGGGGGAGGGGGGAGGGGGGATGGGGGTGGGGGAAAGGGGGGAGGGGGGGGAAGGGAGGGGAAGGGAGGGGAAGGGGGGGGAGAGGAGGCAAGGGAAGGAAGGCGGTGAGGGGGGGAGGGGGGGGAAGAAGAGAGGGGGGAAGGGGAGGGGGGGGGAAAGGGGAGGGGAAATAGAGAAGAAGGAAGAAAAGGAAGACAATAAGGTCAGTGAAGAAAAAAACCCACTAATTTCAACAGTGTAGGAAACATATCAAGGTTGAGAAGGGTTGCACACAGGTATATAGAGCTGGCACTCACCACTAAAGCATTAATATGTTGCAGGCGCATAAGCTGGAATGGATGAGGACAGCATAGCAAGGGATCATATAGTAAGCAAATTGCAATCACCAGCCGCTGTTAGGTTGGCAATGAGAACCCCCCCGGGGGTTAGAGTTATTGATATGTGCAGAAGGAGGTCACAGCAGCAACTGCAAATCAAAGTTTGTAATAGAGTTACCATCCACAAAGGTTATATAAGGGGTTTACCCACAGGTAAAGAGCAATGAAAACAACAAACTGGGGTTAGAGTTTGTAAATTATAAATAATGTGGATTAGCAGTAAATACCGGGTTGGGAGGTATCAGAGAGACACTCTGATATGGCAGTAAACAAGCATACAGGTGGCGTTATATGAAGAGGCCGTATGTTAGAACTAAAAGTTGAGCAGGGGTACAAACAAAGAGGAAAATCTAACTGAGAACAAGGGGGATGAAGGGGGGGGGGGGGGCGAAGCTTACCCAGAAAGATGATCCTCAGCTAGCGCGGCGCCAGGAAGCTGTAGGCTCGTATAGCGGCCATGGCCGGCCGCCATAAGAGCACCCCAACCCGTAAGTCAGGGACGGCGTGACAGAGGCGGTCCCTGACGTCACCGGGTCTGCTCGCCCGCACTGCGCAGGTGCACAGCTAGGTGCTACTGCGCAAGCGCGCGCTCCTGTCAAAGGAAATCGAGTTCCCAGACATGGAGACACAAGCAGCCCGGAGGCTGCCAGGGTGAGCATGTGTCCGCCACAGAGAGAAGAGTCGAGGCAAAACGGAACCACCAGAGTCTGATCACGGAGAGGAGGTCATCCTTGCACAGCAAAACACAAGAAACCAAAATACAATATAATAAAATGGAAAAAAAAGACAGTACATAATGCTGTATATAAGCAACAGGATGTCAACAACAACAGCATTCAGGAGTTAACTTTAAGCAGAAAGGCATCATAAATAGTATTAGAACCGTGTAGTGACGGAGGGAGGGGGGGGGAAAGGGAGGGGGAAAAAAGGGGGGAAAAAGAAAGGGGGGGGGGGGAAAGAGGGAGGCGGGGGAGAGGGGGGAGGGGGGGGAGGGAAGAGGTAGGCATGACCAGGTGATGGATCGGAAGGGAGGGAGAGGGAGGGGGGAAAGGGGGGAGAGGAAGGAAGGGAAAGGGAGGGGGGAAGGGGGGAAGGGGAAGGGGAGAAAAGGGAGGGAAGGGGACCGGTGAGAGGGGAAGGGACGGGAAGGGGGAGGGGGAGGGACCGAGGGGGAGGGGGATGAGAGGATGAAAGAGAGGGAAGGGGGGGGGGAGAGAAAGGGAAAGAAAGGGGGGGGAGGGGGGAAAGGAAAGATGAGAGACAAGATCTCATAAAAAGGCCCTGTAGGACACTGACTCGTTTAGGCCAGGGCGGATAGTGGCATTGAGTCGCTCGATCCAAAGGGATTCCCTCTGGAGTATCGAGCGATCCCGATCGCCACCCCTGGGATTAGGTTGGACCACCTCTAGTACTAGAAATTTGGCCACGGAGTTATCGAATCTATGATGTAGGCCAATGTGTCGGCTGATAGTAGTCAATTTGCCATTTTCTGAGTCATAAAGGTGGTCACCGATTCTCTGCCTAAATTCCCGAATTGTTTTGCCCACGTAAAAGGCTTTGCATACGCAGTTCATAAGATAGACCACCCCTTTTGTACCGCAGTTGGCAAAGGTCCGTGGGACCAAGGTCTCGCCGTTAGGTAGAACCACGGTTCTGCTTTCGTGGACCCAAGGGCACCGGGGACATTCCCCACATTGGAAAGTGCCGTTGGGGCCACTCCTCACGGGTTTAGTGGGATTGTAGTGGCTGGCAGTTAGTTGGAGCAGAAAGCCAGTACTAGCGCCGCTCATCCTTCTGGTGAACTGGCAAGCACCAGCGGCCTAGTTCATTCTGGTCCTACATCCAGCACTGCAGTAACACTTGGTGACGTGGCGAGTCCCATAAGTGCAGTTCAAGCTGGCAAGGTGGCAAGCACGAGTAGTGTTCCACTGCCACCAAGAAGAAGGCAAAGACAGGCCCGTCGAGCCCATAGTGCCCTTCCTGCTGCATTCGCCAATCCTAATTGGGAACCCACCAGATCTGCAGCACCCGTACTTCCCCCATTCACTGGCCTCCATGACCACGACACAGTTGTGGTTCATGCACTTCAGAGTCAAAGAACTCTGTCGTCCTCGGGGTGACCCTGAATTTGATCAGCTGTACAAAATTCGGCCCCTTGTAAACCACTTCAACCAACGTTTTGCAGCCTTGTTTACTCCCCATCAAGTTGTCTGCGTTGATGAGTCCCTGATTAAGTTTTCTGGCCGCTTGGCATTCAGTATCTTCCCAGCAAGTGTGCCAGATACGGGGTCAAGATGTATAAGCTCGGTGACAGGGCCACAGGCTATACATATAGTTTTATGGTTTATGAGGGAAGAGATAGTTACGTAGAGCCGGAGAACTGCCCAGACTACATAGGGAGCGCTAGTAAGATTGTGTGGGACTTCGTGTGACCCTTATTTGGAAAGGGGTACCACTTATATGTGGACAATTATTACACAAGCGTGCCACTTTTTAGTCACTTGTTTGATCATCAAATTGGCGCACGCGGCACTGTGCGATCTAATCGCCGAAGCTTACTCCAGCGGTTTGTAGATTCCTGTCTTAGGCTGGGGGAGAGAGCCTGCTTGAGATGTAATAATTTGCTCGCTGTGAAGTGGAGGGATAATAAGAATGTTTTCATTTGGTCCTCCTTTCACGCAGACCTGACAGTCCAATTTCCTACGGTGACTGGTGTTGTGGAGAAACCCCTCTGTGTCCATGAATATAACCTTAATATGGGAGGGGTGGACCTCAACGACCAGTTGTTGGCGCCGTACCTAATTGCCGTAAGGCCAGACGCTGGTACAAAAAAGTGTCTGTATATTTATTTCAATTGGCTTTGCTGAACGCTTTTGTGCTATACAAAGCTTCAGGACGAACTGGATCCTTTTTTAAATTCCAGGAAGAGATCATCAGAGCCTTTCTGTTTCCAGACTGTGCTTTGGCCCAACTTCCCAACGCAAATGCAGTAAGCCGGCTGCATGAGAGGCTTTTTCCGCATGTCCTCTCTGGTACCCCTACCCAAAGAACACCCCAAAGAAGATGTTGTTTCTGTAGAAAGCGCGGATTTAGGCGTGAGATCCGCTTTTATTGTCCCTCCCGTCCTGACCTACCTGGTCTTTGCATTGGTGATTGTTTTGAACGCTACCACACACTAGTTATATATTAGCATATGGTACAGCACCACACAGTCCTAGGCACACATACACAAGGTCTCGGGGTCTCGAAAGATGTGATGGTCATCACATTTTGAGAGACCCTAATCTACAACGTTCAGTTTATAGTTTTTTACAGTTTTTATAAAGGTGGAAAAAAAACACACAAAAACACCAAAATAAAAAAATAAAAAAGCCAAAAATAGTTGTGGTTGTATTTTTCTTCTCTCTCTCTATTGTTCTCTCTCTTATGTTCTATATCTATCGTTCTCTCTCTCCGTTTTATTGTTACTATGTTTTATTGTATTTGCTTTGCAGGTATGGTATGTTATACTGTAATGTTTGTTTTATTGTTAACCATCATTTGCTTAGTAGGTATGCCATTCAGCTGCAGCAGGGGTTTATTTATCTTGACAGCAACAGCGTTTGCTCCCACGATACATAAAGCCATGACTCCAGGGCTGTCAGGAGGTGATTTTACCACCACAGTTAAAAAAAAGAGCATATATACCGAAGCATGGGGGCAGGGGTGGAGGAGCGATTTACTCCTAACATTAGGGGCGGATTGCTCCCATGCTTCGGCATATATTTTTTTAGGCACAGATTGCAATGTTTTATTTTTACTGTGTTTTATTGTATTTGCTTTGCAGGTATGGTAAGTCTTACTGTAATGTTACTTTGTTTTATTGTTAACCATCATTTGCTTAGCAGGTACGCCATTCAACTGCAGCATGGGTTTATTTATCCTGACAGCAACAGTGTTTGCTCCCACAATACGTAAAGCCGTGACTCCAGCGCTGTCGGAGGTGATTTCACCACCACAGTTAAAAAAAAAAATGGTGCATGTATGCCCATCATTAGAAGTGGGTGTATGAAGGGCGGCATTCTAATGGTGGGCATACCCACAGATTAATCTCTTTTTTTTTCGTTCAGCCCACAGGCTGCATGAAAAAAAGAACATTACAATGTATGCCCAACAAGGACCAGCAACGTACTGGTATGTTGCTGGACTTTGAGTGGTTGTACCAGAATGATGCCTACAGGTTTAGGTATCATCTTAGTATCATTCTTTTCAGCCAGCGGTCGGCTTTCATAAAAAAGCAATCCTAGTGGCTAATTAGCCTCTAGACTGCTTTTATAAGCAGTGGGAGTGTAACGTCCCCCCCCCCCCACCGTCTTTTATGGTTTTCTCAGGCTCTCGTGTCCCAACAGGGAACCCGGGAATGCAGCCAGTGGTTCTGCCAGCTGACCATAGAGCTGATCAGAGACCAGAATGGCTCCAATCATCGTAAGAAACCATAAGCTACGAGCATTTCATGACTTAGGCTTCGCCGGATATAAACAGCGCCATTGGGAAATTGGCAAAGCATTTTATCACACCGATCTTGGTGTGGTCAGATGCTTTGAGGGCGCTGTCTAATAGACCCCAAAAAAGAGTACCTGTCACTACCTATTGCTATTATAAGGGATATTTACATTCCCTGAGATAATGAAAGAAATGATCCAAAAACAAATAAAAATAAAGGAATAGTTTAAAAATATAATAAAAAAGCAAAATAAATAATTTAAAAAAAAAAGAAGCACCTCTGTCCCCCCCTGCTCTCGCGCAAAGGCGAACGCAAGCGTCGGTCTGGCGTCAAATGTAAACAGCAATTGCACCATGCATGTGAGGTATCACCACGAAGGTCAGATCGAGGGCAGTAATTTTAGCAGTGGACCTCCTCTGTAAATCTAAAATGGTAACCTGTAAAAGCTTTTAAAGGCTTTTAAAAATGTATGTAGTTTGTCGCTGCTGCACGTTTGTGCGCAATTTTAAAGCATCTCGTGTTTGGTATCCATGCACTCGGCATAAGATCATCATTTTTATTTTATCAAACATTTGGGCAATATAGTGTGTTTAGTGCATTCAAATTAAAAAAAAGTGTGTTTTTTCCGAAAAATTGTGTTGGAAAAATCGCTGTGCAAATACTGTGTGAAAAAAAAAATTGCAACAACCACCATTTTAATCTGTAGGGCCTTTGCTTTAAAAAAATATATAATGTTTGGGGGTTCAAAGTAATTTTCTAGCAAAAAAAAAAAATGTTTTCATGTTAACAAAAAGTTTCAAAAAGGGCTTTGTCTTCAAGTGGTTAGAAGAGTGGGTGATGTGTGACATAAGCTTCTAAATGTTGTGTATTACATGCCAGGACAGTTCACCCCCCCCCCCCTCCAAATGACCCCTTTTTGGAAAGTAGACACTCCAAGCTATTTGCTGATAGGCATGTTGAGTCCATTTTTAGCCCGTCTATTTTATATTTTGTCACAAGTTTCGGGAAAATTACATTTTTTTTTTTTGCACAAAGTTGTCACTAAAGGATATATTGTTCAAACATGGCATGGTTATATGTGGAATTACACCCCAAAATGCATTCTGCTGCTTCTCCTGAGTACAGGGATACCTCATGTGTGAAACTTTTTGGGTGCCTAGCCACGTACAGGACCCAAAAACCAATCACCGCCTTCAGGATTTCAAAGGGTGTAAATTTTTGATTTCACTCCTCACTACCTATCACAGTTTTGAAGGCCATAAAATGTCAAGATAGCACAAACCCCCCCCCCCCCAATGACCCCATTTTAGAAAGTAGACATCCCAGGCTATTTGCTAATAGGCATGTTGAGTCCATTTTTAGCCCGTCTATTTTATATTTTGTCACAAGTTTCGGGAAAATTACACTTTTTTTTTTTTTCACAAAGTTGTCACTAAATGATCTATTGCTCAAACATGCCATGGGCATGTGTGAAATCACACCCCAAAATACATTCTGCTGCTTCTCCTGAGTATGGGGATACCACATGTGTGAGACTTTTTTGGAGCCTAGCCGTGTATAGGACCCCGAAAACCAATCACCGCCTTCAAGCTTTCTAAGGGCGTAAAATGGTGATTTCACTTCCTCACTACCTATCACAGTTTCGCAGGCCCTGAAATGTCAAGATAGCACAAACCCCCCCAAATGACCCCATTTTGGAAAGAAGACACTTCAAGCTTTTAACTGAGAGGCATGTTGTGTCCATGGAATATTTAATATTTTGCCACAAGTTTCGGGAATATTACATTTTTTTTTTTACACAAAGTTGTCACTAAATGATATATTGTTCAAACGTGGCATGGTTATATGTGGAATTACACCCCAAAATACATTATGCTGCTTCACCTGTCTACAGGGATACCTCATGTGTGAGACTTTTTGATACTCCCATATTCAAGAGAAGCAGCAGAATGTATTTTGGGGTGTAATTTCACACATGCCCATGGCATGTTTGAGCAAAAGATCATTTAGTGACAACTTTGTGCAAAAAAAAAAATTCATTTTCCCGCAACTTGTGGCAAAATATAAAATATTCCATGGACTCAACATGCCTATCAGCAAATAGCTTTGGGTGTCTACTTTTTGGGGGGTTTTGTGCTGTCTTGGCATTTTATTGTCTTCGAAACTGTGATAGAAACCCTGAAGGCGGTGATTGGTTTTCAGGGTTCTGTACGCGGCTAGGCTCCCAAAAAGTCTCACACATGAGGTATCCCCATACTCAGGAGAAGCAGTAGAATGTATTTTGGGGTATAATTTAACATATAACCATGGCATGTGTGAGCAATATATCATTTAGTGACAACTTTGTGTAAAAAAAAAAATTGTAATTTTCCCAAAACTTGTGGCAAAATATAAAATATTCCATTTATTTTTTTTTGTGATTGTTCAATCACTTGTGACAAAAAAATAAAATATTCAATGGGCACAACATGCCTCTCAGCAATTTCCTTGGGGTGTCTACTTTCCAAAATGGGGTCATTTGGGGGGGTTTGTACTGCCCTGCCATTTTAGCACCTCAAGAAATGAAATAGGCAGTCACAAACTAAAAGCTACGTAAATTCCAGAAAATATACCCTAGTTTGTAGACGTTATAACTTTTACGCAAACCAATAAATATACGCTTATTGACATTTCTTTAACCAAATACATGTGGCTGAATACATTTTGGCCTAAATGTATGACTTAAATTGAATTTATTAATTTTTTTTTATAACAAAAAGTAGAAAATATTTTTTTTTCACATTTTTCGGGCTTTTTCCATTTATATCACAAAAAATAAAAATCGCAGAGGCAATCAAATACCATCAAAAGAAAGCTCTATTTGTGGGGAAAAAATACGCAAATTTCATTTGGGTACAACATTGCATGACCGCGCAATTACCAGTTAAAGCAGCGCAGTGCCAAATTGTAAAAAGTCCTCCGGTCATTGAGCTGCCAAATCCTCCGGGGCTGAAGTGGTTAAACAATGTACACTAATATCCAACATTTTTAAAATGGTAGTGAGATTTCAGCCTCAGTAATATGCTGTTTTTAGTAAAGAAACTTTTAGCTTAAAATTTCCTAAAATAGCTTTCTCCATACCCTACAGCTGGTTTACAAATAAATCCTAAACCTGCCTTAAGTCATTTCTACGAGTTGCCATTTAAGAGGAAATGACTACTACATAAAGATTTGTGTTTATCTTCCTTGGCAAGCGGCAACCAACAAACAAATACAGTACATGCAGCTGATTTATGTGATGGCATAGCAGTGCAATTACATTAGTTTGCAATAAAAAAGAAAGGTGGATCTCATTTTCTTTAATGATTTCAATGCCTTAAGAAAATATATATAAATATATAAAGCAAGAATTATAAAAAGGATGAGAGCTACCTGCGGGATATCAGAAATGATAAAATTACAAACTTTCAGGCTACGCTTTAGCAAACTGATTTGCAGGGATGGAGGTCCAGTCTAGACAGTTAATTTGCAGATAGCTGACATATGCACATTCCCACTGGTCCACTCCTTTCTTTTTTAAGTTATTTATTTATTTATTTATTTAATAAAAATGCATGAATATAATCTACCAGATGAAGAAAAAAGACAATTTAGTGTTGAGTCAGGTAACATAAATGTGGAACAATTGCAAGGCATACCTTCAACTGTGGGAGAAAAAGCTGAATTTTATTTTTAATGCAAAGCCCAAAACCTTAAGATAGGGAATTATTGATCACTGCAGCTAATTCTAGCCATACATGGTAAAATAAATGGCCAATCAAAGATTCTATTGTTTCAATTTATTTTCAACTCAGGTCATTCTAGACCAAAAAAAAATCAGTTTGGTCAAACTCATCTGGATTTTCTGCCAGAACCTATTGTTTCTTTTTGATACAAAGGCAACTATTTATTAATTGATCCATCCAGTTAATGCATTCAGTTTCTGAAGGATTCCATTCTTTCATCAGAAGGTCTGTGATAATGAATGATCACATAATTACTTGTGTGGCCAATATGTCATGGACAAATTAAATTCATCTTTTTGTACACAGCAACACGCACACGCTGTACTATTGGAGCAGATATCGGGCTATTATAAATCACCTATTTCGAAGCAATATAAAACAATCTGTAAATTAGACTTCCAGTTCACTGGCATTTATGTTGTCATGGCAACACAGATCTGAAAGCACAAAGTGCTTAATATGGAAATGAAGAGAAATGGATTCCGTTGGCTTACTTTACAGTTCAAAATTAGGTACTGATAACATCACATTATAAATACAAAATCACCCATCTTACATTAGGTACACCTTTATGATATGTTGCTTCAGGATACCTCTAAAAACATCAACACACTTCCTAGCATATTGCTTTTAGTTTCACATATTTAACAGTGATAACTATTTTGCATATAGCAATATATTAACTTTTTTCTCTTGTTCAATTAAAATATGATAATTATCACTATCACTTATGGGTACATTTGCAAGGACATTACTTTCTTTCAGACCTGCTTGGTTTTTCTAATTCCATTTTAGTCCAGCACTCCACATGGTCATTATTAGAAGTCTTCTAACATGTCCTTATTCTTGTAAAATGTTTATAGAGAGTGGGGTCTGCCCAATGATTCTGGAAAAAAATAGGTGTCTGTGCGCTGGGATTGGTACCTGTAGAGGCAATAGTGTGTTCCTGTGGAACAGAGGCATTGCTACAGGGGGGCAGGGGGCAATTGAACTTATGTTATTCCTTCCCCCCCCCCATGTGCACCCCCTGCTAAATTAGGCTATTGGGCAGAGGTCCCAGCGCCGCAATATGCCTGAATTCCCGTGGCGCTTCAGGAGGTGGCTTCAGTACCCACCTTGCCTGTCAGACATGTAGCACAGAACCGAGAGCTCTGAAACTTTTCCTCTGCTCTGTACTACACTTCTGATAGGTGGAGACTGCATTGTGTGAAGCTTTTGTGCGAGAGGTTAGAAAGAGCTGTGAAAAAGTTTGGAGCAGTTATGGAGAGAGGCAGCTGTGGGGAGGTTGGAGATGTAGTGAAGAGGTGGCAGCTGGCCGTGTTAATACATGGGCACTCGTAGGGCATTGCACTAGGGCCCCACACGCATGGGGGGCCCCTGCAGTTCACCCCACCCCATCACTGTAGAAGCAGAACTGCAGCAGGAGGATTCAGCAGGTTTAAACTGTATAGGAACGGCTGCCAACCAGCCAGCAGGACAAGGAGTGAGGCACGAAGAGTTAACTGTCCAGCTACAGCTGGTCCGCTTCCTGCTTCCTACTGAGCCAATGGGTGCTGCTGTTCCCACCCCCTTCCCAAGCCTGCCACTTTGATTGGGAACAGAATATCAGAGATGTTGGAAGTTGGAGAAAGAACCAAGCTGCCTGGGGGAGGGGGAGAAGGAGGAGCAGAGCCATCAATTTAGAAGAAGGTAATCTGGAGAATGTGTGCAGGAAAGACATTTACTGCGAGGGCTCCCCTTCATCTCTCTTCTCTTACCTTTTTGTACTCTCTTCTGCCTCCCCTTCTCTCTTCACTCTATCCCTCTTTCTCTCCCCATCTTTCCCTCTCTCTCCCCCCCCCTCCCTTCTTTCTCTCCCCCTCCCTCCCCCTCTCCCTCCTCCTCTCTCTCCTCCCCTCTCCTCCCCTCACCCTCTCTCCTTTTCTCTCTCCCCTCTCCCCCCTTCTTCTTCACCCTCTCTCTCTCTCCCCTCTCTCTCCCCCTCCCCCTTCCTCTCCCCGATTTCTCTCCCCCCCTCTCCCTCTGGCTGGCTGTGTAAAATTGTAGTAGATAGTTACACACACACACACACACCCACTCAGGATCTATTCATTGGTCGTTATTAGTGACATATTTAACAAAGGGAATGATTTACATAGTTCTGGTGTTTGCCGAAATTGCTTTAAACTATACACTACTATAAAGAAAAGCTTTTAAGTGTTTTTCTCAGGTCTGAAGCAATACCTGACGAAGAAAGGAAAACTCTTAAACACTTGTCATTTAAGTGTTAGGTTAGTACAATAAAAAGGTATACCGCATTACTCTCGTATTTTGTACTCTTATTTATATATACTTATTTCGTTTTTTCAGTGGCATGATTTAGTGGCAAAAATTATTAGTGCCCTCCCAGTTTTGACTGTGGTATCTTATCCCCTGTATATTGTTCCTAGGGTCACCACTGCTGTGGAAGCTGCTTAAAACAGCAGGATGTAAATCACCTCCATTGAAGCTGTCCATTTGGGCTCGGAGATGCCTGGGGGCATGCCATGCACCTTGGTTGGTACTCCCCCATGTGCTGAGTACAGGGATTTCAACATCTTGATGCAAAATGATGAATTGGTCTGACAAATCCGCAAAGTGCCAGCCTAGTTAGCACTGCTGAGCAAAAAGCACATCCTTTAACCACTTTAGCTCTTGTATCTTTATACCCTTTATGGTTCAGAGCAATTTTTCACCATGGGCTTTTTTATGCATGATAGGTTTGTTATAACAGTAATGCGTACATCATTTATGGGGGGGGGGGGGTTATTGACTTCTGGCAATATTTCTTGGGGGAAAAAATGTATTTATTATTTATTGTCCAGACAAAAAACACAAAAAGTTTAAAAATATATTTTTTTCTATTTTGACTTTGGTTGGAACACTGTTTGAAAGCTTAATTGGAATATACAATGTAGGGTCATTATTGTAAATTTTTATTTATTCTGTTCCATTCATATGCAAATCAAAGGGATGGACTTTGATGTGCATATCCTGTCAGTTAATGCAACCTCATAAGTTTTAAAAATAAAGTTTTTTATTGCTAAATAGAATTTGCCACTATTTACCCTTTGTTACCTCTAATGAGTTCTAAATAACTCATTCCTCTCTTTTTTCTTCTTAGATATTATTTTTCTGCAGATATAAGTGTGGGTGTAGATAATTTGCCATCCCACTTAGTGCCCACTTTGGAGATGCTCAAGAAGCATGGTATAGCTAAGCATGAGTTCTTCACAGATATGAGGGTAGGTCAGCAGAGTGTCTGAATCGAAGCCCAATTAGCCATGCCATATTAAAATTAACCATCATTTTTTGTCTCTTGAGAGCATCAGTTCCATTTGATATACAGAGTCCATCTCACACACCAACTCTTTAGGTAAAAGTCTGTCCGTCCTGCATTAGTGTCTAGCTATAACAGTATGAGCTGATACTAAAACAGGGACTACAGAAAACAAGGGTGCCTTGACGGGGCCTGTAGCTTACGCATGTATTGGCAAATGTGTGCAGACTAAACCCCTGTTCTTAAAGCATATTGTTAGGTCAATTTGGTTGGTCGCTGGCTGGTTGGTAAGTTTGAGCTTGGAAATCTTTTTGTATTTGTTTGACATACATCGCCCTTCCAGTGCTCCTGGCTACAAAAGACCAGTTATAGGTGGGGGCAGTGGCCACGTGTTTGTATTAATGATCAATATCTGATAACACTAATCACACTGCTTTCTTGCATAGGATACAAATTCCAATTATAGGACTCACAGAGTCATTACTGAATCATAATGCTTCCAAACATACAGTTGTGTGTAAGACTCCAAAAGAAACCAGTTTACTGTATGCCAGAGGATTACATATCCAGCTGTCTAAAGTTTGGGAGAAGAATTAGCATTCTCTTAGAATACAGACAGACTCTTTCTGAGCTACAGTATATGCTATTTGGAGCAGCCCTATATGATACATCACTAGTCAAATACTGGCAATAAAATGAGGGAATGAAATACATGCAACTGATCTTATTGATTTGACTTGCTCTTACTAAAGACATAGTTGTACACTGATTGCCATCTGTCTGAGAGAGCTTCAGTTTTAAAATCATTAAAGCATTCATCAGCAATCAAAGTGTTCACAGAAGAGCAGACAATGAACTAAGGTGTGATGAGACAGAGATATTACTTCATTTTTTTTTACCAAATTGGAAAGGAACAAATAGATAGCAATGCCTGTTTTATAATATGTTGGGTTGCTGAGTCACTGGTACATATTTATAGAACACACATTTTTTTTCCTAGACAATATCATGACCTTGTGCTTCAGCTCTACCTGCTATATTGGCTATATTGATAGATATTACTAATTACAGGGGGTCCCCTGGTTACAAACAAGTTAGGGACTGTAGGTTTGTTCTTAAGTTGAATCTGTTTGTAAGTCGGAACAGGTAAATTTTTTAAGTGTAGCTCCAGCCAAAAAAACTATTTTTAAGCTTTTTGGATAGCATAGGGAAGGGTTACCTGTAACATTTGTTTTGCTGTCTGTGCTCCTCTCCAGAAGATTTCATCTCACTTTCTGTCCCAATGACAATTGGATTTGGAAAATTTTGGGTTGTTGTGGAAACAAGCCTTGGTGATAAAGCATCAGTGGAGGTACCTTTTCCCCATAATAGCTCTTACAGGAGTGAATTTCCCTTCCTAGGGGTAGATTTCCTCTCACTTCCTGTTGTCTCCCCCCGTTTGTAAGTAGGAGTCGTTTGTAAGTCGGATGTTTGTAACTAGGGGTCCCCTGTATTACTCTTTTTTTCTATGTTGTGGTTGATCAAAAAAGCAGTGCAGCAAGCAACGTTATTGTGCAGAGTAACAGAACTTTATCATTCAAGTCATTTGATATTTGAGTGATTGATATGGACCACATCATCATTGATTCTTCCAGTACAGCCTTACTATGTTGGATGATAATGACCACATCTCATATACGACCAAAGATAAACATTACTATATTAGGGATTACAATTTTAGACATCAAAGAGCTAGGTATCTCCCCCACAATCCCTTGCATTCTTTGCCAATCAAAGAAAGGAAGACCTCCATTAGATTCTGCTCACTTACAGCTGTTTAAAGGTCGTGCCCAAGCATTACTCAATGATTTTTTTAACCTTGTTTATGTGGCTAGAAAGAGCTTTTATTAGTTCCTGCAAAATCCTCACCAGGATTCTAATATTCTTGCAGGGGCAGCTGCTGGGAGGTCAGCTACTCTTGGCATAGGCATGCCCTCTCTGGAAAACAGAACTACCAACAGCCATTTCCCTACACATAGAGTGTGGCCATGCTCTTGGGAGTCAAGGCAGTAGCCCTTTTTTGCTCAGAAAGTAATCAAAGTGTGCATGCACAGTGGGACAGAAGGAAAGTCAGGGACCGGCAAAGTTCTGCAGTCCACCAGGTAGGGCTGCTTGGGATTTCAGTACAGCAAAGGCACTGTGCTGTCAGCCCAAGCAGAACGTTAGGAGCACAGTAGATTTCTGGTAGATCAGGGATTTTTCTATGTTTTTATTATTATTTTTAAAAAGACAAAACATGGGGAAAAGTATTAGAGAAATATACTGAAAAATTGCTTTTTTTTATTGATTTAATTATTTATTTTCATGTTGCTGAGACATACACTTTAAGTAAACTAGCAAGGGGTCCAGTGGACCACATTAACAATTCACTAGTTGCGAGGGGCATTTTTAATATCTGTTTTTTAAAGCAAATCTCAGTGTCAACAATATTCATATTCAAAATTCATTCATTGATAAAACAATAAGCCATTCCAGTAGCCCCAATGCAACATTTTCTAATTGTCTAATTTAGCTTAACGTAATAAACCATCACACCACCATCAAGAACACACATTACTGCAACTTTGTATTCCGCCATACATTATACACATATGCCATACACCATACATCTGCCATATACATAACTGTATTTATTTATATTTTAAATTAAGAACCTGATTTTGGATTGGGAGCAGCCTTTTGTAAACCACTGCACAACCAAGGTTAGAGAGAGGGGAAATTTTCACAAGAAGCCAAATTAGTTTTGCTGCTGTGCTTGTGTGCTAACAAGAGAGATGCTGATAATGGAAGAGAACAGAGTGACAGAGATGAGCTTCTTAGTCTGCTGCTTCTCCATTCATTGCCCAGATAGCAAGGATAACTTGCCACAAGTTTGTGGCAGTGTTGAATTGTAAGTCTGTTAACTTGCTGCACATTTTCACTGGCAAGTTGTACACTTGCAGAGCACTTGAAGCACAAGTTCTAGTTGACACTTTTCCAGTTTGTAGCATATTTGCATGGCAATTCTCTAGCAAAAGCAAAGTTGCAGTGGTGACTCTACAGCAAGAGCTCTGCAAGTCTACAGCATGAAAATTCAGTCACAGTGACCCCTGTGGTGGGATGACTATTGCACAACATAACTGAACCAGAACTTGAAGTCGCCTTGTAGAATGTTTACAAAGAAAGTTGATCTGGAGTCATGCAATGCAGACTTGCTGCAATTGTGCAAAAAACTTTTGAAGCTTGGCAAGTCTAGCAATGGCTTAGCAAGTCAGTTTCAAACTTGCAGCACAATTGCTTGCTATATGGGTATCCAGTCACAAAAGGGAGGAGGACCAGGGTCTATAAGTGCAATTTAACTGAAGCTGAAATAAATCAGGTCTTCTGCCATGTCAAACAGGGCTGAACTGTGTAGCAGAACTGTGTAAATCTCAGGATTGAATCGACAGAATATAAATAATCTGGCAAGTGAAACAGCTCACAGGTGGGTAGACAGGTGGGGTTTAGGTGGCCCTTAGATGCCTGTGTATATCTCTCTGAAAAACATATATACCCTGATTTACATGTACGGTACAAATGTACAGTGATGTACACATTTCATTATGCTCTATTTAAATTCCTATCTAGTGTGCACAGATTGGCAAATGGCACAGCACATCCACAACCCAAATGATTTTTTATTTTAGGCTCGTGAATCAACTGGCAGCTGAGAAGCTGTGTTTCTGCATAATGCTGCATCATGTGGCTCTGTATATGCCAGATTTTATATATAGCCTAGATGCTGAGACACGGCTATTTATAGCACATTAGGTTTTGGGTCATGGAGCGCTTTATAATGGATTGCATTCAGAGCAGAAAATATGAGCTGGATAAAATGGTGCTGACAAATATACACATCCTTATCATATTTAAAGAGCACAGACCTTTCTTTTGTGCTGTCAAAGGCTGTTACTTCAACCTATGCTAGATGAGCAAGTATACTTGATGTAATAATATTCATAAATAGATGTGGAGTGAAAATGACCAGGTCTTTTTTTCAGGGGGAACTTGGTGGAACTCAGTTCCACCACCTCTGGCTCAGACCGTTTGGTGCCTGCTCACCGCAATCACTTGTAAACACAGAAGTCTGGTTTCTGTGTTTACAAGTGACAGCTCTGCACTCTGTATGTAATGCAATCTTGATATTTAATGCCCCTTAAAGACCCTCCTACTGTTTTCGTGAAATTTGACTGCACACACCCACTATTTGATGTGATTTGGGGGGGTGTAGGGGGAGGGGTTTTGTGGGGCCGTGGTTAAGTTCCAGCACCTATTGTTTGAGAAAAAAAGCCCTGAAAATGACTATTGAACAACATAAATGAACCAGAACTTGCAGCAGACTTGCAGAATATTTGCAAAGAAAATTGATCTGGAGTCATGTAATGTGGACTTGCTGCAATTGTGCAACAAACTTGTGAAGCCTGGCAAGTCTAGTAATATCTTAGCAAGTCAATTTCAAACTTGCAGCACAATTGTTTGCTATGTGGGCTATAGTTGCACTGTCCCATAAAAAGTGAAAATGTGCACAAACATGTCAGAATGCAAACACTTAACCAATAGTGATACAAAAGATGGCCATCCCTATAAGATGTCTGATGTGATGAAATGCGTTGGACGGGGCCTTGGTAATGACATCATTGTGCATACACACTCTTCTGAGTGGCGTGTTTTTATCTGATCTGCTGTTTACATTTATATATTTTTATTTTATATTAAAGTGGTTACAAAGTTGATGCACTATTGCCTCTCTGTTTCTCCTCCATGGTACCTGTAGCTACATTTTGCTCTGGGCGAAGGGTGCGCTGATGTTATCATTTAATGGGGTCTAACATCTAAACTACTACTGTAGTGATCATTTCCTGGCGTGCTGAAAAGTTGGCATCCATTCCCATGAGTGTGTGGTAGCCTAAAGGCACATTCTCATACACAAGCGCTAATGGTCTCAGTTTCAGGGTGTCATATCAAAGGAGATAGTGGAATTATCTTTTGTATCAGTATTATTTAAGTGATTGCATTCTAACATATTTATGCAAGTTTTCACTTTTCATAATCAAAAAGCATAGAAAGATCAAATGTTTTAAATGCTTACTCATAGTGTTTTCTTTCCATAATTTTTTTTTTCATTCACTTGCAATGTACCTTTAAAACTAGTCAGTTCCCTAGTTCTGTCTCTGATGGCCAAAGTCCTCTGCCTCTAATTTCACCTAACTACATAACTTGTGGACATGTAGGGAAATATTATATAAAGTGTCACTTTGTATGCAGGAGGAGGCTGCAGTAAGTCCTCCAACCTGAAGTTGGCACTGTGCCTTTTCTTCAGACTGGCAGAAGTTCATTGAAGACTAATTGTCTCCTACTATGAGCTCCTGGCATCCTTCTTGGGAAGGACAGCAGTCCTATTGGATACCAATATCCCACAAGATTTGGGAAGCCATTTTGACTGAGGACTCCATAAATAGTAAAATCTTGCGACCCTAGAGGTGCCCACAGTATGGGAGTATAATAGGTACAGAGCCCCCATTGGTTAGGGAGTCAAGGACAGAAAAATAAGGTTTTGACTTACAAGGTGTTCCTGGAACAATCTCCCACTGGCTGCCGGATATCTGAAAATATATTTGGGGACTGCAGTGTGAACAAGGAATATCATAGCCCCTCCTAGGGAAATGGTAATATTGAGCTGGCAACTCAGTATTATCTAAACATAAAGGACTTTATTGGTTATAAGGTCAATGAATAAGTTCTGACGGATAAAACGTGTTGCTGTATCTTCACTGTATTTAACCATGTAGCCAATAAAGTCCTTTATGTTTGGATACTATGGCGTTGCCAGCTCAAGTTTACCATTAAATGCTACACAAGTGTGGAGTCACCCAATGCGGCACAATGTAAAAGTGTCTCATTCAATGCGACACAATGTAAAAGTGTCTCATTCAATGCGACACAATGTAAAAGTGTCTCATTCAATGCGACACAATGTAAAAGTGTCTCATTCAATGCGACACAATGTAAAAGTGTCTCATTCAATGCGACACAATGTAAAAGTGTCGCTGTCAATGCGACACAATGTAAAAGTGTTTCATTTAATGCGACACAATGTAAAAGTGGTTCACATTAGCACTACCTGAATTTCATGCACGATTCGCTGTGCAAACCAAAAGTGTTGCAAATGCTTCATGAATTTAGTCACCAATGTTCCCATCACACACATTTCTGGAGAAGGCTCTGAAATATTGGGTGCTGCAGCAACCACCAGCTGGAGACCGGATCATACATGAAGCAGTAAAAATATTTGCCAGCACACCATGGATCTTCAGATTAAGTCTGAACATTTTATGGAAGAATTATTACATCACAGATAGGAAGGTGCAATATTTTGGAGTCACACAAGATCCCTTCGTCAGGCATGTGATGATCACCACATGCCTGACGAAGAGGTCCTGCGTGACTCCGAAACATTGCACCAGCCTATCTGTGATGTGATCATTCTTCAATAAAACATTTGGACTTAATCTGAAGATCCATGGTGTGCTGGTGAAAATTTTCACTGCTTCATGAATTTGACGCAATAAAGAAACAAGAGGGATTAACACCAGAAAAGTGGCACAGCAGCTTTATTGAATTCCCTCCATTTTCTTTTTTTCCACAGTACTTTTCTGTTTAGGTGAATCATTTTTTTTTTCTATAGTTTATCTTTCTTGATAATTATCACTCAGCAGATCTGTTTGCAGAGCAATATGTAAAACACTGAACTTTTTTAGCATGCTTATTTTTCAGGTAGTAATTCAGGCATTTATTTCCAAGCAAGCATTGTAAATGGATATTTTACTGACTGGCTGATCACTTGTGGCTCATACTATGATATCAGTGTCTGTTGCAGGTATCAGCTTCTATCAGTGTGCATGACAGTATTAGTATCACTCCATTTCATCCCAGACATGCATGACTGGGCTTAGATTAAATGACAGAGAAAGTCACTTAAGCTGAATTGATTACTATATTCCTGGAAATGATTTGGGTCTTCCCTAGCCTCTTGGCATCTGATGTGCCATCCTGTAAAAAAAAAAAAAAAAGTTGTTTGGCAGATGGTACACAATCAACATGGGCGACCTGACTGGTAATAAAGTCTGATTATTCTATGATACCCAAATATTGCTTGGCACAGTCGAGTATACGCTATAAAACACACTGCACATAAAAACTGACACAATTCACTTCCCACCATTCATTTCATCTTAGGGATCAGCACTGCAGTGCACACACCTCACTGCCCAGTATTCCTTCTAGAGGTGGTATCTGTACTGTAGCACATAAACCTCACTCCCAAGTATCCATGCATTCAGTGGAATATGCACTTTAGCACATACACCTCACTGCCCAGTATTTGTGACATCAGTGCAATATTCATGGTGGCATGCACAACCCTCTTTCTAGTATCAATACTATTAGAAGAAGTTGCACTGTAGCACGCATTTCACTCCCCAGTGTGTAAGTTATCAGTGGGATCTGCACTGTGGCACACACAGATCACTTCCTATTATTCATTCCACCAGTAGGTTTGCACCCCAGTACACACAAGTCTCACTCCCCAGTATACATACCACCGGTAAATCTTCACTCTAGCACACAGCTCAATTCTCAGTATCCATGTCACCACTAGATCTGCACTCCAGCACACAGTTTACTCCCCAGTATTCATTCCACTAGCACAGTGGTCTCCAAACTGCGGCCCTTTGCTTGCTTTTATCTGGTCCTTGGGGCACTATTTCATTCACTGACACCAATGAGGGGCACAATTCCTCCTAATGACACCAACGATGGGGCACAATTCCTACCAATTACATCAACGATGGGGCAAGTTCCTCCTAATGACACCAACAATGGGGCCCAATGACACCAATGATGGGGAGAAATTCTTCCCAATGACTTCAGTGATGGGGCACAATTCCTCCCAATGACACCAGTGATGGGGCACTATTCCTCCCAAAGACACAAATGATGAGGGATTGTTTACTTCCACTGATGCTGGGACATTTTGTACTACTGATGGCCACAGTCCGGCCCCCCTAAAGTCTGAAGGACAGTAAACTGTCCCTTTGTTTAGAAAGTTTGGAGACTCCTGCACTAGCAGATCTGCACTCCAGCACACACACCTCACTCCTCAGTATCCATGCCACTGTAGATCTGCACTCCAGCACACACACCTCACTCCTCAGTATCCATGCCACTGTAGATCTGCACTCCAGCACACACACCTCACTCCTCAGTATCCATGCCACTGTAGATCTGCACTCCAGCACACACACCTCACTCCTCAGTATCCATGCCACCTGTAGATCTGCACTCCAGCACACACACCTCACTCCTCAGTATCCATGCCACTGTAGATCTGCACTCCAGCACACACACCTCACTCCTCAGTATCCATGCCACTGTAGATCTGCACTCCAGCACACACACCTCACTCCTCAGTATCCATGCCACTGTAGATCTGCACTCCAGCACACACACCTCACTCCTCAGTATCCATGCCACTGTAGATCTGCACTCCAGCACACACACCTCACTCCTCAGTATCCATGCCACCTGTAGATCTGCACTCCAGCACACACACCTCACTCCTCAGTATCCATGCCACTGTAGATCTGCACTCCAGCACACACACCTCACTCCTCAGTATCCATGCCACTGTAGATCTGCACTCCAGCACACACACCTCACTCCTCAGTATCCATGCCACCTGTAGATCTGCACTCCAGCACACACACCTCACTCCTCAGTATCCATGCCACCTGTAGATCTGCACTCCAGCACACACACCTCACTCCTCAGTATCCATGCCACCTGTAGATCTGCACTCCAGCACACACACCTCACTCCTCAGTATCCATGCCACCTGTAGATCTGCACTCCAGCACACACACCTCACTCCTCAGTATCCATGCCACTGTAGATCTGCACTCCAGCACACACACCTCACTCCTCAGTATCCATGCCACCTGTAGATCTGCACTCCAGCACACACACCTCACTCCTCAGTATCCATGCCACCTGTAGATCTGCACTCCAGCACACACACCTCACTCCTCAGTATCCATGCCACCTGTAGATCTGCACTCCAGCACACACACCTCATTCCTCAGTATCCATGCCACCTGTAGATCTGCACTCCAGCACACACACCTCACTCCTCAGTATCCATGCCACCTGTAGATCTGCACTCCAGCACACACACCTCACTCCTCAGTATCCATGCCACCTGTAGATCTGCACTCCAGCACACACACCTCACTCCTCAGTATCCATGCCACTGTAGATCTGCACTCCAGCACACACACCTCACTCCTCAGTATCCATGCCACTGTAGATCTGCACTCCAGCACACACACCTCACTCCTCAGTATCCATGCCACCTGTAGATCTGCACTCCAGCACACACACCTCACTCCTCAGTATCCATGCCACCTGTAGATCTGCACTCCAGCACACACACCTCACTCCTCAGTATCCATGCCACCTGTAGATCTGCACTCCAGCACACACACCTCACTCCTCAGTATCCATGCCACCTGTAGATCTGCACTCCAGCACACTTACCAGTATGCTTGCCATCAGTAGATTGGTATTCCAGAGTATAGATTACTTTTGGGTATTATTGCCATTGGATCTGCAGTCCACACAATTTAACTCCCATTTATCCCCACTACCAAACGATTTACACTCCAGCACACAGCTCACTCCCTAGTATCCATACCAACAGAAGATCTGCACTCTGCATAGTTTACAGTACTTTCCAGTATCCATGCCACATTTGATATCTACTCTCCAGTACAAACCACTCATCCCATATGCTCATGTAATGAGTGAGCATCATTTCTTTTTGTTTAACCTCTATATGAATGAGTATAATTTAACACCACCATTTTGAGTTACCTGTTCATGGAACAGACACACTTTCTAGTATATATAATTAACTTTGGTGGTTCAGTGGTCCCTCAATTACCACTGCATGCAGAAGATTACTGGCTCCCCTCTTCCTAGTCCTGCAAATAACGCTCATAATATCTTGTATAGGACAGTGCCTGCTGCTGTGCAAGCTGCTTCAAAACTTGAACCTGGGATTTAGTCAAGGACAAGAATTTATACTTATCTAAACAGTTTTCCTTTATAATGCCGCATTTCATGCAAACTTCTATGTGTCTTCTTAACATTCCGATTGCACACAAATGGGACCTCTACCATAAAATGAAAATGGTTGACTTACCAGATACTGTAGTTGGACTTCACATGAGAAAAGAGGTCTAAATGTGCTTATTAGTGTGCTACCACATCAAACTGGAATTGACAAAGCCTCTGGACTTCCACTTCACCAGCATGAAATAACATAGATTGCACACTATACTCTTGTACAGACTCCAACCAGGTAAGTTTTTTATTTTCCACATAAAATGATTCCTTTTCCACATTTAAGCAACTGAATAAAGGGAGATGAAAAACTGTAGATGTGTATGTACCATTTTAAAAGGCACTATTATGCAAAAAAAAATATTTAAAACTGCTATCACCAGGTATGGTGTGTTATGTCAGTCAGTGCCTCCAAAGCTCTGTCCACAACCTTTTCCCAATGCATTCTGTCTTGTAGGACGTCATCAGGGGCTGGAGACACTGAATTTCCTAACAAATTAGGTAGCCCTGACATACACAAAGTTCCTCCTCTCCTCTGAATGTGTACTGCCCACATTCAAACTACCACGTTTAAAATACATTGCAGATCCCTCAATTGCAACACAATGGCGTTAAGAAAATAACATCTTAGGTAAACAATGGCCACTAAAACCAAATAAAAGTATTAATATAAACATCCACAGTATGCATAAAGACTATCCATGCAATAACTTTATGAAAATATCATATGCATCCAATCTGGTCATATGCACATTATGGATGCCCCACTAAGCACCCACTACACACACAGACAGATGTGCCATATACCATAAAAAAAGCAATTAAAATTGCAATTGCATCTCTTTTTATGTAACAGTTTCTAATTGGGTCATATACACATCGTGGCTCCCACTCTACAGAATTATGATCTGCACAACTCACAGACACAAATTTATTTCAAAATATCGAAAAAATAAAAATGACTGCGCTGTCATAGAAAATCAAGTGAAATAGTGAATGGATGAAATAAAAATGAAATTATTATGGAAGGTCAAGCTGTAACTTCCTCTGAGATACACACAATAATCAATAACTTTCAATATTACGTTGCGCTAAAACCTCCATATAAAGTGAATCTGTGCAATATAAATTGATTGTGCTAAACTCCCATAAAGTGACTATCGTGCAATAAAAATTAATTGATTAACACACTATAAATAGTCCATTCAATTTATGATAAATATTCAATGTGAAATTGACACACGATACACCCAGGAAATGTGGTGAGAAAAGATGCAACTTCCACCTCTACACACACTGCTGCTTACCGACTCCTATTTATCTCCTTTTACGAGAGATCACACACGCTTTTGGCTTAATACCCAGCCCGGGCCTTTAAGATATGAAGCAATGGTCCCAACGTCCTCCCGGGTGTTATGCCTCAAAGATGCATATTGCCAGATGGTCCCCATAGGAAAATAAAAACTTCCATAGTGTAAAATCTTTTGATGGTTTTAATAGATAAAATGTATTGCACTTACAATTAGATGAACAGAAAAATGCAGTATAAAGTCCAAGCCGGCCGGCTCTCGATTGCAGCCCGTTACTCCGGGACCTGTGTGGACACGGTGACGTCAGCACGTTGCTCCTCCCTACACATTTCGTCACAATTGACGTTGTCCAGGGGCCCGGGCGACTCTGAGCTTTGAGTGACGCTTCACCAAATCCGCCATTTTAAAAGGGGGCAAATGCCCACACTCCATGGAATTGGCTTTATTATAAAACTGGATAAAAAGATCCCATCCCATCCACTTACCGGTCGAAACAGTCTTAGCTATTGTGACCATGCAGGAGTGACCCCTTGATGTTATGCAAAAATACATATATAAAATATATATATAAAAAATGTGTATACATGTCGGTGACATAATTCACTGTACAACCTTTAACAAGGGCCTAAAAATTAGTGTATTACAATCATGTATTCCCCGTTCGAGTCAAGAGTGAACTGTCAATAAGAACACTACCCAACTATTAAATATAAGTAAATCTAAAAAATTCTCTGTATGTGTAGAAGCATTCTTTCACATTTTCATATCAGTATAACAAAATAACAATAAAACTGTCACAGCTTAAGTTGCATTGCAGACACAACACACATTTGTGGTTCCTATTTATGGTTTATAAAGCAATTAATGCTTAGCATTCAACCCAAATAGGTTAAACTTAGATTGGCACACTAAACAGTTACATGCCACATCCAGTCCCTGACTCAGTGCCAATCATAGCTTTATTTGAGACCACACAACCTGCCTATCCAGTGCAGAACTTACTTTGGTGGGCTTAAAGCGGAACTACACTCTCCCCATCCATCCATGTCTCCATGCTTTATTTTGCTGAGAAATCACTTTGAAAAACACCCCCCTAGCATTTCTGGTCGTGGCCATCTTGAATAAGGGCAGATTATTCATCTAGCATTTACTTCCTGGACTCCGTCTGCCTTTAATTCAGGCATGCAGAAAGAAGGGTGTGCTTAGTTGAGCAAACTCCTCCTCCTCTCCTGAAGACTCCTAGGATGTATGACATCATTTGCCTAGGCCTGGAAACCAGGAAGTAACTGAAGAAATGTAAAAAAAAAGGTTTAAAACAAGTAAATATTATATACTTTCCTATCTATTTACTAATGCTAGCAGCATAGGGATTCTAAATAGTCAATGTTGACTGAGAGAGTGAAGCTCCACTTTAATTACCAAGAATTCCTCCTCTGATGAGTGCCTTTTTAAATTTGTTTTCCCCTAGACCAGGGTTAAACAAACTTCAACTGTTGTTCCATGAAGCACTGTTGTTCCATGACAGCCACAATCATGACTCCCAGAGACAGAAGCATGATGGGACTTCCACAACAGCTGGAGGGCCAAAGTTTGCTGTCTCCTGCCTTGGGATTTTTAGCAGGCCATTTGGACCCAGTAGGCAAAAACCCATCCATCATGGTACATAATCATTTATAGTATGCAAGTGACTAAATTGTATTCTATGAAATCATTGATCTATGAGATTTATGAATAATGTATTGCGGTGATTCTAAATTGTCAGATCAATTCTCTCTCCTCTAGAGGACCACCAGCAATTCTAATTTATTTTTAGGAAAAATTAGTAATCCAGAGTTCCTTACATCCCATTGTGTATCTTTAACCTGTGCTATATTCAGTTCCTTTTTAATGTCATTCTATTACTATAAAGCCAAGTTTACAATATAAAGGTGGCAAAAGTGTGCCTCACAAGCAAAAATATTACATTTAAGATATAATAATCCATGGCAGAGAACAATAGGAAGCGACAGGAAGCAATGTCCAGGCATAGAAAACAGAAAGCTCTCTGGGTAACATTTTGTAAACTGTATAACAATACTTGGAATGCATTTATCTTTGTCTATCACCTAGGAATAACCTCACAATAGCTGACTTGGGATGTTGTTTTTTAGCACATTTGAAAGTAAAAGTTAATGCTGCCCTTTGCCTACTAAACTGCAGTGCCGTACAATGCTAATAAATCACATGCTTATGTTGTTTATCTATCTTTTATATCATTATTAATAGGGGCTATGGAAAGTTGTTATTTCAGCACACAGAATAGGACAATAATGTAAGCAAAGAACAGTGCAGACCGGAGAATGCTCTTTAGAAGACACTCATAAATTCTCGGCAGAGAAGCTATGAAAAGCTATTTGAAAAAAGGTGAGCTGTAAAATGAATAGAAAAGGTTTGGTTTAAATAGAGATGAGGTATTCCTCTAATAACCAAGTTCAATCATAACCATTTAAGCTTCTTATTTTTAGCCCAAATACACTAAGGGTACTTGTCTGAAGATTCAGGCATTCATCATCATTCATTTCTGTGCAGCTTTTGTTTAATTTTCAGGTGTTAACCATACGGGTGATGCAGCGTTTAGAAATATTTAAAGTATTAGTTCACCTTTTCAGAAAAAAAGGAACCCTACACTCTTAACCCCCCCCCCCCCCCATTTCCCGCTGTACTTACCTCCATAGGTAATAAGCTGTCAGTGCACACACAGCTGGTGAAGCAGTCCAGGAATTTTAAAACAGCACTCTTCTTCCCCTTCTTTCTGTAGGGCTTCCAGGATGGATCACAATAGTTCTAATTGGTCAGCACCAGCACATGACTGATTTTACCAATTAGAATCGCTCTGATCTGTCCCAGGAGCCCTACAAAAAGAAGGGAAGATCAAATCCCTGGTCAGCTACACTGACTGCTTGGATAGTGACAGCTCATCAGGCACGAGGGACCAAGGAGGAGGGGGGGGGGGAGAGTGTAGTGTGTTAGTTCTCCTTTCCATTTTTTTCTGAAATCATGAACATACACGTTAACCACTTGCAGGGCACTTTTACTCCCTTCCCCGGCCAATATTCAGCTTTCAGCACTGTCACACTTTGAATGACAATTGCGTGGTCATGCAACATTGTACCCATGTGACATTTTTATCATTTTTTTTCACACAAATAGAGCTTTCTTTTGGTGCTATTTAACCACTTCAATACCAGGCACTTAGACACCTTCCCGCCCAGCCCAATTTTCACCTTTCAGCGCTGTTGCAATTTGAATGACAATTGCGCGGTCATACAACACTGTACCCAAACAATTTCTTTATCATTTTGTTCCCACAAATAGAGCTTTCTTTTGGTGGTATTTGATCACCTCTGCGGTTTTTATTTTTTGCGCAACAAATAAAAAAAGATCGAAAATTTCAAAAAAAAACAAGTTTTTCTTTGTTTCTGTTAAATTTTTTTGTAAATAAGTACGCTTTCTCCTTCAATAATGGGCACTAAAATAGCTGCACTGATGGGCACCGATGAGGTGGCACCAATGAGGTGGCACTGATGAGGTGGCATTAACGGGCACTGATGATGGGCACTGATAGGCGGCACTGATGGGCACTGATAGGTGGCACTGATGGGCACTGATAGGTGGCACTGGTATGTGGCACTGATGGGCACTCATAGGTGGCACCGATGGGCACACATAGGCGGCACTGATGGGCACTCGTAGGTGGCATTGATTGGTATATATGGGTGGCACTGATGGGTACTTATGTGTGGCACTGATGGGCACTGATAGGTGGGCACTGATGGGCACAGATGGGCACAGATGGGCACTGACAGGTGGCACCGATGGGCAGTGACAGGTGGCACAGATGGGCAATGACAGGTGGCACTGATATAGCATTGCTGGGCATTGCTGGGCATTGCTGGGCATATCATTGGCATAATAGTGCCAATCAGTGCCCATTTGTGGGCACTGATTGGCACAGATTGGGCACATGTGGATGGCCATGGGGTACATACCTGGCCATCCACGTTGCCCCTTCCCTGGTGGTCCTAGTGGCATCCCTGGTAGTCCAGTGGGGTGATCTGCGGGGGGGCTGCGCTTATAAACAATCAGCGCAGACCCCCCCTGCCAGGAGAGCCGCCGATCGGCTCTCCTCTACTTGCGTCTGTCAGACGCGAGTGAGGAAGAGCCGATCAACGGCTCTTCCTATTGACAGCGTGATCAGCCGTGATTGGACACGGCTGATCACGTGGTAAAGAGCCTCCGCCGGAGGCTTTTTACCAAGATCGGTGTAGCGGTGTGTCAGACTGACACACCGCTCCACCGATCGCCGCGGGGGCGTGCTGCGGCATGTTATCCTGAAGGACGTCATATGACGCCCAGTCAGGATAACAGAACCACTTCCCGGACGTCAATCCGCTATAGGGCGGGCGGGAAGTGGTTAATCACCACTGGGTATTTTATTTTTTTGCTAAATAAACTAAAAAAGACTGAAAATTTTGAAAAAAAAAAAAAGAAGTTTTTCATACTTTGTTATAAAGTTTTGCAAACAGGTAATTTTTCTCCTTCACTGAAGTGCGCTGATGAGGCTGCATGGATGGGCACTGATAGGCAGTACTGATGGCCACTGTTGCCCATCAATGCACAGTGCCCTGATTATCAGTGTAGGTGTCTCTTTTACACAACCAGGTTATCAGCTCTCCTCTCCTCACGCTGCCAGCGCGAGGAAAGGAATGCCGATAGCTGACTTGTTTTTACATCGTGATCAGCCATGATTGGGCACAGCTAATCACGTTATAAAAGGCCGCTGTGATTGGCCCTTTACCCCGATCTGTGATCAGTGATCACAGAGTGTGCCGCAGCAGGTGCGATCAAGGGAGGACGTCATATGACGCCCTTGCAGAACTGGCCAACTACGCTGTAGTCATCATTCGGCTGTAGTGAGGTCAGCAAGTGGTTAGAGAATAGGACTATAGAAGGGAAATCGGAAAAAGTAATATGTTGCAGCTTACCTCTATAGATATGGTGGCTGCATTTGTTTACATTTTTTTTATTAAAAAAAAAAACAAAAAAAACAACAGTATTTTACAAATACACATTTAATACAGGGATGCATGCAAGACATAGGATTCTCAGAGCATTATAGTTTTGCCACAGATAAATGGAGTTTAGTAGAAGCTGTTTCCTTTCTGACTGTCTCTCTCTGATTCAAACTATTTAAGGAACCATCTGAACAGGCAGGCAGGAAGAAGGGTGGTGGGTCACTCCTCTGGTTATTCAGTTCTGATTGGGCCATTAAGCTATGGCGAACAACAGCCTTTTTCAGAGCAGCTAAGAATAGATAATTAAACATACCAATAAAAACCCCAGAGCTTTATTTGTTGGAGTGCACTACAGCAGAGTGTTGAAAGCCTATTTTGATGTGGCAATTTAGCAAGACCAAGGGAAAACAGAGGTTAATAGAACGTAACAAAAAAAAACCTTTAGAAAAACCTAATGATGGGGTGTTGTAGAGGTGTTACACTATGTGTAAATAACTCCACCTACAATACTATTAATAACTGCTTTACATGTAACTAGCATGAAAGCAAAGGAGTTTTTTTTCAGTAGCAATAGTTACTATACAAACATATTCTCAATTTTATAGCATATACCTAGTGGATAGATTTTCTGGGAGACTATAATTCTGTATGGTGAAGAAAAGACAAAACTAAATGACATTCTACTGGAATTTAATAAACAAATTAATCTCAGCAAATAATCACAAAACAAAGATACAAAGGAAATCATCCAGTCATGCAAGAAGAACAGCAGATAGCGTTATTTGAGGCTAGGCATGAACTTCATAAACTGTTTCTAAGCATATTTTAAAATATCAGTGCACATGCATCATCAGATTTGCCATAAGGCTTGAACTATACTAAGTTTGTTTACAGTCAGCAGAGCATACGGTCTGTAGTAGTTTGCTGATACTAGATGCAAAATAAATTGAATACGTATGCTTTTCAGTCTTACACAGAAAAAAGAAAAAACAATTTGAATAAATAAACTCCATGCAAAACACATATATTTTAGCAAAATCCTAAATTCTTTAGTGCCCACTCACCCCACTTGTGTTGGTGCACTGCTGCGCCATTCATTGTTAATAGCTTTCTGTTGCACTTCCAAAGCATACCGCAGTGCAACACAGCACGACAAAGCACAAAGCAGTGTCCTGTGTGTTATGCTGTGAAAAAATGCACCTATTTTTTAATGTAGTGAGGTTTCAGTACAATTACTTAAATGTCAACACACAAAAAAGGCATGCATTGCACCATAAGTTGGCCTTTAAAGTCCTTGCATTTTACACTTTCCAGCAGCTGAGATTTATAAGGTGTTCTGAAATCACAGTACTTCAAACTAATCTTAACTGCTCTGCTAAAAAAAAAAACTGTTAAGCCCCATACACACTATCAGATTTTCTGCTGATTTTTTCCTTTAGATTTACCAAAACCATATAATATTAGGTCAAACCTTAGGAGTTTCAATTTGTATACATTCAGGCAGGCCCTTGCACTACATGGTTTTGGTAAATCTGAATACAAAAATCAGCAGAAAATCTGATAGTGTGTATGGGGCTTTATAGAGCTAAAAAACTCAAGTACCTACACAGCCAAATACATAAAATGATTGACTAATTTCCCCTTTCCCCCCATTTGGGTGCTCGTCTTGCAATGCACATGATGATATTGGCAAGATGAGCTGTAACAATACCAATTTGTAATATTGCAATGGGTGCCACAGCCTCCACTACCACCACTGTCACATATGTGACTTTAAATATTTTTCTTCACATGCCCTTTTCTAAGCCTCTTCTCAAATTTTGAGAGTTTTCATACATTAGATCCTCCTGCACTATAATTTCCTTAGATTTTTTAAGAGACAATTATGAGTTCCACTTTTAAAGGAGCAGCATAACTAGCAATTATTAGTCCTGGTTCACACTGGTGCAGCTTTGAAATGGCGCTACTTCAGCACAATTTTAAAGCCGCAGCTTGCAAATTGCGGCTTGCAACTTTTTTTAACAGGAGTCAATGAAAGCGGAGCGCAGGAACCTTTTTCATAATCACTGCAACATGAGTCGTGGCGATATAAATGGTTCCATTGTTGAATGGGGGGGGGGGCCTGTAATGGAATATGGAACTGTTAAATCGCACTGGTGTGAACGAGGGCTTAGTGACTGATATGAAGTTAACTGTATACTCAGTTAACCTGGTTTTGAGCTACCATCTCAGATTTATCACCCTATTGCCACACCAAAAATGAACAAGCTATCCAGTTAGAAATGTACTTACATAGAAAGGATAAATTGGAACTGTAGAACAGTCCTTACACTTTCTGCTGTTTGTGATTTTATTCCAAGGCTGATATTTTTATTTTTGGACTCCTGCAACTGGAATGTCATTTGTACAGTAAGTGCAAAGTGTGGTTCAGATCTCAGTCCCAATTGGTTTGTCCACAAAGCCAGTTTATGAATCTGTTGACAAACTGTTCAAAGCCAAGTTAAAAATAACAATGCTTACAAATGGTTACAGAGGGATATAGCCCTGGTGATTTTTTTTCAGCATGCAGAAGTACAGAGGGAGTTTCAAGGGAGCTATTTTTTTCACAGCAGTCAAATACATTTGGGAGACCTTCTACAATTAATCAGAATGCGCAACAACATGGGAAGTTAATCGTACCTAATAACAACAGTGATTTTTTTTTTTCTTTCTAAGTGGTGACTGAACATGTTCAGCGTTGAGTGATAAGAATGCTTTAATAAAAGCAGTAATGCACTAAATACATGGGCGATAACGTTGCAGTAATTTTATTTTGTTCCACCTTTTACTTAGGCCGGCCATATACAGTTCGAATCTTGGCCAGTTCAGCAGGAACCAGCCGTGATTCGAACCGTAATGCTGCATACACACGGTCGGAATTTCCGTCAATAAAAGTGTAATGGGAGCTTTTGGTCGGATATTCTAACCGTGTGTATACTCTATCCAATCTTTTCTGTCTGAATTACTGCCAGCAAAAGATTGAGAGCTGCTTCTCTATTTTTCCGACGGAAAAAGTTCTTGGCGGAAATTCTGTTCGTCTGTATGCAATTCCGACGCGTAAAAAAACACGCATGCTCGGAAACAATTCGACGCATGCTCTGAAGCATTGAACTTTATTTTCTTGGCTCGACGTAGTGTTGTACGCCACCGCGTTCTTGACGGTTGAAAGTTCAGAGAACTTTTGTGTGACCATGTGTATGCAAGCCAAGCTTGAGCAGAATTCCGTCAGAAAAACCATCCAAGATTTTTCCGACGGAAATTCCGCTCATGTGTACGGGGCATTAATGAGCAAATTGAATGTACCAAGTTAATCAATCAATCAACTTGGGTACAAACAGCCTGCCGGATCCTTTTGCGATTATTGCTAGTGGCTGCTACAGCCACTAGCAATAATTACTGTCTTCTCCCGGCAGAGACGGCTTCCCCCGCTGTTGTGGACATTTTTATTAATGTATGTTGTCAGATGTCCCCCCAGTGTCAGTTTTGCTGTAATACGCTCATGTGAGGGTATTCGCACATACAGACGTTGGTAGAAGACCATTGGCTGCGGAAACCTTCCCGTGGACATGGCAGATCTGCTTGCTCTTTTAAGGATATTTGTTTATGCCTCACCAAGGGACTGGCCACTCCATGGCGACTTAAACTCCTAAGTAAGCAGATCTGCGTACATGGGAACCATAGCATAACCATACAAAATTATGGCCACTGAGTATGGCTTGCGTCATTGGTGGCAGTGGGAGTGTGCACAGGATCGTGTTCAGAGCCATGTGCTTGCCGCATGGTTTTGCACACGACCATCTGCCAATGTCACTACTGTATTTCTATTTAAATATATACATGTGTGTGTGATTGGTTCTTTTGAATGAATACAAGTGTCTGATTGGCTGATTCTGAAGCCACCACCTTCTATTGTTATCCATGTTTTTAGTATAAATAAAAGGAGCTAATCTCTTGAGAATTATGCTAAGCTCAAGGTGATACCAGCATCAGTCTGTGTTACTTGGAGAGAAAGAAAGGGGCGCTTTCCCGGCATTATATGAGAGAGCTGTATTTGTGCTTTTAAGCGCAAAGAAATTATATGCTTATAGAGAGAAGCTTAAATTTTCCCGGACAGTTTTTGGCTGCTGCATATGTAATTGGCCATGTGGCTGAATGGGGGAGGAGCAACCAGTATTGTTGGTCCTGTGTAGCTGTTGACTTTCCAGTTTTCAGAACAAAGTTATGTGTAATATGTTTGTGATGTATATGAGAAATAGAATGGATGAATTGTGATTTTTACCTTTGTATGGGACCAAGACACATGTCCCCATGAGTGTAAAAATATTTTTATGTAAAGGGTTTGGTTTTAAGTTGAAAATGCCTGCCGCATATTCAAGTGGCCATGCATTGTTGGGACATCACTTACAATAGGAGCTGTTTCTTGAAGGGTCTACACCCTATGGATGGTCTCAGGTTTCTAGGTAATAGCATGGGGGAGTTCTGTTGACCTTCTAACTTTCAGAGCCAAATATTGTGTTGTATTTGGGAACAGTAGTGTATGTTTGAGCCGTGTTATTTTGTGTTTTATGTATTGTTGTTTGATTGGAGAGCCTGTGTTGTTTGGTTGACCAAGGCCCCTAGTAGTATATAGCCTAAAATGTTTGTAAGTGTTCATGTGGTGTCTCAAATGTGTAGTTTTGTGGGGAGAAAGTGTTGGTGTTTTAGTGAAGCTGGTTTTGGCAGGATCAACAACTGCATTTTCTTTTTGTTGTTGTCACCATGCGGCCATTTTCATCTGCCATTTTCGCTGTGCGGCCGTGGCATGATCTTCATTTGTTGCAACTACCATTTTGTGTTATGGGTGGAATTGCTCTGCTTTTGGTCCAGGTTTAAAAATGTGATTTTGGTTTGTAGAGGCCCAGTTTAAGGATTTTATACTGTTTAGCCTGTAAATCATCCCAGAGTAGAAACTGGTCCAATTCATTTGTATTTATGTGATATTTCGGTCTCAAAACTTGTGCTTTGACTGCTCAGGGGATATGTGAGTCGAGGGGGATTCCCTCCCATTTGCAAAATGGGGGTTTATTCCACCCTTTCCTGGACAAAAGTTTTTTATGTTAGCCATAGTTTTTTTAATGTCTTGATAGACATAATACGAAACTAGGCTTCCCCTCCCCCTCCCTCTTCCTGTTCATTGATATTTAAATAAACCAGTTAGATGGGTTTTTAGAGCTGAGAAGACAGGAAGTTCTTTACAAGATGTGATGTACAACAGGAAGTTCTTTGCAGGTGTGCAACAGGAAGTTGGTGGGAGGAGCTTGGGGTCTTTTGACTCGTGTTTGGAAGTATGTTTGATTTCTTAATTTAATTACAGTTGTTTTATACTGTAATACAGTTTTGGGTAGAGAGCAAACAGGAGGCATCCAAGTTATTGTTGTAATATCTAGGTACAGATAGAAGGCATAAGATTGTTTTAAATAGCAGAGGATTTGATGGTGTTTTGTAGTTGTCGGACAAACACATTTAGAAGGCTGTATATCGTAGGACCGGTCCGGGCGTGTATAATAGTCGGAATTCCAGTACGTGATTGTATTAGCATAAACGTGAGAAGTAGTACGCTAGCTGCCCCGCTCAGGCCGTGTACAATAATCGGGAAGCGGGGGCAGTTATAGTGATGAAGGCGCAAACAATAAGCGCTCCGAAAGTAAAGTGCAGGGTTCTCTGGATGCAGAGTTCGCCAAAGAAAAGCGTTTTGAATCGTCATGGGCAATGGGTCGTCCATGCACCCCAGTCAGACAGCTGCACAATACATGAAATCTGGGTATGGGGCTAAGGCCATTAGACCCCTTAAAGATTGGAATATATGGTCAGAGGGTACAGTAAGGTGTATTCCTTTGGAATGTACTTTTGATGTCTGGAGGTACGAGACCCCAGAATAAAAATACCTTGGAAGTAGTTCAGCTGTGGCTTCAGAAATCTGTAATGATGAGTGAGCTGATGGATGTGTAGTACACGCTTGTGTGATTAAAATTCTTATGCCTGTTTTTGAAATTTATGTGGCTGGTCCATGCAAGAGTCCGAGATGCTCTTGTGTTTTTCCCATTGTATTTTTTTCTATCTAACCATCTGGTTGTTTTTGTTTTTTCATTTTTGTTTTGAACTATGAAATATCTCCCCCACATTTGTATCTAAATGTTTGTCTCATGTTTTAGTCTTCACATTGTTTGTATATAGTAACAAGAATATGTTTGAATCTACCACGAAAACCCTCTTACGTGTCGCGGTTGTTGTATTTTAGTAGTTACGTGAAAGTAAGGATTACAAAGGGTTTAGTTATTGTTGGTTTTAAAGGAATGTCAGTGACAATTTACCAATGTACATGAATGTTGTATTGTTTACCATTCTTTGCAGGTTAAATATGAAGAATAGAGTAATAACTTTTGTTTATAAGTATCTTTTTTTAGGTCAAAGGAGTTTCTGAAAGTGTATGTACATAGAAAGCAGGTGTATGTGGATAGCTGTACACATGCATAGGCTATAGGCTATTTCACTGTTTCATTGGTTTTTCTGCACCATTCTAAACCCTGCGTGTCTTCCTCCACTTTGTAATGAGAAAGGAAGGGGGGGCGATAGTGGTGAGAATGACAGTTTTCAAACCAATAATACTAACCGCTCTAAATCTAGCCAAGTTCTTTCTTTGATGGAATTTGAATCAGCAAGCAGCAGTCTGGTGAAGGACGCTCCCATAAGAACCTTTTTGTCAATGGTTCCAGGTATTACACCCCAGATGGTAAGCCACGCACAGGTTATGCAGTGACCACAGTCATTAAGTTCCCACATGTTTGGGTTATTGCCATATGAGGTTTGTTTGGAGGTCAACCAAAACCAAAGTTGTACTTTCCTATCTTACCTATCACACCTTTGAAGGTCTTGGAGCACCAGGACAGTGGAATTACCCACACAGTGACCCCATTTTGGAAAGCAAACAAGGTATATTCTATGAGGCATGGGCTGCAGATAGGTACATGGGTACTTGGGCTGGTGACAGGTACTCGGGTACTCTGATGGGTTGTGACAGGTATTCGGGTACTCTGATGGGCTGGTGACAGGTACTCGGGTACTCTGATGGGCTGATGACAGGTACTTGGGTACTCTGATGGGCCGGTGACAGGTACTCGGGTAATCTGAGGAGTTGTGACAGGTACTCGGGGTACTCTGATGGGCTGGTGACAGGTACTCAGGTAATCTGAGGGGTTGGTGACAGGTACTTGGGTACTCAGATGGGCTGGTGATAGGTACTTTGATGGGCTGGTGACAGTCCCTCTTTATTACTGGTGGTAATAAGTGTATGTTGGTGTGCACTGTAAGCTGTAACGAGCTGTTACCGCAATCTCCTCCTCACACACAATCAGTGTGTGAGGAAGAGAACCCGGTAACAGCTCGCTACCACGGTTTGTTTACATTTTGTGGCCGGCTGTGATTGGACACAGCCGGTCACGTGGTAAAGAGTCAATTTCAAGAGACACTTGTGGACATTCCCGGACAGAGAGGGACCTCAGGTAAGTATTGGGGGGGCTGCTGCACACAGAAGGCTTTTTATTTTAATGCATAGAATGCATTAAGATAAAAAACATTCTGCCTTTACAACCCCTTTAAATGTGATGGTTGCGTTTGTTTTATTTGTTTCCTTTATTTTACCTGGTAATCTGGACAGTAATTCTGTTACTTTTTAACTTCCTTTGACAGACCTGTCCAAAAAAGTGGCACTGACAGGGGTTCTTCCAATGATCAGCTTTTATTTATAGAAAACCTTTATCCCAAAAGGAAAAAAAACTGTTGCTATAACTGCTTAAAACATTTTAGCTGGAGTTTGCCTTTAACTTGTTGGTCAAGTCCATTTGAATTTGCCAGTGCATCCAAATACAGGTTGACAATGCTGATGTCCAAGGGTGGTTCCATTGGTTCTCCATACACTGGAGCCACTTCAAGACAGGAAGTGTGTTACTGGTCAGATCACCAGATAAAAATAAAGTAAAAGTATTAAAAGATAAAGAAAATGAATACAACCACCCTATTTAACGGTTGATAAACTGCAATATACAGTATCAAAGTTTTGTTTTTGGGTTTAGATACACTTTAAAGTGGTTGTAATCCTCAGACATAAAATATGAACAAAGCATATCCCTCTATAGAGTGTACTTGTCTCAATTAAAATCATTAAGTGTAATTTCTGTCTGCTGCCTCATTCCTCTGAATCACAACATGAATCACTTCTGATTTTTCCTGACACCAAGAGAAAAATGGTGATTGACAGCGTCAGCTCTGTTCCTGTATGGAGGGGGGGGGGGGTGTTTCTTCCCCCCAATCAGCTCTCAGAGCTCTCCTCACTGAAGTCTGCAGTGTGTAACTTCATCTCTCTGTCCCCTTTTTTCTGGCAACTCAGACAAGTTTATAAATTCTGGACTTTGAATGACTGTAGAGAAGACAAGACTGTGGCTAGACAGATACAACTTATGTAGGAGGATGTGTTTCACCTCTATTTATCATCTGAGGATAGTCCCTTCACTGGGTATTTGTAAGGGTTTACAACCACTTTAACTTTAAAAAGTAGGAAAAGAAACCAACTAAAAATAACTATTAAACTCTCAGAAACATTATGGTAAATATAATCCTTAAAAGGTTTCTCAGATTGTGCTAAAGAATTCATATTTCATACTTCAAATCATTCAATTTGATTTAAAAGAAAATCGAAAATAACAAAAATGCATACTCATCTGGATGGCCGCAGCACCGATCCAAGCTGCATCTGTCCCCTGCCACCTCTATGTTGTCATATAGTAAAAGGATGATGACATAATTATTATAATTATTGTTGTTGAGGCAAGAGCACTAGCCAGTATGGAATGCAAAACTGTTCTATCCAAAAAGTTAATTATTCCCACAGCAACTCGGTTCATCCAGAGAAATGCATTTTATTGAGTCCCAGCACAGTATAAAGTCCACAAGATACTTTCAACAGATGACAAAATCCAGCAGAGTATTCGTAAATATTACAATGAACAGCAGCCTTCAGAGTCCCATTCGTCTTTCATGTAATAGCAAGCATAGAGACACTGTAATCCAGCATAATATGTCCAATCTAAGATATCTTTTTTTATATATTTTTGGATAAAATTGTTCTTTTGTTTTTGTTTGGTTGCCTTCAAAATACCATAGAGGATAAAACAATACCTATTCCTCAGAGTCAAAGGAGCTTTGGCCATACGTCTCCTTTAAAGTGGTTCTAAAGGCTCAGGGTTTTTACCTAAATACATTCTAATCATTAAGGTAAAAAACCTTCTGGGTGGAGCGCCCCCCCAGCCCCCCCTGACACTTACCTGAGCCCCATCTCGATCCAGCGATGTGCATGAGAGCAGCGTCGCCATGCGTAGTCTCGCTCTCCTCTCTCATTGGCTCACACAGCAGTGGGAGCCATTGGCTCCTGCTCCTGTCAATCATAACCAGTGAGCCAATGAGGTTAGAGGCCATTCACATACACAGCGTGGCTCTTGAGTGCCCCCATAGCAAGAGGCTTGCTATTGTTGGCACTCGGCAGGAGGGAGGAGCCAGGACCACCAGCAGGGGACCCAAATAGAGGAAAATCAGGCTGATCTAGGTAGGTATAACATTTTTTTTTTAATCTTTCCATTAAGAAACACTTTGAGTGACTTCTAAGCTTAGTATAAATGTCATTTGGAAATATACAGTATGTAGTACATGCATATAATAGGTGTTTGAACATTAAAGCCAAGCTCCACCCAAAAGGGGAAGCTCCACTTGTCTGCCTCTTCCATCCCTACCTTGCCACATTTAGCACCTTTCCGGGGGGGGGGGGGAGCGGGTACCTGGTTTTGACCGGCTCCTGAGCCAGAAGTTGCCCCCCCCACAGCTAGACCATGCACAGTAGGAAACCAGCTGGGAAGCTGCAAGGCTTCACTGCTGGTTTCCCTTAGCCAAGATGGAGGCGCCAGCACCTGAGAACCGATTTAAGAATCGGACACCACTGGATGCCTGGACGGGTAAGTGCCCTAATAGTAAAAGTCAGCAGCTACACTTATCTGTAGCGGCTGATTTTTAATTTTTGTAGAGGGGTGGAACTACGCTTTGAGAAAATTATTCAAGCTCACAAAAGACTTCCATATGAAATCTGCAGAGGGACTGACACAATAATGCTTTCAGTCTTTATCATACCTATACAGAAAATTGATTAAGTATTCTATAGATCTTTGCAATGTGTGATATATTTAAATGCAGATAGATATGCTATAAATACATTATTACACTGTACATATATCAAACACAATACATATACAGTATATACATTTAGTTATCTGCTGGAAAATTAAAATGTATAAGTATACAACCAGAATTTTACAGCTAATCAGTAAGTAATCACAGCTTTGTGTCTAGTTTAGCCCCATAGAGCTTTATATTTTGACAGATGTGTTAAGGATTTATGAAGGATGAATGATTTCATTGCAGTAATAGGGTAGTGAGCAATGCAGATATCAGGGGAAGTTACAGCTTCACTCATTAGGGACCTTGTACTTAATTCACATGTAAAGACAACAAACATTTCACACTCTGTGATGCAATTTAATATAATAAGCTTTTCCATAAAAACAGATAACATGTAATGAGACTGGAGGTGCCGTGGGCTTCCATAAAATAAAGATGGAAGAACAATATGTTATACAGTACTGTACATTTTCTGGACTCCAGTATGAAGTGCTTTCTAATATCATTTGATAGGTTGCTTCTAAGCATTAAAATATTTGTTACAAATGATACACACATAATGATCTAAATAGTGAATGTCATTCTTTCATACGTTCAGGCAATACATTATTTGCAAAATTGTATCGTAGCCTCCTTACAGGAGGGCCAATCATAGCATACGTTGGTGTGTTTAACCATTTCAATGCCAGACACTTTCACCCCCTTCCTTCCCAGGCTCATTTTCAGCTTTCAGTGCTGTCACACTTTGAATGACAAATACTCAGTGATACAACACTGTACACAAATATAATGTTTATTTTTTTCTTTAGACAGATAGAGCTTTCTTTTGGTGATATTTTCTACTGTTTGTTTGTTTGTTTTTCTGCTATATAAACGAATAAATACCAAAAATGTTGCAAAAAAAAAAAGAAGAAAATTTTGCAAATAAACAATCTTTTTTCATAAATTTAGGCCAAAATGTTTGCTAAATTTCTAAAAAATAATCCAAATCAGTGTATATTATTTAGTCTGTGTGAAAGTTATAGAGTCTACAAACTATGATATATATATATTTGGAAATTGATCAGTCCTTATGTACTGAAGGCTTATCTAATTTCTTGAGGCCCTAAAATGCCAGGACAGCACTAATACCCCCCCAAATTATTATTACGCAGCACTTTACATATATACAGTATATTTTACATGCACATCTGTCCCTGCCCTTTAGGATTTTACAATCTAAGCTCCGTAACTCACACTCATGCATCCAGTACACGTACTAGGGTCAGTTAAGACAGGATCCAATTAACCTACCAGCATGGTGAATATTTTTGAGGTTGTCATTTTGAAAAATGAATAAAGTGTCATCATATGACTGGTGTGACAACGATCAGGGGCACTGACTGGTGACAGTATGTATTTTTAATTTATTTTCTTTTTTTTTACATACTGTGACTCTGGCTCTGCTCTGGGGAGGTGATCAGGATTTATTTCTTACTATGATTGCTTACGACAGTGATGATCTGATCACTGTTATAGACAATCATTTTTGTGAATGGCATCCATTCATGAACTTTTGTGATAGCTGTAATTGCCTCCTGTATAATGTGATCACTGTGACCAATCACTGAGATCATAATAGTACACATGAATGGCTATGATTGACAAGCCATTGTGTACTATAGACATGTGATCATTGTGATTGGTCACAGGGATCACATTGTACGGGGCCAGCCTGGTACTAGGATTTGTCTTCGCGAGGCGCGCGAGTGGGAGAACACTAATAGAATAATAGTGCTCCTATTCGGCCACCTTTTTACAAAGGGTGTGCAAGAGGTGGTTAAATAAAATAAAAAAAATGACTGTATTTACAATAATTAAACTTTTTTTTTTATTATTTTAACGTATTGCTGAAAGTACTTTTATATGACTTACATGTATGTACACAGCTGTTTCATATTTTCATAACCATATTTTATATGCAGATTGGGTAATTTGCATATCAGTCAGTATTTCTGCAAAGGAACAACTGACAAAACAGGATTAGCCACATAAAAAGTGTATTTTGATCATTCTATGTGGACGGTTACAGAGAGAGAAACAGCAAGGCAAAAGCAATCCATGGACAAAAGAAGGTGGTGATAGGTATAACTTTTCACCATGCATCCTCCCTTGCCCGTCGTAAATCATCAGGAGCCTGTCCAGCCCATCACTGTATAGAATAATCCAAGGAAAGGTAAAGACTGGCAGCAGACAAAACAGCTATATGTGCAGCTGAAACCCGTAAGTGTCTTGCAGCTTCTTATTTATACCACATTTTAATGCAATAAACAATATACGCAGAGAAGTTGTCCTTTGTGCTAGCATCCATTACCTTTCTTTGGATTTTTAACACAAGAAGGTGGCTGGACGTGTAGGCATTCTCTGAAAATGGATTTCTATAAATATACATGACTGCATTCTGGCGATGGTGGGGGTACTCATTCTATGTACTAGCTTACCCAATACCTGGTCTTCTGTTGTAGTCATGTTTTGCAACTGGTGGTGGAATGTCCCTCAGGATCCTCATGTCAAATGCAGGTTTTTGGACCCTGCCTCAGTCTTGAAGACATCTGGACCTAGACAGCTGGAGCATTGGGGAGAGGATGTTATGAAGACTGGTCTTGACGCACAGAGGAGTGTGGATCACGTAAGTAAATATACTTTTCCAAGCCCTCTAGACCCAAATGTACAGGTGCAGCCCCACTGCAAGGGAGAATTTTCAAGTATCCTGGCACTTAGCTTGAACTGCAACAATGACAATGTAAGAACAGGACTACCAGAAGCTTCTAGGACCTCACTGTCCATTTACTACTACTATAAATTTCTAATGGATTCTTTCTGACTGGGGCTAGAATTGAGGGTGTTTTTCACAGAAAAAAAAACTAAAGACTATTTGGTGCATTATTTCATTGAATTTGTGAACAAAGGTGACATCTCTATGTCTAATATTAATCACCGCTCTTGAGACACAAACTGAAAGTCATATGAGCTGAGATCAAGTATGCCCAATGCGTTCACAGTACTCCGCTGGTGTCGTTCCTGTCAAAAGAGATGAAACCTAAAAGAAGCAGGAGATGAATTGCTGTGTGCAAATTTTAATTGACAGCAAATCAGCCTGATATGGGTTGAATGTCAGACTCAATAAATTGATTTGCCCATTTCAAATTTAGGCCATTAGTGAATCGATTTTTTTAATGTGATTGACCATTTGATCTGATAGTTTTAATACATGGAATATCTCTGAAAGGGTTGTTTAAAAGAGATCTACAGTATGGTCACAGCATACACTTTAATTTTATAACATTGTAATTGCAATACAAACAATATTGTTATTTTTTGACAATCCGCTATAAAGGTATTGGAAAAATCTAATTTCATATTGTAAGTGCTGCCTGTCTCCTGGTCATCTCTTTCCACAACTTCCTGGATTCCCTGCACGCTTTGCAGCTTCTCCTCTACTCTTTAATTTCAGTTTCCTAGTTTACTTTTAGTTTCATAATTTTCCCATGGTACCTTACTGCCTGCAAAAATGGATTCCTGTACTGACTCCGCCTCCTAAAACCCCTCCTCTCAGCACCTCTGTGGTCCAGAAGGCAGGCTCTGTGAAATGTGTGACACAGCGGTGCCTACTCACAGGGCATAATGATTACGTGTCACAGAAATCAAAGAAGTAAATGTGTGGGGATCTTCATAAAGTTTACAAACTTCAAGATTGTTCAGACTAATAGGAGGAGGCGAGAAATAATTGAAATAAAATGTGGACATGAATATATGATTTTTACCATTTGACCATAGATATACTTTGATATAACACAAAAAGAAAATCTGCCTGCAGCAATCTGCTTGCCTTCAAAGGCTGGGTTCACATATATGCGGGTCCGGTTTTGCTGCAGAGTCCGGTGCAGTTTCCATTCAGCGGTTCAGGTGCGAATTTGACACTGAAATCGCACCTAAAAAACGCACAGGACCCTTTTTTAATTCGCACCGCAACTGGCCCGCATGTATGTGAACCAGCTCCATTGAAAGTCATTCTGGTTGATGTCATGCGAATTGGATGTGGTTCAAAATGCATCCGATTTGCATATACAGTGCCTTAAAAAGTATTCATACCCCTCGAAATTTTCAACATTTGGTCATGTTACAACCAAAAACGTTGGGATTTTTTGTGATAGACCAACACAAAGTGGCACATAATTGCAAGGAAAATGATAAATGGTTTTCAATTTTTTTTTTACAAATAAATATGTGAAAAGTGTGGCGTGCATTTGTATTTAGCCTCCCTGAGTCAATACTTTGGAGAACCTCCTTTCACTGCAATTACAGCTGCAAGTCTTTTTGGGGATGTCTCTACCAGCTTTGCACATCTAGAGAGTGACATTTTTGCCCATTCTACTTTGCAAAATAGCTCAAGCTCTGTCAGATTGGATGGAGAGCGTCTGTGAACAGCAATTTTCAAGTCTTGCCACAGATTCTCAATTCCCACAAAATTGGATCAATGCATGTATGATCAACATAATTAGTTTTGATCTTTATAGCAACATACTAGCACATAAAATAAGAGTGCACGGGTTTACTGTTTAACAAGACTTCACACATAACATAATTACTGCATCGTGCCAAAGTCATTGTCCAGGGATTTCAATTTAAAAACTATGGCCATCCTTCAGGGGAACAAAAATGATTTTACTGTACAGTACATACTTGCTTTTGTATACAATTGCTTGGACACTGCTGCATCTTATAGAAAAGCAACACAATCTGTTGCTTAGTAATCACTTTTGCCAAGATTAAACACAGCTTCAAAAGCACACACAGATCTCATTTAATAGCTTGCTTCAAGATAATGAAGTCTTCTGGGGATGCTGATTAGGAGAGAAAAAAAAAATCAAGCATTTCATTTCACACTTCAGAACAAACTTTAGCTGTCAAATATGTACTTAAATGCAATGAACATATTATAGCTAGCTAAAAGACACGTGGTTTCGTTTTAGGTCATGTGAATATTCTTTTAAAGTATATTTAAACCCAATCATTAAAACCCCATAAAAAAGCTTTATCATGTTAATGTAATTACAATTAAATTGACAAAATGAAGAATGAATAGGATTATTGGTGGTGCCGAAACCCCCCACAGAAAGCATCTTAGGGAGTCATATTTATAAAAACAAGAATTTTATGACAATTTATCATAAAAACATTTCTGTGGAAGTGGTCCCCTAAAATACATGAAATGTAAAAAGTAAACAGCTCAGTCACCCTGAATATAGAACTATAAGCACCATAATAGTAAATAAGGTAAATATTCCACATAAATGTGATACATAGATGAAGAGGGAAGATGACGACAACCACCTGGCATTGGCTGGTACGCTGTGCTCCCCACACTCTGTTTACAAAGGTGGTATGAATTGTAACCTAAGGCTACTTTTAGTCACTGGACATATGAAAGCTTATCCTCAGAAGCTTGTTGGCATCCTGGGGCTTGATGGGTGGGCATTGTCTCTATTGCGTCTACTGCCACATACCATCTTGTAACCAGCTTCTGCAAGGTTTCCACTGGCTCAGATCATATAACCTTTTGGGAAAGTGTTTTAACCCTGCTCAGCAACACCCTCTGAACCCGTGAGGAAGCCACAACTGCGAAACACAGTATTTATTATATTGTGATTGGTTTATGAGGAATGAGGATACTTCAGGGCGACTGAGCTTACTTTTTTGTTTTCCTTTTTTTTTTTGTAAATTTCTATAAGTTTTTGGAATGAGGTGCTGATAGGTTCAGTTGGACCCAATACTTGTTACATTTTTAAAATTATATTTCGATCTGTAGCATTAATACTTGATGATCCTGCCATGATAGGTCCCTGTGCAAGCACCTTCTGTTATAGAGTGACAACACTTTGGGGGTTATTTACGAAAGGCAAATCCACTTTGCACTACAAGTTTAAACTACAAGTGCAAAGTGCACTTGAAATTGCACTGAAAGTGCAGTTGGAAGTGCAGTCACTGTAAATCTGAGGGGTAGATCTGAAATTAGGGGAAGCTCTGCTGATTTTATTATCTAATCATGTGCAAGCTCAAATGCTGTTTTATTATTTTCCTTGCATGTCCCCCTCGGATCTACAATGACTGCACTTCCAACTGCACTAGGCACTTGTAGTGCAAAGTGGATTTGCCATTAGTAAATAACCCCCCATTGTCTTTGTCCTGCAATTGTCCTCCTGTGTTGTCACATGGGCTTCTGATGGTGACTATAAGTGGTTGTTTGAACACAAATCATCCAGGCATGGTCCTCTGTTACCATCAGGAAACCCTGATGAAATGACACACAGTCATTGCAAGAGTGTATGCAATCAGACAGGAAGTGGTTGCACGAGAGATCAATGCAGCAAATGATGATAAGAAAGGTGAAAAGGGTATTGTATTTTAAAAAATGGCAATCGATTATGATATACTGTGCTTTAGAAAAATAGAAGTTATTCAGGTTTTACATCTACTTTAACCTTTTTACATTTTGTTTCCTTTTATAAAAGCTATACCTCATTTTATTCATTTGTAAGATGTCTTTAACGTCAAATGAGACACTGACATGAGATAACTGTGTAATAATAAATATTTTGCTCTGGGACTTTCATCCCTGTATTAAAAGTTTCAGAAACATATTAAACCTGAGCAGGCATATGTACAGTGTCTTGAAAAAGTATTCATACCCCTTGAAATTTTCCACATTTTGTCACGTTACAACTAAAAACTTAAATGTATTTTTTTGGGGTTTAACGTGATAAACCAACACAAAGTGGCACATAATTGAGAAGTGGAAGGAAAATGATAAATTGTTTTTAACATTTTTTACAAATAAAGTTTGGTGTACATTTGTATTTAGCCCTCCTGAGTCAATACTTTGTAGAACCACCTTTCACTGCAATTATAGCTGCAAGTCTTTTTGAGGATGTCTCTACCAGCTTTGCACATCTAGAGAGTGAAATTTTTACCCATTCTTCTCAGATTGGATGGAGAGCGTCTGTGAACAGCAATTTTCAAGTCTTGCCAAAGATTGTCAGTTGGACTTCGGTCTGGACTTTGATTTGAACATTCTAACACATGAATATGCTTTGATCTAAATCATTACATTGTAGCTCTGTCTGTATGTTTAGGGTCGTTGTCCTGATGGAAGGTGAACCTCTGCCCGTCTCAAGTCTTTTGCAGACTCTAACAGGTTTTTTTCTAAGACTGCCCAGTATTTTGCTCCATTCATCTTTCCATCAACTCTGACCAGCTTCCCTGTCCCTGCTGAAGAAAAGCATCCCCACAACATGATGCTTCCACCACCATGTTTCATGGTAGGGATGGTGTGTTCAGGGTGATGTGCTGTGTTAGTTTTCCACCACACATAGGGGCTTTATTTACGAAAGGCAAAGCCACTTTGCACTGAAAGTGCACTTGGAAGTGCAGTCGCTCTAAATCTAGGGGGTAGATCTGAAATGAGGGGAAGCTCTGCTGATTTTATCATCCAATCATGTGCAAGCTAAAATGCTATTTTTTATCTTCCTTGAATGTCCCCCTCAGATCTACAGCGACTTTACTTCCAACTGCACTTTCAAGTGCACTTGCAGTGCAAAGTGGATTTTCCTTTAGTAAATAACCCTCATAGTGTTTTGTTTTTAGGCCAAAAAGTTAAATTTTGGTCTTATCTGACCAGAGCACCTTCTTCTCTCAAACTGCAAACAGGATTTCTTATGGCTTTCTTTCAACAATGGCTTTCTTCTTGCCACTCTTCCATGAAGACCAGATTTGTGAAGTGCACGACTAATAGTTGTCCTGTGCACAGATTTTCCCACCTGAGCTGTGGATCTCTGGAGCGCCTCCAGAGTTACCATGGGCCTCTTGGTTCTCTGTTTAGGTGGATGACCATGTCTTGGTAGGTTTGCAGTTGTGCCATACTCTTTCCATTTTCAAATGATGGATTGAACAGTGCTCTGTGATATGTTCAAAGCTTGGGATATTTTTTTATGACCTAACCCTGCTGCGAACTTCTCCATACCTTTATCCCTGACCTGTCTGGTGTGTTCTTTGGCCTTCATGATGCTGTTTGTTCACTAAGGTGCTCTGACAAACCTCTGAGGGCTTCACAGAACAGCTGTATTTATACTGAGATTAAATTACACACAGGTGGATGCTATTTACTAACTGAGTGACTTCTGAAGGCATATGGTTCTACTAGATTTTAGTTAGGGGTATCAGAGTAAAGGGGGCTGAATACAAACGCACACCACACTTTTCACATATTTATTGGTAAAAAATTTTGAAAACCATTTATCATTTTCCTTCCACTTCACAATTATGTGCCACTTTGTGTTGGTCTATCACATACAATCCCAATAAAATACATTTACGTTTTTGCTTGTAATATGACAAAACGTAGAACATTTCAAGGGGTATGAATACTTTTTTAAGGCAATGTAAGTATATATAAAATCAGAGCTGCAAAGTTGAGAGTTTACTCACATTTCTGACCAGTAATCCATAGGTGAATACAGCAAATTGTCCCTCAAGCCTCACTTGAAGTGACACTAAACTCTTTAAAAAAAAAAAAAAAAATCTATTCATGTATGTATGTATGCAACTCAACTAATGACCTTCTATTGCTCAGCCTCTTCCAAACTCCTTTTGTCCTTTACTGCTGTGATCTGACTTCCTGTTAGAGGGTGGCTACATTTGTTCTCTATGGTTTCACTGCATGTAGGAATGTAACCACCATCTCTTGCTCACTCCCAGGATGGACAATGGGCTCTGGGATTTGTAATATGCACAGTGCAGTGCACGCGACATCAGCTATCGTGTACTGTTCATTCCAAACAAAGGGAAGTGAGGGGCAAAAAGGAGAGGTTCAGAAGATCACAGAGAACGTTACAAGGAAGCAGAAAAACACAGTAAGAAACAATTTAATAAAAAAAATAGATTATATGGTCATTAAGTAGCGTATGGATTATTTTTTATAATAGGGGTATTAGTGTCACTTTACGAAAAAGCCAGAACAAGAACAATACCATGAACTACGCATTTACATAAAATGTCAGATTTCAAGTCCAGCATTCACCTTACCTTAGGTATGAAAAACATAAAGGAAATGATGGTTGTGCTATACTGAGCCTGGTGGATGTACCTACAGCACTCAGTTGCTTAGATACATGCAGACCTAGGCTAATGCCCATACTTTACACCAGACTTACAATGGGATGCATGGGTACTTGTACATGCAATTTGCTTTGAAAATGTTATTCTGAAGTCTATCCACTACCCATCATTTTGTTCTACAGGTGCATCTCATAAAATTAGAATATCATCAAAATGTTAATTTATTTCAGTAATAAAATTCAAAAAGTCAAACGCATATATTTTATATAGATGCATTACGCAGAAGGTTTTCAAGCATTTTTTTTTCTTTTAATTTTGATTATGGATTACAGTTAGTAAAAACCGAAATTCAGTATCTCAGAAAATTTGATTATTACATAAGACTAATAAAAATAAAAAGATTTTTAAATACAGAAATGTTGACTTACTGAAAAGTATGTCCATGTACAGTATAGTATGCACTCAATACTTGGTCGGGGTTCCTTTTGCATTAATTACTGCATCAATGCTGCGTGGCATGGAGGCGATCAGCCTGTGGCACTGCTGAGGGGTTGTGGAAGCCCAAGTTGCTTTGATAGCGGTCTTCAGCTTGTTTGCATTGTCGGGTCTGGTGTCTCTCTTCCTCTTGACAATACCCTACAGATGCTTTATGGGGTTTAGGTCAGGTGAGTTTACTGGCCAATCAAGCACAGTGATACCATGTTTATTAAACCAGGTGTTGGTACTATTGGCAGTGTGGGCAGCTGCCAAGTCCTGCTGGAAAATGATATCGGCATATCCATGAAGCTGGTCAGCAGAGGGAAGCATGAAGTGCTCTAGAATGTTCTGGTAGAGGGCTGCGCGAACTTGGTAAAACACAATGGGCCAACACCAGCAGATGACATGCAGGGCCGGCCCAAGACATTGTGCTGCCTTGGCCCAAGAATGAAATGCTGCCCCCCCCCCCCCAAAAAAAAAACAAAAACAAATCTCGCCCACCAAAAGGCCCCCACATTCATTATTTTATATCATGATAACTAAAATTCAATTCATCAGAAAATCAGATTAAAAATGCCAAAAATCTATTCCCTATTTTGTAGATGCTATAACTTTTACGCAAACCAATCAATATACTCTTACTGTGATTTTTTTTAACCAAAAATATGTAGCAGAATACATATTGGCCTAAACTGATGAGGACATTTTTTTTATAGCCAATATTTATAGGAGGGGTTTCCACCATCCCTGCTAAGTTTCATTTTATACATGTATGTAAGTATGTCTTATTTTCAGTTTGATGTGTAATATATGTGAAGTTGCATATCAGAGACCGGTATTGTCGTAATATTGAAGAAATGCCCATTAATCAAAGCTGTGCCTTAGTTTGTTTTAAGTGTGACAAAAAGGTCCTAAAAATTTGCTGTAAAATCTGGTCACACACCCTCCAGACATGCTCCTAAATCCCCCTTGCCTCCAAAGCCCAATCCGCGTTTGGATTGCGCTCCAGAGGCTACTGATAGGCAGTGAGGAAGCAATGTGATACCTTGTCACCTCCTGTTGTAACCCCTGTCCTGCTGACAAATGCTCTGCAACCACGTGCATTGCACACAGTTGCAGGGCATTTGCAGTGCTTTCTGATTTAATTGAATAGTAAGGTTTTTTTTCCATCCACAGAACTGTTACATGCTGAGTTTTGTCCATGCCAATGCACACAAAGATTTTTTGGTCATATTTCTCTTATGGGTCACAGGAGTGCATTTACTTGTGCTCTCCTGTGACCGAAAAACAGCCGGCAGAGGGCTAAAGTCCATTGTTGACTGATGTTATGGAGCCAGTCCAGTCTCAGGAAGGATCCCAACAATGTTGGGATCCACGCAGATGCCTGATCAGCAGCCGGGTCAGCCTCTCAGCATGCCACTGAGAGCCTGAGCTAGCTGCTCCCACCCCTCTCCTGCCCTGCACTCCAGTGAGCACTGGAGGAGCAGAGAGCGGTGACTGACAATCATCGTCCTCAGAGAGGATGGAGAACTGAGCGATTAGCGGTTATGCAATTGCTCAGTTCTTAAGCTTGGAGCCGGCGGGGGACAGCTGATGACTGCAGCATGGAGGTGGAGTATATATTTATTTTTTTCAATCCCACACTTAATTCCTGAAGCTGCCACTTCTATGTCACACTATTGGTTAGTGAGGCAGCCTAGCAATACATTGACTTATAAAAAGGTGTAATAAGCTGGGGGCAGTAAAGATTCTTCAACGGCAATAAAGCATCACATGTGGACACCTGCTTTCCACGCTCAAGGGCAATTTAATATATAATATATAATGTGTGTAAATAAATAAATAATATAAATATATATATATATATATATATATATATATATATATATATATATATACGCACACACACATATATGAGCAGTGAATGGGGAAGACATCATCTAAATCTGGTCCTGCCCTTCCCCTAAGGCCTCATGCACACTGGATGTTATAAAAACTTTAGCTGTAGAATAAGTTTTTCAGTGTTTTTGCAGTAATGTTTTTTAGCTGTTGCGTTTAGCATTTTTTTAAACAAAATTATACTCCCACAAAAGCTTAAGGTTCAAAAACGCTGATAAATGACGAATAGCCAAGTTTTTCAGCTTTTATAAGTTAGAGCTTTTTTTTACAGCTGAAAAACTCCTTAGAACCCACTAGTTCTAGGGTTTTTTTTTTCAGTCAGAAAAAGCTGATAACAGCCTATGTGTGCATGGACACATAGGATAACATGCTGGGGAGTTACTGGCTGCAGAAAAAAAACGCCTAAAACCACAAACAGCAGCTGTAAAAATGTCAAGTGTGCATGAGGCCTAAACATGGAGAAATCATTGCTGTGCTTTAATACTTTATACAAGGTCAAAACAAATGTAATTAGCTCATTCTGTGAATAATATGTTTGTTATTCTAAGTCTATCAAATATTCAATAAAAAAAAGACACAATACAATTTCATTTTATAAATGTGATTTTTTAATACAGAAAACTGAAGGAGCTTAAACATGCAACATTCACATGAAAGTCAACCTAAGAATTCTTGACAGCAGTTTAATTTTGCTCATTTTATACATGAGCACTAAAAGATTATACTGAAATAACAAAAGAACCCTCTCATTCCATAACTCGCACGCAAGATGTATAATAAATAACAAGCATAAGGTAACACGGTGAATCCCTTTTTATGTACAATAAAATATAGGCTGTAAACAACAATTGTAATTATAAAAAGAAAATATCTTCCCAGCAATTTACATTTGAAGTAAAATACAATATATAATTCAAATAAAATTGATTTTCACATTGTTCAGTTGACAAGTTAAAAGGCAAGTCAACCCACGGCTGATATTTCAGTTAAGAGTTGATGCTTGCAGAGTGATTCACCCTTCTACTTCTTACATTTGTCAGTGACTACAGCAGCAATACCTCTGTGTCTCTAGCTCTTCTCACATGCTGCATTCATTAGGAAGCATCTTTCTCTCTCTATCCATTGTTTTATCCATTTACGTTATATTGGAGAAAGTTTGAAGTTTAAGTAATAACCTTTACTGGCAAACCTAAAGCGTATTTCCACTTCTACGGTCAAATTTAAATAAACCCCACTAGGTTTGTTACATGCTGCCATTCACACAGCATGCATAAGTATTATTTTTTGTTAAATATTTCTCACCTTTTAGATGTTTCTCAGGAGGTTGTGTCATGGCTGACTGCAAGGGTATTAAAACAATGTCAGAGTGAGTCTGTCCCAAGTCTGTCCTTAGCGTACAATGCAATAAGCCTAGCCCCTAAACATTTAACCCTTTGCTAGGGCAGACAGTGTTCAAATTACACAGCACAGTACAGACAGGGTTAATTAGGGCAAACACAGCTGCCCAGCCCCCTAAGAGAATTATGTAGACTATTTCCTTACTGGAGGGTCCAGAAAATGGCACTTATGTAGGTCTTATCCATTTTTAGCTGCAAAAGTGGAAATACACATACATACAAAGATACAAGCTTTGGGGACTTGGGTCCCTTCTTCAGTCTTTATACTGTTCAAATTAATTGGGCCCTAAAATAATGCATCTTTAATAACTTAGTCGATAAAGGGTATCACTTAAACGCCAAACTTTAATCCATGGCCAACATAGTAAAATACTTCTACTACTATTACATTGTAGATATGTAAAGGAGTGAGACGCCATTTTCTTGGCTTCATAGTGGCTTTGAAGAGGAAAATTTGTAAGTGCAGCTTTTATACATACGGTTGCTAGAGAGCTATAAGAAGACATTTGGCTACTTAGCCCACATGAATCTATCAAACACTAGAGAGTTTTGTATGAAATGTGTTAAGAAAATTTCTTGTCCATAGCAAATCAGAATGCTTTTTAGTTGTCAAGTCTACATACATTTTCTTTTTGGAATGCTTATGAATAACCCTCTTATAAACAGAAAATTAAAGAGTGATTCTAACTTGGTACTACAGGCCCATTCTTCACATGGTACTTCGTTTTGGAAATGGGAGGGGGGTTTAAATAAAAGTTTTTAAATGTTTTTTCTTCTTAGCAGGAAGAAAGATACATTTTTGAAAGAGAGAAGAATGGATTTTAATTCATAACAGGCAAATACACAACAACCTCTTCCAAAATAAACATATTGCTATTTATGAATATACGTCTCTGGCCGTTTGTTACAAACCACAAAATATGAGACGTTATAGAACATCATTGAACACAGGGGGTTATTTACGAAAGGTAAAGCCACTTTGCACTGAAAGTGCACTTGGAAGTGCAGTCACTCTAAAAAAAGGGGTAGATCTTAAATGAGGGGAAGCTCTGCTGATTTTATTATCCAATCACGTGCAAGCTAAAATGCTGTTTTTTATCTTCCTTGCATGTCCTCCTCGGATCTACAGTGACTTTACTTTCAAGTGCTCTTTCAATGCAAAGTGGATTTGCCTTTAGTAAATAAACTCCACAGTCTTTGTTGGATCTCCACTTCTTCTGAAACACTTACATTGCCATTAAATACCAATATAATCTCTGGGCTGCCTACATATTTATTTTTATTTATGATATGCAATAATGACTTGATTTTCTAAAGTATTGCATGTTCAAGTGAGTTGTGACAGTACTGAATGTCAATTTTTGGTTTTCAACATTATCCCCTGATAATCTATATTTGTAAACTAATTGTCTAAATATTTTTTTTTCAAGGTCTATGGTTTTAAATATTTTGTTAAAACCTAAATTTTAAAATTAAAGTTGATCAACATTTATGAAGGTAACCATAACAAATCTCAAAAATTAGACGCTTCAAACTGTTGGCCTGCACCTTTTTCTTAAATCTTCTGAACGCCCATGGAGCCTTTGGTATGCAAAACAGCAAATGTAACTCCCATTCGGAGCTTTGGCAACCTGCCACCCAAACCCACAGAACAATATGTGAATTGATATAGGTTAGTAAGGTGCTTGTATTGCATTGTGGCATGTTGGCAGGTGGTAGATCCCTATAGTTTAGGTCATTATGTGCTTTGTTAAGTTACAATCATACCTTTAACTTCGGTATGGGATTTTGTAAACAGGTTTTAGTCTTATAAACAAATGCAGTATGTTTTCAGGCGCCTATGAGATGTTCCAGCTTGTTTAAGTTGCTTCCATTTGCCTTACAGTAGCTTAAGGCCAAGTTGACCTTTTACAGAAAGCAGCCCATGTAGACAAGGAGCTCCTGTAGGCCTTTTCTGTGACCCATGAAATCTGGGTGAAATACTGCAAATGATTACATACTTGCTTAAAGTGGTTGTAATGGTAGAAGTTTTTTTTTTTTTTTACCTTAATGCTATATCTGCAATAACGTAAAAAAAAAAAAAAAAATCTGTGCACAAGATCCCCAGTTATACTTACCTGAGCCCGATCTCAACCCAGGCATATGCCCGAGACAAGTGGCTCTCTCTGTTCTCACTGGACATAAAGGCAGCAGCGGGAGTATTTGGCTTCTGCTGCTGTCAATCACAGCCTGTAAGGAAAAAGTGGGGGTGAGGATGAGCTGTGCATCTATGGAAACACACAAAGCATAACTCAAAAATTGAGCCAGCATAAGGGGGGGGGGGGGGGGGGGGGGGAGCCAGGAGCGCTGGCTGGGGACTCCAGAAGAGGACTGGGGCTACTCTGTGCAAAATCACTTAGATATAGTAGAGCAGGTAAGTATGACATGTTTGTTATCAAAAAAAAAAAAAAAAAGGAGATTACATTTACAATCACTTTACTTCCAGAGCATTGTAGATGGGTGCACAGCCCCACCATCTCAGGAGTGAGTGCACTTCCTGATTCAAAAGTCACGCATTCATGTTGCTGGGATAGGGGGAGAGAAAGAGCACTCATTCCTGCGATGCTGGGAGCGAGTATTCAACATCCGCTGCATCTTGGAAAAAAATGCTGAACATAGGAGAATGTAAGTATTGGGAATATTTTGGACAGGCTTCATGGGTGAAAGAAAAGGCCTGAATCAGCACACTGCTTAAATATTGCCGTAACATGCTGCTTACAGTCACATAGATAGGAACGAAATCTTTAAAAAAATAACCCAGTTTTAAAGGTGAAGTTATTATGCAGTCAATGGAGCTGAACCTTTCAGGTATAAATGATTTTAAGTTCAAAACATTTTTTTCTCTTGGTTTTAGGACTTTGATTGAGCCCGGGTTCACACCTATGCAAATTAGTTTCCGCACATCTAATTCGCATAGCAGGAGAATGTGACTGGCTCCCTATGGAGCCGGTTCACATATCTCCGGGGCGGCTGCGGAGCGCACTGCACAAAAACGATGTGCGTCTTTGGCTCCGTTTCAGGGCTGAATTCAGGCATAGAATCGGCCCCGATTCGTCCCTGAAACGGGGAACAGGGACGCAAAGCGCTCCTGTGCGATCCGCAGCCCGTTGTAGTGTAAACCCGGGCTGATACATTTTTTTTTTTAAATGCTATAAAATAAGAGAATTAAAAAGTCCATTCATACCTATGCGTTTAAGCACTTGTTAATGCATGTGCAGTAAACCATTGTTTTTAATGGTGTTAGTTCACATAGAGGCATAGTGGTAAAAAAAAAAGGGTCATGTCTGTTTTTTTTCATCTGTCAATACGAATTATAAGGGCTTTGGATAAGAACGGCACGGCATGTCATTGCATCATGAAAAAACGAGCTGCAACACAAGAGCAAAGTGTGAATCTCAGCTTAAAGTAAATCGGTATTAATGCTTTAGTTTTGCTGTTGCCGCAAAACGTTCAGCAGGCATTTCTTCAAGTCTCTATGGGAAATTTTTGATGAGCATATGAACTGCTTAAGGCCTTTCAGCATATGTATTTGTACTGGAATACATTAAATGGCTTTTCAGAAAAGTCACCATGCAAAGGACTGATTATGGAATGCAATGAAGGAATAAAACAACCCTGAACTGTCCCATGATTGGCTTGAAATACCTAAAAAAACAGCAAGTTTGAATGACCACAAAGCATGTATTTGAATTACTGATGCAAGGTGTAGTGAACCTGTGTTTTATAATATACAGTGTTTCATAAGGCGTTGTCCATGCCCATGATATATTTGCTGTTTAAAGCTATTCTAGCCAATAGTGTTAGATCTGTTTCAGGCAATTCTAGCCAATCATGTGAAAGAACCATTCAACTTAAAAAAAAATAGCACTACCTATACCACTTACAAGAATGTGTATATATTTATATAAAGTTCTCATATATAGAAAAAAAAAGTGAGATATTTGGTATTATATTTACATTTGCTCTGAAGTGCAGCCTACTGTTCTAAATTATCAGCCATTTTCGGCTAAAGAAGGCTTATACTGTACAAGGCTGTATAAAAAGTGTCTTTCAATGGGATTACTAGAGAGGAAGTCAGCTACATGCAGGAAGCTCTTTTCCCACAAAAGCAGCATTTATGTGTAGGCAATTGCCATTTTATATAAAAAAAAAAAAAAAAATAAGTTCTAATGTAGATACTGGCTATGCAAATCTTGACGTTTGCCAGTAGGGCTTTCACCATCTTAAAGATTCAAGTTATGGCACTTAAACCCCCTTAAAAATTTCAGGCTTATTTTAATCACACCCCACTTTGAAATCGAAAATCCTGAGTTAAGTAGCTTCAGGTTTTACAAGTTAATAAAAATGTACACTTATCTTACAGAGTGAACTGCGCAAGTAAGCTACATTATACACAGAACACAATCATTTATAGTTCATAGAAGAATGCTACCATTAAGAAAAATCCTATGTAACGGAGTGTATGTTAAAAAACAAAAACAAAACACAGGGCACCATATCATAAAGGAGTTGTGCTTAACAAGGAGTAAAGTAGACCTGTAGGAAAAAAGCTTGTGTACATACAGACTAACTTAGCACCCAACTTTACTTATGTCATTGTCATTTAAAGGGTTTATAAAAGAGCGGTTACTCAGAAGTCAGTCACTTAACTCAACCTGATAGTTATGTACCTTAATGACCAAAGAAAAATATGTCTAACTGCTTAAACTATCATTAACCACTTCAGCCCCGGAAGAATTTACCCCCTTCCTGACCAGAGCACTTTTTGCGATACGGCACTGCGTAGTTTTAACTGACAATTGCGCGGTCGTGCGACGTTGTACCCAAACAAAATTGACGTCCTTTTTTTCCCACAAATAGAGCTTTCTTTTGGTGGTATTTGATCACCTCTGCGTTTTTTATTTTTTGTGCTATAAACAAAAAAAGAGCGACAATTTTGAGAAAAACACAATATTTTGTACTGTTTGCTATAATATCCACTTTTTTGTTTTTTTAAAAAAGCAAATTTTTTCTCAGTTTAGGTCGATATGTATTCTTCTACATATTTTTGGTATATATATAAAAAAAAAAAAACCCCACGCAGTAAGCGTATATTGATTGGTTTGCGCAAAATAAGGGATAGATTTATAGCATTTTTATTATTTACTAGTAATGGCGGCGATCTGCGAATATTATCGTGACTGCGACATTATGGCAGACACATCGGACAATTTTGATACATTTTTGGGACCATTGGCATTAATACAGCAATCAATGCTATTAAAACGCATTGATTACTGTAAAAAGGTCACTGGCAGTGAAGGGGTTAGCACTAGGGGGCGATCAAGGGGTTAACTGTGTTCCCTGGGAGGCGATTCTAACTGAAGGGGGAGGGGACTGACTAGAGGAAGTGATGGATTGTGTTTCCTAGCTAATAGGAACACACGATCTGTCACTCTTCTCAAAACAGAACAGGGAAGTGTGTGTTTACACACACTTGTCCCTGTTCTGTGTCTCCTGCTCACGATCGCTTGTGGCCGGCGGTCATCGCAACCGTCGGCCAAGAGCATTGGCAACCCCGCTGTGCAGCGGGCGCACACATGCGGCTGCTATCCCGGCGGCTTGTGCAGGGGAGCCAACCTGCCGCAGTATAACTGCGGCGGCTGGTCGGGAAGTGGTTAACCACTTGCCGCCCGCCATATAGCAAAATGACGGTGGCAAAGTGGTTTCAATGTCCTGACTGACAGAGACTATTTACCACGTGATCAGCCGTGTCCATTCACGGCTGATCAGTGTAAACGGGAAGAGCTGTTGATCGGCTTTTCCTCACTCGCGTCTGTCAGTCGGGAGTAGAGGAGAGCCGATCGGCTGCTCCTCTGGCAGGGGAGGTCTGTGCTGATCGATCATCAGCGCAACCCCCGCCCCCAGGATGCCCATGCTAAACTACCAGGGATGTCAACACCAGGTATGCCACCCTAGACCACCAGGGATGCCAATCAGTGCCCACAATGGATGCCAATCAGTGCCTACAATGGGCATCACTGATTGGCAGGCATTATTGTTTGGCACTGATTGGAATCCATCAGTACCATACATTACAGTACATCAGTGCCACCTATCATTGCCCATCCATGCCACCTATCAGTGCCCATCCGTGCCACCTATCAGTGCCCATCCGTGCCACCTATATGTACCCATCAGTGCTGCATATATCAGTGCCCCATCAGTGCCGCATATTAGTGCCTATCATCAGTGCCCATCAATGCCACCTCATTGGTGCCCATCAGTGACGCCTTATCAGTGCCCGTCAATGCAGCCCCATCAGTGAAGGAGAAAACTTATTTACAAAGTTTTGTAACCGAAAAAAAAATTTTTTTTACTAAATTTTTTGGTCTTTTTTAAATTTGTTTAGCAGAAAATAAAAACCCCAGAGGTGATCAAATTCCACCCAAAAAAAAGTGATATTTGTGGGAACAAAATGATAAAAATTTAGTTTGGGTACAGTGTTGTATGACTGTGCAATTGTCATTCAAAGTGCAACAGTGCTGAAAGCTGAAAATTGGTCTGGGCAGGAAGGTGTATAAGTGCCTGTTTTTGAAGTGGTTAAAGAAACTTCTTGGGTTTTGATGTTGTAGAAACCGGATGTAATACTATTTTTAATATACTTGATGTTAACGCTTTAGTAAATAAAACTATAATCAGGGCACAGATGTGTAATTGACCATTGATCTCCTTTCAAATATTAAGGGGACCCTTTCAGACATGCACTAAATCCTATCCAGCTCTGGAAAAGGCAAAAATCGGGGTTCATGAGGCAGCTCAGGTGTGCACCCCACTATAAAAAAAATGTGGTAGCTTCTCTTTACGTATATGGCCTTTAGCCACACCAGATAGCACTCCAAACCAATAGTGATAATATTAAAGTGAATGCAAAGGCAAACTTAAAAAAATAATAAAAAATAAAAATGACATAGTGGGGAAAGCTTACATCCCTTTGTCTGCCTTTTTTTTTTTAGTGTTCCACTGAGGAGATTCACCGATCTATTATTTCTGGTGACCTTCTCAGTGAGACAAAAATGTCACCATAGCACCTGTTCATATGACAACTCGCGGAGATGAGAATTCTGCTCAATGTAGAGAGATTTTATCTCTTTTCCTGTTGCTTTTCCAGGACAGAAAGTGAAGGGAAATCTCTGTAATCGAACATAGGCAGAAACAAAAAAGTACCCGACATGGGTTTTAACCTTCCTGTACTTTCTAAAACTGAATGGACATAAAAAAAAAGTCAAGTACACTTTAAACCGTTACATACCATTGTATAAAATTAGAAAATCACTGCTTTTTATAACAGGCGTTCACGTACTTCCAGTACATCCAAGTAAACATCTTCAAAAATAACCAAACATTTTTTTTTTTGCTAGGCAAATTTTTAGCTGTGGCTGATATGATCACAAAGAGCCATGTGATGTAGAAATAATCCAATCAGCATGAATAAACAAATGAGTGATCCTGATGGTTTGAGCGACAGGATTAAGCTAGGTTTAGCCATTCCAGAGATGTGAATGGAACACGGTTTGCTACGATGTCAGTGATACACAAAATCCCATAAAGCATTTATGCTATTCATATTTCTTTTTGCGCCATATCAGGTAAAATTGAGATTTTATAATGATTGCAGTTTGATCCTGCAAATCTACCAACTGAATAACGAGAAGCAGATATCGCTATCTGCACTTCGTTAAGGACAACATGACCCATCCCATTTATAAAAATAAAAAAACAGAGCCCCCACATTAAAGTGATACTAAACGCACACTGTTTCATTTACATTTTTTCGTTCTATTTCTGTATGGATGATGGCACTGTAATTTTTTTAATTAAAAAAAAAAAAAAAAAAAAAAAAAATGTATGTACCCTTTTCCTAATTGCTATGCAGCTGTCACATGACCCAGACCTTTCCCAGTCTGTCTGCAGGGAAACATAAGCAGAAGGAGCTTCTAGTCTTCCACTGCTGCTCACATGTTCAAATAAAACCCCCAAAAAGAGCCTTTGGAATACAGAGAAAAAATAAATAATATCAATAAACTTTTTTACAATGTCATACAAATATATATTTAAATTTAAATCTGTTATTTTGTGGAAATAACATGGTGTGGGCGGTTTTCTGCCAGTGACAGGCTGTGTCACGCCCCTCCAGCCTGTGTCTTAGAGTAACAGGCAGGTGAATCAAGATGTAATATCCCACCCCCATTGTGTTTAGCCGATTAGTAGGCATGGAGGTGGAGGGAGGGAGTGGGCTGTCATTTTCCACTGTGTATACACCCACATGTGTGACTCTATAGTCATATACGCTGCTCGGATGTGAAAGGGAGGAATTGCTCAGCATATAAACTAATTGGAAACAGAGCATGTGCAGAGTTGCCACCACAGCTCCAAATTTCCTAGCTGAATTGAGGACATAAACAGAAGGTGGAGATAGAGAGCAGCAGGATCAACCATTTTTTTGTTTGCAGAATACAGAAAACGAATCCCATAGTAACTGAGTGTAAACAGCATCTAATACAGCATTTATTGAGTTTTTTATGATGTGGGTTTAGTGACACTTTAAGCAGAAAGAGCTCTGTGATTGGAGAAGAGAGGATTATGGGACTCAGAGGCCCAGAGTCCAGAAGTCAGCAGGGCACATTTTTTTGGGCAGTATGGCCATACCACTGCATGGTAAATGAACTCTTTGGTCCACATAAAACTGACATATTGATAATAAAAAAATAAAAATATGACTCCTGCCACTGCACTCCTAAATTCAGCTGTATTGCTTTATTGGTATTTTCTTCTATTTAAAAAGCTAGATTGGAGTTTGGAGTTACAAAATTAAGTGTTTGTACAACCATCAGTCTCATTCTGTTTAAGTTGTCATCTGCATGATATTATATCAAAGTGTATTCAATGATTAAAGAATTTATTTCTACTTAAACATTTTCATATACATAAGTGCAGCTTGTGCAACATATGCAAGTCGTACTTCGTGGTCCAGCACAATGCGTGTACTGTATCTCTCAGTACACATCCCTTCAAACTAATAAATACTCAGGCTCGGTTCACACTGGGGCGACTTGGGATCCGACTTGTACGCCCTCAAGTCGCCCCAGAAATAGTTTTAATGGGAGTGAACGCTAGCGTCTTAATAGACGCTACTGAAGTCGCTCCGACTTCAGAGCGTACTCCCTGTACTACTTTGATCCGACTTGGTAGGCGACCTGTACCATAGAAATCAATGGAAGTCGCCTCCAAGTCGGATCTCTCTGTAAAGTCAAGCGACTTTGCAGGGAAAACCCCTCCCTCCCCCCCTCCCTCCCAGAGAGCTGATTGGCCACAGGCGAAGTCGCCTGTCATGGAGGCGACTTCAAGTCGCCTTGTAATTTGCTAAAGTCGCGTCGAAGCCGCCGTGCAAAGTCGCGCTGAAGTCGTGTTGCCCCAGTGTGAACCGACCCTCAGTGTCTGGGAAATGTATCAGTTACACCTCAAATTATTCAGCAAGAGTTCTGTTGCAAATATATGACCTACAGACATCCAATAGTGGGAGAATCTTAAGTTGTATATGAAAACCCTCCCAAGAAAACATGGAAAAAGCAAGCTAAATGTAAAAGACATATCAAAGTCACATGTAAGCATATTAGCCATTGACACAAATAGTGCAATACTTGCTATAAATAAATCCCAAAAGTACTTCTGGTTCCCCATTAATGACCCAGGCTCTGTGCAGAAAAACAGATGTCAGCAGATCCTAACTTGCCCTGCATCCATTAAAAAACGAAATAAAAGAATGGGATGTTCTTATGGATTGTGCACTGATTATGGCATCTTTGGCTCTGAGCCATAAATGTTCTCATCCATTTTTTTTGAGTGCTAATGAAAAACACTGACCAATGTATTTAATGGCTGGTTATACATCAATGCATGTGCATTAATGCAACACTACTGTGCAATAAGGAGCAGTGTACCCTTTTATTATAATATAGGGAACTGCAATACACAAATGGTTCACATCTGTGTACTGCAATGTGCTACAATGCAAATATGCCTGCACTGACTAGTTACATTGTGGGGCCAAGCCTGGTTTGCTACGTGTTACCACAACACAATAGTGTGAATGGGCCCTTAAAGTGGTTGTAAGCCCTTTTATATATACAGTGAAGTGACTAGCATCACAGATACACAGATGAAAATAATTCACCTACATAAGTTGTACTAGTTTATCTAAAGATATCTGTCCTGTACAGCAGTGGTCATCAACCCTGTCCTCAGGGTCCACTAACAGGCCAGGTTTGCAAGATAACTGAAATACATCACAGGTGATATCATTTGCTGCTCAGTGATTGCAGTATTCTAGTCTGAATCTCCCCAAGGTAATACATAAAACCTGACCTGTTAGTGGGCCCTTAGGACAGGAGTTAACCTCCCTGGCGGTTTTCCCGAGTGTGGCTCGGGGTTACATTTCAGGACCATTAGCGGTAACCCCGAGCCACACTCGGGATTACATCGCAGGATCCTGGTGCCTCCTTACTTACCTTGTCCCCGGGATCCTGCGATGTCACCCGCACTGTCCGAGGGCTCCGTCCTCCTCCGAAGCCTCTCCGTGCCAGGCTCCGTTCCCTGCGAGCGTCGCGACGCACGGGGGCGGAGCCTGGCGGCAAATTCAAAAAAATGTAAAAAGCATAACACATACAGTACTGCAATCTTACAGATTACAGTACTGTATGAAATCATTTCACATCCCATTTGTCCCCAGTGCTCTGGCCCATGCCCTGCATGCAGTTTTATGTTGCATATACTGTTCTTTCTGGCTGGAAACTGGAGATTGTCCATAGCAACCAAAAAGTGTCCCTTTAGGTCAAAAATGGCTTTAGACCAGCTAGAAAACTGCGATAGTAAATTAGAACACTTGCAGAATTGAGCGATAGTGAATCGTGTGGAAATTTATTTTATTACTATTTTTATTTTTTATAATTATTATTATTTTTTTATTATATTATAATTTATGTTTTTGTGTTTCAAACTTTATCATACCCGGGATATCTACTAGACTCTTGTTTGGACAGATTTAAGTGTGTTATTGTTAATAATTAAATACCTACAATATAAAACGCCAAATTTCATTGCAAAATAATTGTACCGCTTTCAGCACCTAAAATCAGAAAGAATCATACCGCCAAGGAGGTTAATGGCCACTGCTATACAGCATTCAACAACACACAGATGAAAGGGTTTTTCTCAGTAGCAGAAAGCAAGGGATCTGACATCACATATACTGTAGAGCTAGAGCACAGAGCTGAGTGTAATTGGAGAGTTGATTGCAGGAAAGTGATGCACCCCCTCTCCCACAGGCTCATACTCAGAGCTGAGGGTATGAGTAATCTAATGTATGCTTGGGGGGGTGGAGTCCCTGGAGACTTAAAGGTCTGCTTAATCCATTAAGAGTGAGTCATGCAGATAGAGAGAGGAACCAGATATAATGCTTTGGATTCAGGTTAGTACACACTATAGTGGGATGTGCTTTCTTCATTTTACATGTTTACATGTGGTTTACAACCACTTTAATATTCCAGAACAGCTAGCTTTGCAAGGATATACTCTTGGAATCATGCCATCTACAGTTATTTATTAGTCTTCAATGCCCAAATGTTTATGATATTAACTTTTTTTGGACAGTGAAAACAGCTAGATAGCATGCAGGGTGCAATAAGCCATATGGATTCCCTCTGAGAAGATTTGGTTGCATTTACATTTTCCATGATTAAAGTGACACTAGACTCAATTTTTTTATATCTATCATTGTAAAATATCAAGTATACCATGTCTATTTTTTGTTAAAAAGTCTCTTTGCATTGTTTTCAAGCTTTTTTTTGTCCTGTGCACATTCTCTACCCTTCACTGATGCACTTCACCGCTACTGGTGTAGATCAAGCAGTGTTATTATTTCTGGTCAAGTGCTCCATTCTATGTGTACTATAATACCCATAGAGCTGAATGTGTCTGCAGGTAGATGTGTAATCCATCTAGGGGTGAGCAGGAAAGGGTGGCTATGTTCACATACACAAGGGGGACATGGAACAAAGGCAGCCATCCTAGAACAAGAAGAATAGCAGAAAGCTTGCATTTGAGATATAAAAGAAAGAACAAGAGAGATAGAAGGTACATTCTACTTATGTTTACTCATATTGCATTTCTATTATTTTATATAAAAATGTGAGTTTAGTGTCACTTTAGGGCAAAGCAAAAAGTTTATTTTTTTCAAGAAATGGTTAGGCATACACAATATTAACCTGCTGCTCCACTCAAATGTTTCCCTAGACAACCATATTACAGCAGCCTCTAAATGTCTGTCCATTTGAGAATAGCAATATAATCCTTGAAGAGGCCCACTCAATCAGATTTTACATTCTGTACCAAAGACACTTTTGATGTAATTTGCACTTATTAAAATATAACACACAATCATATTTGGAAATATATTTTCAATCTGTGAAGCCCTGATTATAAGATTATTTAACCATAATATTTAGGACTTTAATTATTTTTATGTAAATCTTGTTTTTACTAAAATATTATAGCTTTTTTAATATTGTCTTCCATAAACACCAGGGGAAAATCTGTAACAAACTCGGATAAAGTGCACATCAGTCTACAGGAGGGGCAAGAAAGTGATTTGATGTTCAACGCTGTGAAGCATTCAAAATTCCTTTGGTGCATGTAGACAGATATTTGCCTTGGGCTGCCTCCACCAGCTTAGCTGTAATTTATATTTTTATGGTTTATTAAAATCTGACTCTTCATTCTAAATGCTTCCTGCGCCTGAATGGAAAAACATTAGATTAGTATAGCAAGTCGAAAAAAAACCCCAACCTAGTAGCCCTCTGTGCTATCACCTCTACTCAGTACCCTTCTTATGTACGTTATTTTTTATTTCCTTGTAGTCTATCTCCATGAAGTAGAGCAACGGGGTCTGTCAATCATGATAGCAAAGGAGGAAGACGATAGGAAGGAAGTCTTTAGAGAATGTTAATACAGGCCTCAGGCAGCAGCTGATAAACATCAGCGGTTACACAAGGTGCCCAGAAAGTCCACCATAAACTTGAATTTTACTTGCTGCTCCAGTTTTTGCAATGTCTAGACCAGTGGTCTCCAAATTGTGGCCAGGAGGCAGAATGCAGACTTTGTTTGGCCCCCCGGCACCAACAATAGGGCAATCATTTTTGCACTGACACCAACAGTAGGGAACTATTGCTACCACTGACACCAATAACGGGGCACTATTCCTCTCACTGAGACCAACAGTTGGGTACTATTCCTCCCATTGAAATCAGTGATGACAGTACTTCATAACTGGGTACTAAAAGATCCCATCATCAGAGTCTCAGATATAAATAGTTGATTCTACCCAACCCATGAAGTTTACAGGGTTGGTCCATCCACAACTGACATTTCAGCGTTTGGAGTGATCCGATCTGTTAAGTTCCTCAGAAGCGTAACAGAAAACAGTATAGCTAAGCTGATGTGTGCCACCTAGGTCAAATGTCTGCATTTATGCACCTCAAGTCCCTGCAACAGCACAGAAATTAAAAGCAACATATCATCAAGTACACTACCAATTATTGAAATTGGTTTACAAAAAAAAAAAAATTTAAATTTTAGCTACAGAATATTTTTGGCTCACTTCTAATAGCAAAAGCAGCAACATTTGTTTCAAGAAAAAAAGAAAACAAAACATCCACTGATTGTAGCAGCATACAAGATGCCCGCAATAACACACACTGCAGGCCTGGCAAGCATTAACCTGACAAAAAAGTACTTATCAAATATGGATTTACAATAAATCCTAGAGGTAACAGGTTTTACTTTTACATTGCTTCCTGGCAAATAACAGATCACTTTCTGCACAGGGGAAATCATTTAAAACACATAACAAATAGGTCATGTCATGGCAGTCACTAAAAATACATTTCTTAATAGGCTTTACACAACTGATCTATGTTCTCCACACACATAGATGGCACTAGGCCGGATTCGTCTTCTAGTGTGACCAGGTAACTGGGGTAAAAATTTGAAGTATTTCGGCATTAGATCCAAACAAGCGTCCCGGAATTTCTTTATCCTCCAGTAGTAGATTATTGGGTTTAGTGCAGACTTGAGGTAGCATAGCCAAAGGAGCCAAGTGCTTATCTCAAAAAAATTGTTCTGGCTATAGAAGTTACTGTTAAATGTAGCAACTAGGCTGTAAGTAGTGAATGGTGCCCAGCAGACTATAAAGACAACGAATAAAATTAAAATGGTGGTGAAGGCACGAGTTTTAAAGCTGATGTCTATATTCATTTGAAAAGGCCTTTGAAGGCTCATTAGGCCTAGCTTGCTTGCCTGGCTGAGGCATATGCTATCCGGATGGCTATGTATACGGACTGCATTGTGGCGCACAGTGTTCAGTATGCCCATAAAAGCATAAAGCATCACCATAAAAGGAATAAAAAAGAAAATTAGGACTATCAGTATTACATAAGCTTTATAACCAGCATTGGTGGTGTAGCCAAAAACACACTGTGGAGCTCTAGAGGGTACCTGTAATTGTGGGTTGCCAACAGCGAGAGGAAAAGCCACACAAAACGAAGTTGCCCATGAAATAACTATGAGAATCTTTGCCCGGTATGGGTTCAGCTTGTCCTGTTTCTGAACAATGATCAGAAACCTGTCAATGCTTATTATAAGCAGGATAGCAACGCCCTCTATTACAAACAACCAAAAGAACATGGCTGATACTCTGCAGAATACTTCTCCAAAGATCCATTCGGTAACAATGATAGTTATCAATGCAAAGGGCATGTTCAGAATAGAAAGCAGCAAGTCAGCAAATGCCAGGCTTGCAAGTAGAATATTAATTGCAGATCGCATGGCAGCTTTTTGGTAGACCATAAGACAGACCACAAAATTTCCTAGGAATGACAGCAAAAGTATAATAACCATTACCGAAGAAAGAATTATTTGAAGGGGCAAATTTAGGGTCTCCAAATGATCTTTTGTAGACTGGGTAGCAGTAGAAGCTGTAGTGTTCAATGGTAAAGTACCAGCTGTGGTCATGGCAACTGGTACGTATTTTGGTGGTAGATCTAGGCTGCCACGAAATGTAGACTGAGGTGTCGTTATGTTTGTATAGCCATTTTCATAGATGACATGTGTACTGTAGGATGTCACGGGATGAGCCGGTGTAAGCATTGCTGAAAACACCATACTTGTATATGCCAAGTTTTTCAAAGCACATCAGCAATTCTGGAAAGTTGTTGTGTGCCATGATTCCTGTTGTGATGGCAGAAGTGGTATGAACATAGGTCTGTAGTCCATTCCAAAAAGGTATTCATAGAACTGAAAAGAGAAAAAAAAAAAAAAAACAACATTGATTAAAACTGTATAATGTATTTAACGCTAGACTGTACACCATAAATACCAGTATTTCAATATAATCGTTTTGATGAATTAACTGTATCTTTCACATATTAACTGCATTAAACATGTGGTTCAAAAACCTCATAGTAGATTACTTATGGGTTTTATACTACTGATTGATAATATATTTATATCTTATGTACCCAGTACTGTATGCTTCGATGGACCGAAGAAAAATTATTGTTCTTTTTTTTATAGTAGCCTGTTCTTATGAAATACCAATAAAAATTATTGAAAAAAAAAAATGTTTTCGCTGAAAAGGGATAATGAAACCTGCTCAAAAAGCCAATAAAATTCAACTAAACCAACCATTTCCTTATTTAAACCAATAATTTTCAAGCAAACGATTGCAAAAGTGATCAAAGCCATGATTGAATGATTGTTTTATATATAGATTTATATGCAAAAAGTTGTTTATTGTTCACAAATAAACATTCAAAATCAGGACATTCTTGCAGCTGGACTAGACTAATGGATTACTAAATCTTAAAGATCTGGTTGCGAAGTGCCCTCTGCATGATGCAATGGGGGTTATTTACTAAAGGCAAATCCACTTTGCACTGAAAGTGCACTTGGAAGTAAAGTCGCTGTAGATCAGAGGGGGACATGCAAGGAAGATAAAAAAAAAAAAAACAGCATTTTAGCTTGCACATGACTGGATGATAAAATCAGCAGAGCTTCCACTCATTTCAGATCTACCCCTCAGATTTACAGCGACTGCACTTCCAAGTGCACTTGGAGTGCAAAGTGGAGTTGCCTTTTGTAAATAACTCCCAATGTCTCAATGTGTTTCTACTGGGTTGAACAACATTTTTGAAAACCTTAAAAAATCCAGGCTCAAAAAAAAAGGAGCAACACACATTTTTTTTTTTTTTTTGCAAATATAAAATGTATGCACTAAACATAGTCCTGCTGTCAGTTCAAGGACTATATTACAAAAGCCAGGAACCAAGCATACTCCCAAAATCAATACCATCAAGAATTTTCTTGGTCTGCATTGAACTTCTGTGTAGTGGAGCAACATCCCTCCCGCTGATATCCCACATTGGGAAGTGATCTAAGTACAATCACCAATAAAATATATATATATATATATTATTTTTTTTATAAAAATCAAAAGGAAGAGCCCATGTCTATCCAGTAAACATATGGTCCCTTTCACATTGGGCAGACTCCATTGAGATGAGCAGGGTATCAGCGGACCACTCTGCTCTATGGGCGGCCTGAAGTAAATTGACTCCGCTGTTTGTTTAAACCCATCTTCCCTGTGATATAATCCACCTAGATGGAAGAGGACATATCCACTTCCGTTTTTTTAACAGAGCAGATGTAGACGTGTAAACAGACAGAAATCCGTTTACACCCACTGGTCCATAGGGGTGAATAAACTGTTCGATCAGGTCTGTTTGAAAAAAACAACAAGTGGACCTGACTGGTCCCTTTGTGTAAAAGGGGCCGAACTGTGCTAGAATCAGAAAATTCCCTCCATTTACTTTAGTTTATTGTAATTCCTAGCAGAACAGAGTCAAGTTAGAGAGCTGCAGTAGAAAACTTGTGTGCTGCAGGCTCCTCTCTCTCCATCCTGCCTCACCATGCACATTCAAACCTTTAAAGATAGGTTTAAATTTGATCATTGGGAAGCGATTTACTGGCTTGCAAGTAAGCAGCAAGGATGGTGTTGCACCATCACCAATGGAAGCAGGGGCGCCACCCCCCTAATCCAGTGTACATATTTGCCAGCACACCACGGATCAACAATCACCGTCCAAAGTTTTTTTTTTTTTTATTGCAGAGAGATCACAGAGACAACTGCAAAGTTTTGGAGTCGCACAGGACCCCTTCGCCAGGCACATGATAAAGTGTAACAGTGTCAAAGTAGAAAATAAATACAACAACCACCAATCAGAACATGCAAAAACTGAAAAAAATGGTACCACCTCCACCCTCTGACGTCAAATAATTAAAAACTAAAAATGGTGACTAGGTTACATGTTGCAGGCATGAACATGAAATTCCTACTACTGGGGAATGCTGCCCGCATGGATCACTTCAATGTGAATGCAGCAGATCGGGCACATCAGCCAGATGCACCCGATCTGAACAAGCGGTCGCTAGGACCCAGAGGTACAGCTACCATCCAGTTAAGCCAGGCCGCCAATCACAGCGTTCCAAATACGCCACTCATGTGTGCCGTCATCGCCATGGAAATCTGTGACGTCAGGCTGACACCGCATTAGGTATACCAGAAAGCGAAAAGGAAAGGGTGAATAATGCAAGCATATAGGAGCCAAGCTAAGAAAAGGGAGAAACGGCAGAAAAGCGAACAGAGATAGGAGGAAAAAAAAAAAAGAAGAGGACAAAAATGCAAAGGATATTAGTGGAAATCATAACAGCAGATACAAAATGAGGAAAGCAATGAATAAATTGAATAAAAAAAAAAAGGGGGGGGGGGAGAAAAAAAAAAAAAAGGAAGCAAGAAGAGAAACCTGGGGAAAACAAAAATAGTGTGACAAATGGCTCCTGTGTGCCGCACTCTATGCTAATATCAATGGATCGGCTTATGCACGGCTAGAGCTCCCAAAAAGTCTCACACATGTGTTATCCCCATACTCAGGATAAGCAGCAGAATGTATTTTGGGGTGTAATTCCACATATGCCCATGGCATGTTTGAGCAATATATCATTTAGTGACAACTTTGTGCAAAAAAAATAAAATAAAAAATAATTGTCATTTTCCCAAAACTTGTGGCAAAATATAAAATATTCCATGAACTCAACATGCCTATCAGCAAATAGCTTGGGGTGTCTACTTTTCAAAAAGGGGTCATTTGGGGAGTTTTGAACTGTCCTGGCATTTTATGCACAACATTTAGAAGCTTATATCACACATCACCCACTCTTCTAACCACTTGAAGACAAAGCCCTTTCTGACATGTTTTGTTTACATGAAATTTTTTTTTTTTTTTTGCTAGAAAATTACTTTGAACCCCCAAACATCATGTTTTTTTTTTTTTAAAGCAAATGCCCTTTTTTCACACAGTATGTGCGCAGCGATTTTTCAAACGCAATTTTTTTGGAAAAAAACACTTTTTTAAATTTTAATGCACTAAAAAACACACTATATTGCCCAAATATTTAATGAAATAAAAAAGACGATCTTATGCCGAGTACATAGCGACAAACTACATACATTTTTAAAAGAGTATCAAATCCTTTACAGGCTATTACTTCAGGATTTACAGAGGAGATCTACTGCTAAAATTACTGCCCTCAATCTGACCTTCACAGTGATACCTCACATGCATGGTATGATGCCAGACAGACGCTTGCATTCATCTTTGCGCGTGAGCACGGGGGGACAGGGGTGCTTTTTTTAATTTATTTTGCTTTTTTATTTTATTTTTAAACTGTTCCTTTCATTTTTATTTTTTTTTTAATAATTTGTATTGTTATCTCAAGGAATGTAAATATCACCTATGACAGCAGTAGGTAGTGACAGGTACTCTTTTTTTGGAAAAATTGGGGTCTATTAGACCCTAGATCTCTCCTCTGCCCTCAAAGCATCTGACTACACCAAGATCAGTGTGTTAAAATGCTTTCCCAACTTCCCAATGGAGCTGTTTATATCCAACGAAACCTAAGTCATGAAATGCTTGTAGCTTCCAGTTTCTTAGGCCACAGAGATGATTGGAGCCGTTCTGGTCTCCGATCAGCTCTATGGTCAGCTGGTGCAACCACAGGCTGCATTCTCGGGTTCCCTGTTGGGACAGGAGAGCCCGACAAAATAATGGAAGACGGTGAAAGCCGACCGCTGGCTGAAAAGAATAATACCAAGATGATACCTAAACCTGCAGCCATCATTCTGGTATAACCACTCACAGTCCAGCAACAGAACATACCAGTACGTTGATGGTCCTTGTTGGGCATATATTGTAATGTTTTTTTAATGCAGCCTGTGGGCTGAACGAAAAAAGAGATCGGTGGGTATGCCCACCATTAGAATACCGCTCTTCATCCACCAACTGTAGTGGTGAAATCACCTCCTACAGCGCTGAAGTTGCTGATTTTCATATCGTTAGAGCAAACGCTGTTGCTGTCAAAATAAATAAATCAGTGCTGCAGCTGAATGGCGTACAGGAAAAGCAAACAATGATAACAATAAAACATTAACTCAATAAAACAATTTGAATTTTTTAACGCAATCTGTGCCTAAAAAATATATGCTGAAGCATGGGGGCAATCCATCCCTAATGTTAGGAGCAAATCGCTCCTCCACAATTGCCCCAATGCTTCGGCATATATGCTCTTTTTTTTTTTTTTTTTAACTGTGGTGGTGAAATCACCTCCTACAGCGCTGGAGTTACAGCTTTACGTATCGTGGGAGCAAACGCTGTTGCTGTCAGAGTAAATAAACCCATGCTGCAGCTGAATGGCGTACCTGCTAAACAAATCTTGGTTAACAATAAAACAAAGTAACATTAGAGTATAACAGTAAGACATAACATACCTACAAAGCAAATACAATAAAACATTACAGTTCTAAAATACATTAACAATAGAGAGCGAAAATAAGGGAGAGAACATAAGAGAGAGAAGAAAAATAAAACTACTCTTTTTTTTTTTGCACTTTTATAAAAACTGTAAACATTTCAGATTAGGGTCTCTCAAAATGTCAACATGTGATGGCCATCTCAACTTTCAAGACCCTGTGTAAGTGTGCCCTAGGACTGTGCAATGCTGTACCCTACGCTAATACTCCACTAGTGTGTGGTAGCGTTCAAAACATTCACCAATGCAAAGACCAGGTTGGTCAGGACAGGAGGGACAATAAAAGCGAGTGTCACGCCTATATCCGCGTTTTCTGTAGACACAACATTTTTTCTTTGAGGGATTTCTTTGGGTAGGGGTACCAGGGAGGACATACGGAAAATGCCTCTCATGCAGCGGCTCACTGCATTTGGATTGGGAAGTTGGGTTACAGCACCATCTGGAAACAGAAGGGCTGATGATCTCTTCCTGGAATTTAAGGAAGGATCCAGTTTGCTTTGTATAGCACATAAGCATTCAGCAGAGCCAATTCAGCAGAGCCACTTTTTTATACCAGCGTCTGGCCTTACAGACAATTAGGTAAGACGCCAACAACTGGTTGTTGATGTCCATCCCTCCCATGTTAAGGTTGTATTCGTGGACACAGAGTGGTTTCTCCACAACACCAGTCACCATTTGAATTTGGACTGTCGTCTCTGCGTGAAGGGAGGACAGAACGAAAACATTATTATCCCTCCACTTCACAGTGAGTAAATTATTCAAATAATTATTATAATAAAATATTATACAAATACTGCAGCTGCTGACTTTTACAATATGGACACTTAACCGTCCAGGGCGCCTGCGATGTCCTCACTTGAAGCCGATCTGTCCCTCAGCTCTCGGGTGGAGGCACCGCCATCTTCGGTAAGCGAATCAGGAAGCCTTGCAGCTTCACAGCCAGGTTCCCTACTGCGCATGTGCGAGTCGCGCTGTGCGTCCTCACTGGTCCCTGCTGTCTTCTGGGACCTGTGTGTCTCCCATAAGACAGCGGGGGGCAGAGGAGGGGCCGGACGTGGCGTAGAACTCCACGGAGCCTGCGGTGATCTATGCCCACAAGTGGGAGCAAATACCTGGATTAGACAGGTATCTGCTCAACCCCCCCCCCCCCCCCGAAAGGTGCCAGATGTGACACTGGAAGGGGGGGGGGGGGGGGAATCCGAAAAGCGGAAGTTCCATTTTTGGGTGGTAATCTGCTTTAAGTTATGCTTTACCAATACAACATTATTTGTATGATAATTTTATAGCCTGCCCTACTGAATTGGGTTGTTTGAATTATATAAATGCATTGAGGTTGATTTACTAAAAAACCTGGAGAGTGCAAAATCTGGTGCAGCTGTGCATGGTAGCCAATCGGCTTCTAACTTCAGCTTGTTCAATTAAGCTTTGACAAAAAAACTGGAGGCTGATTGATTTCTATGCAGAGCCGCACCAGATTTTACACGCTGCAGTTTTAGTAAATCAAGTTTTAGTAAATCAAGCCCATTGTTTCACTAAATGAGAGTATGGGAGTATATCAACTCGTTCTCTGGCATTATTTTTCTACCTGATATTTGTCTGTATATAGCAAGTTTCAATTAAAAACTAGATGTTTCAATGATGTCTCAGGATCAGGGATTCATTTTTAAGAGAAATTAAAAAGAAAATGTGATAATTACAGCTAAAATTGCTATTACTTGGTTAAATGAATAAGCTGATGTAATGAAGAGTACGAATTAGACATGGGTTATATTATATAGATCTCTTCTGTTTTATAAGGGGTTAAGCTTTGGAGAGCCCTTTGAAATGATAGAGATACCTCAGCTGAGGCCTCATTTATGACCCAACTGTCTCCATAGCAACCATATAATCTATCTAGTAAGAGTATCCTAAATTCCAGTCGTTTCCATCTGCAAAAATACCCAACAGAAAAAAAAAAAAAAAAAAAAAAAAAAAAAAAAAAAGAAATCAAAAGATCAAAAAATAGCATTTGTACATTTTTTGAAGTCAAATGCTGCAGAAACCATTCTGCTGATGAATGCGGATAATTGAACACTAAGGGCAAGAGAGATAAACATACCACAAAAGGCAACTGTGAACATTGCAATATGGCCAATTAATCAAGATACTGGAACTCTAGCAGCACCAGTATACAGTATCTCAAACCAACATAAAATAGCACATGTGGAGATTGATAAAATCCCACTGAAACAGAACATAAAATAGTACGCAAGGAGATTAACAATAACTGAATTCAAATGACACATGACCTTCGCCAAAACATATATTTTGAAACTGTACTATATATATATATATATATATATATATATATATATATATATATATATATATATATATATATATATATACATATACACACACACACACACACATATACATTATATATATATATATATACACATACACACACAAACTTTTTTACATAAAGTGGTTATGAAGGCCAAAAGTTTTCTTACCTCAATGCATTATCTAAAATAAGGTTAAAAATCTTTTATAAGTTGCTCCCCCGGGCACTCCCTTGAACACTTACCTGAGCCCAATCTTGATCCAGTGCTGTGCCTATCTCTCTCTTCCCACAGGAGACTTGGCAGCAGAGAGAGCCATTGGCTCCTGTTGCTGTCAGTGAAATCCTGTGAGTGGAGAGCGGGGCAGAGCATCTATAAATGCACGCAGCTTGGCTTGGGATTGAGCACGCGCATCTGCCCCCATAGCAAGCAGTTTGCTTTTGGGGCAGACAAGGAAGAGAAGGAAGGGAGAGTGCTGGCATGGGACCCCAGAATAGGAGGTTCGGGGTCGCTCTTCACACTATTGCACAGAGCAGGTAAGTATGACACGATTGCTATTAAAAAAATAATAACCTTTACAATCATTTTAAAATTCCATATTACTGTAGATAACTGGTAAAATACCAAAACAAATTGGAGGGCCTGTACAGGTTGCTGAAATCAGAGTAGGCAGACAGCCTATATAAACGCTATTAGATTGTAAGCTCCCAGAAGCAGAGCCCTCCTAACCTTGTATTAAATTGTTGATGTATTGTCCTTTTATAATGTCAAGTTCTGCGCAAACTGTCGGCACTATATAAATCCTGTATAACAATAATACTAATGGGATACTGTAGACACCGAGGCGCTTGGGATTTGGCGGTTACCGTTGTTTTAGCGGCGCTTTTTGGATGCTAGCGGGGCACTTTTAGCCCCCGCTATCGGCCGAAAAAGGGTTAAAATTGATTTCAATGGGCAGGGGCGCTTGTGTATATACCACTCCTAAAGCGCCTCAAAGATGCTGCTTGCAGGACTTTTTTTAGCGTCCTGCCAGCGCACCGCTCCAGTGTGAAATCACTCGAGCTTTCACACTGGAGTGACAGGGGAGTCACTTTACAGGCGCTATTTTTAGCTCTATAGAGCCTGTAAAGCGCCTCAGTGTGAAATTAGCTACTGAAGCTCTGCGCCATTTTTAGTTAATGGTGTTTAAAAACGAAAACACACAGAATACAAGGGAAGCCTATATGCATTATTGTGGATGACACTTGCAGGCCTGGTTTATTCTATATGCACTTTGAAGATATGTCCAAGGTACACTACACAGAGGGATTTCTGGATCATCCCCATTTCTCATAAAGTTGTGGAAAAATTTGTTGGCAACCTTCCACAAAACAGAAGAACCCATGATTTCTTCTAAGTTGAAACTGACTAAAGTAATTGCTATTCATCAGTTTTTCTTAACCACTTAAGGACTAGCCTCGTTTTGGATTTTAGGTGTTTAAAACAGTTTTTTTCGCTAGAAAATTACTTGGAACCCCCAAAAAGCTTTTTTTTGGAAAAAATTCACTTTTTTGAATAAAAAAATAAGACAACAGTAAAGTTAGCCCAATTTTTTTTTATATTGTGAAATATAATGTCACGCCAAGTAAATTCATACCCAACATGTCACGCTTCAAAATTGCGCCCGCTCGTGGAATAGTGTCAAACTTTTAGCCTTAAAAATCTCCATAGGCGACGTTTAAAAAATTCTACAGGTTGCATGTTTTGTGTTACAGAGGAGGTCTAGGGCTAGAATTATTGCTCTCGCTCTACCGGTCACGGCGATACCTCACATGTGTGGTTTGACCACCGTTTTCATATGCGGGTGCTACTCACGTATGCGTTTGCTTCTGCGCGCGAGCTCGTCGGGACAGGGCGCTTTAAAAAATTTTTTTTTTTTTTTATTATTTATTTTACTTTATATTATTTATTTTTTCACTGTTTTTAAAAAAAAAAAAAAAATTTGGATCACTTTTATTCCTATTACAAGGAATGAACATCCCTTGTAATAGAATAAAGCATGACAGGTCCTCTTAAATATGAGATCTGGGGTCAAAAAGTCCTCAGATCTCATATTTAGACTAAAATGCCAAAAAAAAAAAAAAAAAAAAAGTCGTTTAAAAAAATGACACACAAAAAAAGTGCCTTTAAGAGAAGTGGGCGGAGCCGACGTAATGACTTCGCACCGGCCGTCCTATGGTATAGAGACGGGTGGGCGCCATCTTAGCCTCACTTGTCTCTATACTGAGGAAGAGAAAGGACCCGATCGCCTCCGCCGCTACCGATGGCTCCGGTAAGCGGCGGAGGGCGCGGGAGAGCAGGGGGAGGGGGGTGGTACCTCTCCCGCCGCCGATAACGGTGATCTCGCCGCAGAGACCACCATTATCGTGTACAGAATCGCCGGCCCTAAAGATGGATACCTTGGTTGTGGCAGCAGCTGCTGCCGTTAACTCCTGAACTCTGCACTCTGTGCACCACATACTCCTGAACTTTGCACTCTGTATGTATCATCTTCCTGAACCTGTGTACATAGCACACCCCTAAACCCAGCTCTCTGTACGTCACGTAATTCTGAACTCTGCATGTAACACACTTCTGAACCCTGCGCTCTGTACGTAGTGCACCCCAGATAAAACCAGCCCTTTGAGGGCAACCACACTGCTGATGCGGCCCGGAATGAAATGGAGTTTGACACCCCTGTCTTAAAGCCTTTACCTTTGACATGCTGGTCTACAATTTTCCTGATCTCCTCAATTCTCTTTTGCTTTTTCTAGTTCACGGTCAGTGTGATGCACACAACAATATGACTACTTTTCTCTATATACATAGGTTGACTGACTGATTACAAGATTAAACAAGTGTAAAATCAATTACAGAAAACTGTTTGAAATGTCACTATAACTCAATTATTTATATTCTTTTCTACACGTACCAACAAATTTGTCCAAGCCATTTTAGAATATCTTTGCAGAATAAGCAACAATCTCTCTTTTCACACTTTCTTTGCTTTAGTCCAGGAGACTCCAAAGTACAGCCCGCGGGCCACATCCGGCCCCCCAGGACGTTTTTTCTGACCTGCAGCTTGAGTCTTCAGACTCACTACATTGACCAGTCTCTGCTCAGGCTTTTTAGAGTTGCGGGTCTTCCGCTGCATACTCATCCTCCTCCCGCAGTATGCAGAGCGGGTCCTGCTACTCGACAAAGCCCGCCCCTCCCATCGCCATTATTGGTTGCTAGGACCGCCAGTGAAGTACTTCAGTGGAGTTGGAAGTGTAGTCGCTCTAAATCTAAGGGGTAGATCTGAAATGAGGGGAAGCTCTGCTGATTTTACCAATCATGTGCAAGCTAAAATGCTATTTTTTTTTTCCTTGCATGTCCCCCTCGGATCTATAGCGACTTTACTTCCAAGTGCACTACAAGTGCACTTTCAAGTGCACTTGCAGTGCTAAGTGGATTTTCCTTTAGTAAATAACCCCCATAGTGTCTTTCACACAGCGTGCCTGTTCAACAGGAAGACCGGAGCTGGAAGGTTAAGCAGATCTGCAACAAAAGACATTGGTTGGATGCTGTGTTTTTTTTAAAGGGGAGGCAAATGTACATGGGCGGAGCTCTGAGAGGGCTCTAAGGTGGAACACAAAAAAGTGGGTGGGAGCTCTGAGGGGGCATAAATGTATGTGGGGTACTCTGAGGGACATAGATGTGTGTGGGGGGGGGGCTTTGATGGGGACACAAATGTGCAGAAGGGGGCTCTGGGGACGACGACACAAATGTGTATCAGAGGGCTCTAAGGGGCACAAAAATGTGTAGAGGGGGGCTCTGAAGGGAACACAAAATGTGCATGTGGGCTCTGAGGGGGGGGGGGGGGGGGCACAAATGTGTATCAGGGGGCTCTGAGAGGTACAAAAAATGTGCATGCCGGGGCTCTAAGGGGGGGCACAAATGTGTATCAGGGGGCTCTGAGGAGTACACAAATGTGGATGTCAGGGCTATGAGGGGTACACAAATGTGCATCATGGGGCCTTGAGGGGGGCACAAATGTGCATCAGGGCTCTGGGGGGTACTTAAACCTGTGCAGAGAATTCTAGGAGGTTGACAAATGTGCATCAGGGGGCTTTAAGGGGGACACAAATATGCATGGGGGAATCTGAGGAGGACACAAATCTGTTTGGAAGAATCTGAGAGGGACACAAATGTGAATGGGGAAGCTAAGGAGGACGCTCTGAGGGGGACAAACATGTGCATGGGACTGTAATGGGGACACAAATATGTATGAGGGCGTCTATGAAGGGGAAAGAAATAAGTGGGGGATTCCGAGAAAGACACAAATGTGCAGGGGGGCTCCAAAGGAGACACAAATGTGCAGAGAAGCTCCGATATGGACACAAACGTGTGGGGAGCTCTGATATGGTCAAAGATGTATGAGAAGACTCCGACGGGAACAAAGATTTAAGGCCCCATGCACACTGGAAGTTTAGTCCCAGGGCATGAGGCTCTGCATTTAGGTACGGGTGGAGGATAAAGGAGCACCATCCAGCACCACTGCCAGCTGCCTGTCAAAATCTATCGTATTCTGCTGCTGCGGTCATTTATAAATAACTAATTTTTTTTTCGGCCTGCAAATTTGTGTAATCTATACGATGTGGCCCTCGGAGGTATGGTAAAGCCGGAACTGACTATGTAGCGGATCAAGACAATCACTGGCACCTGTTCATTAGATTAATATCCCTGGATGTATTTAATCACAGCACTAGATGAGACTGGGCTCTACAAACACATGCTCTAATCTCCCAACTCCTATGGCATAGATCTGAATATTGACTTTAGGGCTGATCTCAATATATTTTGTATGCTTTAGCATTGGGACTATTGGAGTTTTTCAGTCTACAAGTTCACGAGGGAGTACAGAGATGAAAGTGACTCTGTCTCCACTGGGCAAGTTAATAACTGGCCTGTAAAAATGACACACAGTCTCTATACACACCTTCTCACTAACCTGACACCTCTTGAAACAACGCTGCTCCCAGGCCACCACAAATATTGCACATAGGAGCCTATGGGAGGAATCATTGTGTACAACGGGGGAAAGCAGCGACTCACCTCATCCAAGCAGATACCTTTTTAAAAAGGCAGGTGTAACAGGGTCATTTTAAGAAAACTGAACAATACATATATTTAGATTTGTATTTTTCATAGATCAAACTTTATGAAAACTCTGTTTTGATTGAAGGGTTTTTTTAAATAAGTTTTTGCAGGATTTAGCAATTGTCCTCTTGGCATCAGTAAATGCTGGCATCAATAAATACAGTATACAGGGCAATAATTGAAACTGTTATGTGTTGATGTTGTCTGATCCTTTATTCAGTGGGGCTTCACATGGCTTTTTGTTTAGTTGGTATAGAAATAGAGTGTAAACTAAGCTAAGACTTTGATCCAGAACTTCTGGGTAACTGGGCATGTCTACCATGCCATATGTAAAGAAAGTCACCACATATAGTAGCCATCTATGCAGGTAATGGGGGAAAATGTTGCCAGTTGGGTACGGACCATGTACCAGCTTATAGTTTATTTCTAATGCTGGGACATTTTAAGAACATGTTTTAGCGGTATGTCAGATATGAACCCAGTCTTCCCTGTCTAGTGTGGTGTTGAAGTGACAAGGAAATTAAAACAAAACTCATGGCTATTGAATTTAGACAAGATCTGTTTAGCCACCTTGATGATTGGCTGGGCTGGAATGATAGATTGCCCACGCATGCGCACAAGAGTTCAATCATTGTGGCACCCAGATGTGCCAAAAATTAATGTGAAGCCCAGTGTACATTTCAAAGAAGTTTACAGACAGGCAAGCTTGTTTTTTTGCAGAGCCTGACGGCTTGCATTTTATTTCTTTTTACAGTTTAGTTCCAGGTTAAGGGGTGTTATCATCTGCTCTTATGTATGGATATTACAGTCTAAACAGTGAAAATTAAGAATTTAGGATTTTTCTGTACTAATTCTAGAAACATTTCTTCTTAGGGACAAGTATATTGCTATGTGGGTTACACTGAGGGGAGGGGGAAGCATTAAAGTTAGGGTTGTCCCGATACCACTTTTTTAGGACCGAGTACAAGTACCGATACTTTTTTTCAAGTACTCGCCGATACCGATTACCGATACTTTTTTTAATGTCACGTGACAGTTTTTTTTTGTTTTTTTTGGGGGGGGGTGAACGGTGTGTGTGTGTTTTTTTGTTTTTTTTCCATTTCCATTTATTATTTTTTACTATTTAATTTTCTTTTATTCTTTATTGCACTGTGTGTGTATTTTTTTTTTAATCAGCCCTGTTGGGGGGCTTTGGTGAGATATCAGGGGTCTTAACAGACCTCTGATATCTCCCCTTTGAGACAGAGAAAGAGACAGAGGATAGAGATTCCCCAGTCCCTTTCTCTGCAGCCTCAGCTGCACTGACAATGAATGGAGAGAAGACAGCGGCTCCTCTCCATTCATAAACTGACACATTGTAATCACAGGAGATTACAATGTTTCAGTTATGTGAATAGACAGAGTCAGCTGACTCTATCCATTCACACAGCGGAGAGAGACAGCAGAACGGAGGGGACAGAGGAAAGAAGGAGGACAGCGGAGGGGGACAGAGGAACGGGGGGGGGACAGAGCAACAGAGCAGGACAGCGGAGGGGGACAGGGCAACGGAGCAGGACAGCGGAGGGGGACAGAGCAATGGAGCAGGACAGCGGAGGGGGACAGAGCAATGGAGCAGGACAGCGGAGGGGGACAGAGCAATGGAGCAGGACAGCGGAGGGGGACAGAGGAACGGAGGGGGACAGAGCAACGGAGCAGGACAGCGGAGGGGGACAGAGCAATGGAGCAGGACAGCGGAGGGGGACAGAGCAATGGAGCAGGACAGCGGAGGGGGACAGAGCAATGGAGCAGGACAGCGGAGGGGGACAGAGGAACGGAGGGGGACTAAGGGGGATGAGGTGACAGTCAGCGGTGATCGCGTGGGGGAGTTACAAGCACCGATCACCGCTGTATGTCACTGAAAGCCGCTGAAAGCCGCGGGGGGAGAAGCTTGTAACTCCCCCACGCGCTGATCACCGCTGACAGTCCAGGTATCGGCGGAAGCATCGGGAGCATTTGCCCGAGTACAAGTACTTGGGCAAATGCTCGGTATCGGTGCCGATAGCGATACTAGTATCGGTATCGGGACAACCCTAATTAAAGTGATTGGAAAACTAAATTTTTTGTAATTAAAATAACAAACATGTTATACTTACCTGCTCTGTACAATGGTATTGCACAGAGCGGCCCCGCAGTGCCTGTTCTGGGGTCCCCCATCAACGCTACCCGCTCCTCTTATTTTCCAAGTGCCCCCATAGCAAGCCGCTTGCTATGGGGGCACTTGTGCGGCCGTGCTCCTGAGCTGAGCGTGTCCATAGACACACACAGTGCAGCTTAGCCCCGTCCCCTCCTCACAGGATTTGACTGACAGCAGCAGGAGCTAATGGCTTCCACTGCCCTCAGCAAAGCCTGTGAAACCAGGAAGAGAAGGAGAGAAGACTTCCCGTTTAGGCATGACAACACTTACCACAGGGTGCACCTTGAATCAATCAATCATTGTACTTCTGCATGGCATCTTGAAGACTAACATAGTCAGTCTGTGTAATTACAGACAGCCCCGTCTCCTGGTTTGCTTAAAATTTTTAATAACTCTTAAAGCGGGATTCCGGCCAGAATAATTTTTTTTTTAAAAGTCAGCAGCTACAAACACTGTAGCTGACGTTAAATAAGTAGACTTACCTGTCCTGGGTGCCCGCGATGTCGGCTGCCCGAGGCCGACCCGTCCCTCGGCTCTCGGGTCCCGGCACCGCCATCCTCAGTAAGGGAAACAGGCAGTGGAGCCTTGCAGGTTCACTGCCAGTTTCCTGCGGTGCAGCACTCTGAATGGCCCCATGGTTTTCTGGGAACACACACAGTTCCCAGAAGGCAACGGGGCCGCTCACCGAGGAGCAGGACACGCCGCGGAATAGGAAAAGGCAGATTAGGAAGACTGCCTAGCAACAAGGGTTTCAGGTAAGTATTTTTTTTTTTTTTTCACATTTTGCTTTTAAATTTTTTAAAGATTTTTGGAGCAATTTTTTTTTAGGGTGGCCCTCCACTTTAAAGAGAGTATCACCATTATACGTTTTTACCCCCATTCAGCTGTGGATAGAAGTCATATAGAAAGAGTGGAGACAGCAGTCAGGTAACTGTTACAGATTATAATTATAAGGGCTATGGCAGCGCACCTGCTCCATGCGTGCTGCGCTGCAGTGCCAGTCATTGTGAATGGCACCCAAATACACTATACAGTAGAATTTTGAAAAAAAAGGAGGCATGCAAGTTTTTTCATCTGTTGTGGTGCACCGACAGCCCAAATCATAACGAATGGGTTTCTTTAAGGCGACACAGATTATAAAATGCATTAATGCATTTGTGTTTGCAACGGACTGCTTTAACCTCCCTGGCGGTATGATTATTTCCGATTTTAGGTGCTGAAAGCGGTACAATTATTTTGCATGGAAATTTGGCGTTTTATATTGTAGGCCTGTAATTCTTAACAATAACACACTTAAATCTGTCCAAACAAGAGTCTAGTAGATATCCCGGGTATGATGAAGTTTGAAACACAAAAAAAATAAAAAATTATAATATAATAAATAAATATAAATAATTAAAAAAAAAAATAATATAATAATAATAATAATAATAATAATAATAATAAAATAAATTTCCCCACGATTCACTATCGCTCAATTCTGCAAGTGTTCTAATTTACTATCGCTGTTTTCTAGCTGATCTAAAGCCACTTTTCACATAAAGGGACACTTTTTGGTTGCTATGGACAATCTCCAGTTTCCAGGCAGAAAGAACAGTATATATAATATAAAACTGCATGCAGGGCATTGGACAAAGCACTGGGGAAAAAAGGGATGTGAAATAATTTCATACAGTACTGTAATCTGTAAGATTACAGTACTGTATGTGTTATGGTTTGTAAATTTTTTTGAATTTGCCGCCAGGCTCCGCCCCCGTGCGTCGCGCTGCTCGCAGGGAACGGAGCCTGGCACGGAGAGGCTTCGGAGGAGACAGAGCCCACGGACACTGCGGGGGACATCGCAGGATCCTGGGGACAAGGTAAGTAACGCTGCACCAGGATCCTGCAATGTAATCCCGAGTGTGGCTCGGGGTTACCGCTAATGGGACTGAAATTTAACCCCCGAGCCACACTCGGGAATACCGCCGGGGAGGCTACAGTAGAACTAAGGGCAAAACTTTTTTTTTAGGTTTGGATCGAGTGGAGAGGGATTAGAACCCCTTTCAGTTTTTATTGCTGTCTGTGCCCCTATTAACTCCTTCAGATCCGCGCTATAGCCAAATGATGGCTACAGCACGGATCTACTTTGCCGGGAGGCCGTCCCCCCTTACATCAGGCATTGCAGCGGAGTCCCCCCTTACATCAGGCATTGCAGCGGAGTCCCCCCTTACATCAGGCATTGCAGCGGAGTCCCCCCTTACATCAGGCATTGCAGCGGAGTCCCCCCTTACATCAGGCATTGCAGCGGAGTCCCTCCTTACATCAGGCATTGCAGCGGAGTCCCCCCTTACATCAGGCACTGCCAGCAGAGTCCAGTCTTTACACCAGGCATCCCCCAATGGAGTCAGGCATTCCCAGCAGTGCAGAATGGGACAAAATAGCCGGGTGGCTGCCAATAGCAATTGAGCTGTGGCGCTGCCCACCCCCGCCCCTTCCCACATCAGGTTGCAGCGGGGCGGGAGGTGGGCGGTGCCACAGCTCAAATTCTATTGGCAGTCACCCGGCCATTACTAAATAGTAATTTGGCTTCTGGGAAAATGGCGGCCGGTGGAGACATTGTCTCCGTCGGCCACAGACCTCTAGCGGCGGCTGGTGGCGGCGAAAAAAAAAAAAATATTCGGTAAAATTAGAATTTCCCGGGACATTTCCCAGGAATGGCTAAATCCGGGAAAGGGGGCTAAATCCCGGGAATGTCCCGGGAAATTCCTGACAGTTGGTAAGTATGCAAGTAGTTAAGATTCACCCTCTAATTGTTCTGTTTACCATAATTATTGAAAGTGAAAGTAAAAGAAAAATCACAAATTTTGGGTTGTCCCTAGAAAAGTAATAGAGGGGAAATCTTCAAATGGGGACACTGGTTCTGGTGACCTGGGGGACCCCAAGGAATCCCTCTTATTTTCATGGATTTCCTCTCACTTCTGGTTTGGCTATGGGACAGGAGGTGAAGAGAAATTCCTAAAATAGGACACAGATGGCAAAAAAAATTGACAAGGGGTTAAAACCCTCCCTTACTCTATTGAAAAAGAAAAAAGAAAAGAAAAAAGTTTACTTTAAATGTTTTGGGACCTATCAGACAAAGTTAGAACCCCAATATTAATGTCAGGTCATACACTCTTCAGAAGCACCTGAGATGTTCACAGCAAGCAGTTACATCTTTAAACTGTAGAAGTTAGATGGAATTCAACTACCTGAATTTCTGATGATCACGAGCACCACCTTTATTATTATTCCAGTTTTTATTGTACGTTCAAATTTCTGAAACAAATGCACAATTATGAACAGAGTGTAAAACTTAAGAAGCATACAAAAAAACTTTGCTGGGCAAGCTAAAGACCCAAGGCAAACCACAAATATGCATTAACGCTTCTTCTAAATAATAGATTGTATCATTTAAGCTTGTGAAACAGCCGGAGTTTTTTAAGCTAAACATTATATGCTCTAAAAAAAAAAAAAAAAAAAAAAAAAAAAAAAGGAGGTCCTCAATAGGTGTTAAAAGAAGTTGGTCTACGTACATCCCTGCCTCACCAGATGCATTACTGTCACTGCAGGAATTATTACATAAAGTCACCAGTTCTTCATCTTTACTCCTGTTTTGTAAATCTGGGATGTCAGAGATAATGTCAACACAAATCACACAGCGTAATATCTCTGCTTACAGAGCAACAAAAGCCAAGACTCCTACAGACCATTTTGATAATGGAACAATTTCACAGAATACGCTGAGAAAGTGGAAGCTGTTACTTATTTGTGTGAAACTACGTAAAAGTAACACTATATCTCAGGTCTCAAATATGTTGTACAATTGTACAGCGACGCCTCAATAATGGAAATTGTGTAGGTGCCCAATTCCATAAGCCATCATCACATGCCCTAGGAGCATACATGAGCAGACACAGAAAGTGCTAGATTCAAAAAGCCTCCTAATATATCTTTTATACCACAGTTCCCAAAGGATGAGTTGTGCTCCACTTAGCAAGATATGAGTTATGTGCGCAACTTCCTTCTCACAGTATATTCTCTAATGGCTGTTTGCCAGTGGCAGGTACTGGAAGAAACACTTTGGCTTCATCCACAGACTGGAGGTGTGTACTTTTACCGGTTCCAAAGAACATTTTAGAGAGGAAAACGCACTGACCGAATGCTGCCATTGCATTTGCTACAACACATACACTTGTATCAGAAAAAACGAAAACTCAAAATGACGCGCCCTTCCTGAGTTCTCACCACTGCGCTTAATGCGAGAAAAGAAGGAGGTATTGGACCTCCTAAACAAATGTGAAAAAATATGATAAAAGAACAAAGTGTGAAAAACAAATATGTGAAACTTAAATATGTGAAATATAAATGGAGTGAATCCAAAGCTGCCACTTATAAAATAGACAATGCAATAAATCCTATTATTCCCAAGAGCCCAAACAAACACATACACTTACCAGCCACTTTATTAGGTACACCGGCTCAATTGTTTGGTAACACAAATTGCTAATCAGTCAGTCACATTGCAGCTACTTAAAGTGGTGTTCCGGCCCAAATTCTACTTTTTGAATAAAAATACCCCTATAATACACAAGCTTAATGTATTCTAGTAAAGCTAGTCTGTAAACGAAGGTCTGTTTTGTTAGTTTATAGCAGTAGTTTGTTATTTTATAAACTTACAGCAGGCCGTGGCCATCTTAAGTGTGGGCATCTGAAGCCAGACTGTATTTCTTCCTGGATCTCATCCTTGCAGATCTCGCAAATACTCAGTGCAGCACAAGCTGTGTAATAGGTTTCAGGTCAGGTTTCCATAGCAACGGCAGTTTCAGAGGAAGTTTCCGCCCCTTCCCAGAAGGCATTGCAAATAGGAAATGATGCGATGGGCTGCGGCCAGGCAGGAAGAAGTGAAAAATGAATACAGCAGATATACAGTAGGTGCTGAGAAAAAGAATAAAAAAAATATCCAATTTGTTTACAGTGCACAGTTTAGTGAGGGATGCTAAAGAGTTGTAAAAGTGGATGGAACTCCACTTTAATACATTTAGGCATCTGGACATGGTGAAGACAACATGCTGAAGTTCAAGCGGAGCATTAGAAGGTATCAATGATTTAGGCTGGTGGTGTAATGGTGTGGGGGATATTGTCTTGGCACACTTTGGTCCCCATAGTACCAAATGAGCATCGTTTAAACGCCATGGCCCACCCGAGTATTGTTGCTGACCATGTCCACCCCTTCTGATGGCTCCTTCCAGCAGGATAATGCACCATGTCACAAAGCTCAAATCATCTCACCACCGGTTTATTGAACATGACAATGAGGTCGCTGTACTCCAATAGCCTCCACAGTCACCAGATCTCAATCAGATAGAGCACCTTTGGGATGTGGTGGAACGGATATTTGCATCATAGAATGTTTCCAACACCTTGTTGAATCTATGCCACAGAGGATTAAAGCAGTTCTAAAGGCAGGGGGGGGGGGGGGGGTCCAACCAAGTACTAGCAAGGTGTACCTAATAAAAGTGGCTCGGGTAAATAAAAGGGGGGCTCTGGAGGTCTGCTTCAGCAGAAAAGGTTTATCGCCCTTATGCATAGAATGCATTAAGGTGAAAAACGGTGGGCGTTTACAACCCCTTTAAGTTGGAGTATAGAATGGTTAAAAAGTTCAGTCAGGGTCTATTCACACCAGTTGTAACGCAACTGTTGGTGTGCGGTGTGGTCTGGCCAGACAAAGCAGTGTTGATGCACAAATCCTGGTGCATTACACCATTCACTTTTCTTAAATGAATTGTATTGAAATGTTACACCGTAACATTTCATAAAGTTCTATCGGCCAGTATGCGGTGACCAATGCTGAATTGGAAAAAAGTACTGCATGCAAAACTTTTTTCATCACACACCCTCACAACACAGTGGTGTGAACCAGACACACTGGAGATGAGGCATTCTGCCTTGTCTTGCAGTGGGGCTATGGTGGGACCGCACTGGTGTAGCTGCCCACCACACCTGGTGTGAATGGACCCAAAAGGGTTTTATTTTTGTTCTGTGTCTCGTCTGGAAAGTTTCTCACTTCCTTACATGGCCACATGGATGCAGATAATTTGCTGCATTCAGAGGCGGCTAAACACTGCGTGTGGACGCAGCAATACTCTGCGCTATGGCAGCATACAAACTAATTATCTGCGGCCAGTTTGTGTGCGGCCAAAGCTCTGCAGAAATGTTGACCCTGGTTGTGTCCAGGGTCAGTCAAAAGCTCTATTGGCATGTAACCACTCACATCAGCAGTGGCGCCATCTGTACCGAGTATAAATCAGATGGCTGTTACTATACACACACACTGCATGAAGACAGCGTTTGGAACCACTGATGAGAGAGTCTATAGATTATCACTGGTGGCCGCTCTTGGCTTCCTCTGTAAATATAGCCTTAGATAGTCGATACCAAACAGGTATCCCCATTGGAACATATTCATTCACCTATTTTGGTGACAACTGTAAAATCCTGGATTTGCCACGAGAGTCTGCCCTAGGGACAATATTCACCATGACAAAAGGAGGTAATTCTACCCAGTGAGACCCAATACAATCCCTCTCTCTAGTGTATCTACAATTTTGGATTTAGATACACTGTAACCCAAACAAAATTCAAAATCAACATGTACAAAATAATTAATCATTGCTACATATTAAACATATCCTCCTTCAAACAAGACCCCACTAAAAACATTAAAATGTTACTAAACCCAGGACCCTGCATTCACTATACCTGGTCTCCCACAGTACCCAGAACATGGAAATGCAATTATTTTAGTAAATATAATAAACATTATAAACAGCTAAATACCTTTTCTCATCAGCAGTATATAGCAGTCTTATGTCTTCTATCAGTGCCTGGTGAAGCTTGTAAGAGGGGTTTTCAAACTGCACTGAGCTGTCCTATGAGGCTGAAGGGCTCCTGACCCTCTGTTTAGACATGTCTGAACAGTGCTGATTGGCCCTGTGCTGATCACATGCACTCTCCCAAGAAAAAAAAAAAAAAAAAAAAAAAACTTCTCTAGCAATACACACCAAACTGAGCATGTGCAGCCTGACTCCAAAGGTTCTGTCTTATCCGGACATGTTTTGGAGTCAGTGGAAGAAGAAGGATCTGTGCATATAAGATCACATAATTTTTACACAATGCAGAGGATTAACCCCTTAGGTTCTACAGTGAGTATAACAAGCACACTATGCTGCATATACAGACTGATTCTACTAACACTTTAATATAGGTCTTCACTTTGGGGCTTCCATCCTTACTCTGAATAAGTTTCAAAAATGTAACTAATTTGGAAGGTCTCCAGGCTTTCAGTGGAGAAGGCAATGTGTAAAGTTTGCCTTTTCAATCACAGTGGGGTTGATTTACTAAAACTGGAGAGTGCAAAAAATGGTTTAGCTCTGCATGGTAGTCAATCAGCTTCTAAGTTCAGCTTTTTCAATTAAGCTTTAACAAAAAATCCTGGAAGCAGATTGGTTTCTATGCACAGCTGCACCAGATTTTGCAGTCTTATGCCCTGTACACACGAGTGGACTGGTCAGACGGACCGAATCCGGCGGACAATACGACCGTGTGTGGGCTTCAGCGAACCTTCAGCGCACTGTTTCTGTCGAAAATCTGACAGACTTTAAATTTGGAACATGTTTTAAATCTTTACGTCGGAACTCCGCCGTACCCAGTTCCTATCGAGAAATCCGCTCGTCTGTATGCTAGTCTGACGGACGAAAACCGTCGCTAAGGCAGCTATTGGCTACTGGCTATGAACTTCCTTATTTTAGTCCAGTCGTATGTCATCACGTACGAATCCGTCGGACTTTGGTGTGATTGTGTGTGTAGGCAAGTCCGTTAGTTTGAAAGTCCGTCGGAAGTCCGTGAAAAGTCCGTTGAAAGTCTGTCGGAAAGACTGTCGGACCTTTGTTGCCGAAAATTCCGCCTGTGTGTACAGGGCATTAAAGAGGTAGTAAACCCTGATGGGTTTTACTTCCTTTTTTGTTCCCTGCAATTAAAAGCATAATGTCCTAGAATGCATCACATTCTAGGACATTATGTGACACTTACCTGCAAATGAAGCCTGCGCTGTCCCCTCATCCATCTTCGCCCCTCTTCCTTCCGGGCCGTGGACTATGGCTCTGTGACTGGCTGAAGTCGTGTGATGTCACTCCCGCACATGGAAGCTGCCAGTCACGGCACGCACTAGTGAAGAAACGGTACGGAGAGCCGTTTCTTCGCAGTGCATGCGCCGATGACCTCATCAGCGCAGTTCAAAGTAGATATCTCCTTAACGGCGCATGTTTAGGAGATATGTACTGTACCTATAGGTAGGCCTGTAATAAGGCTTACCTATAGGTACAACTTGAAAATGGAGGTTTACAACCTCTAATGCCGCGTACACACGGTCGTACTTTTCGTCTACAAAAGTCGGACAGCCTGTCCGACAGACTTCCGGCAGACTTTCGGTGGACTTGCGGCGGACTTGCGGCCTACTTTCTAACGAACGGACTTGCCTACACACGACCACACAAAAGTCTAACGGATTCGTACGTGATGACGTACACCGGACTAAAATAAGGAAGTTCATAGCCAGTAGCCAATAGGTGCCCTAGCGTGGCTTTTTGTCCGTCGGACTAGCACACAGACGAGCGGATTTCGGGGTCCGTCGTAGTTACGAAGTAAAGTTTTAAAACATGTTTCAAATCTAAAGTACGTCGGATTTGAGGCTAAAAAAGTCAGTTGAAAGTCCGGAGAAGCCCACACACGATCGGATTACCAGCCAGCTTTAGTCCATCAGCGTCCGTTGGACTTTTGTAGACGAAAAGTAGGACCGTGTGTACGCGGCATAAGTTTTAGTAAATCAACTCCAATGGGACAATCTAGCATGGACAGCCCACTTGAGTTTACCCAGGACACACATTTAGGCAGTGGCAGCTAGGGAAGTTTTAGGATGGGGGGTGCCAGACCCGGCCTTTCTTTTTGATCCCTCCCACTTCTAATAAGCCCCACCCCTTATAGAATCCACCCACTCCATCCCCTGTATACTACCCATAGTGTCAGGAGTATACAACGCAGCCTCACAGGACAGAGTATACAGCTCAGCCTCACAGGACAGAGTATACAGCTCAGCCTCACAGGACAGAGTATACAGCTCAGCCTCACAGGACAGAGTATACAGCTCAGCCTCACAGGACAGAGTATACAGCTCAGCCTCACAGGACAGAGTATACAGCTCAGCCTCACAGGACAGAGTATACAGCTCAGCCTCACAGGACAGAGTATACAGCTCAGCCTCACAGGACAGAGTATACAGCTCAGCCTCACAGGACAGAGTATACAGCTCAGCCTCACAGGACAGAGTATACAGCGCAGCCTCACAGGACAGAGTATACAGCGCAGCCTCACAGGACAGAGTATACAGCGCAGCCTCACAGGACAGAGTATACAGCGCAGCCTCACAGGACAGAGTATACAGCGCAGCCTCACAGGACAGAGTATACAGCTCAGCCTCACAGGACAGAGTATACAGCTCAGCCTCACAGGACAGAGTATACAGCTCAGCCTCACAGGACAGAGTATACAGCTCAGCCTCACAGGACAGAGTATACAGCTCAGCCTCACAGGACAGAGTATACAGCGCAGCCTCACAGGACAGAGTATACAGCGCAGCCTCACAGGACAGAGTATACAGCGCAGCCTCACAGGACAGAGTATACAGCTCAGCCTCACAGGACAGAGTATACAGCTCAGCCTCACAGGACAGAGTATACAGCGCAGCCTCACAGGACAGAGTATACAGCGCAGCCTCACAGGACATAGTAAGATGGAGAGAGAGACTCCAAGTCCTCAGCTCAGCTCAAAGCACCAGGAGACATCCAGTAAAGCGACCACTAAAGCCTGTCAGCCTTCCCTGTACTCTCAGTTGTGTGTGAGGGCAGAGAAGGGCTGTTGGTGCAGGGGGGCATGGTTATAACAGAGAATATTGCAGGTCTGTCAGTGTACAATGTTCAGCTGCTTCCTCTGCTCAGACTGCCTCCTCCCCTTATTTTTACATTACGTTCTCTCGTTCCTCCAGCACAGAATGCCATCCTCGGTCTCTCTATTCCTGGCTCTTCTAACTTTCCATAGTCACTGTGAGCAGAGCGGAAGGAGGGAGAGAGGGAGCGCGCGAGAGAGAGAGCGAGAGAGACTCAAGGAAGCTAAACCCTGTACTGCCCAGTTGTCCTCTGGTCCCGGCCCATATTAAAAAAAAAAAAAAAAAAAAAAAAAAAAAAAAAAAAGCACAGGAGCCAGAAGCAAATCAGTGTAGAGTGGGGTGTTTGTGGGCACATCGATTGCGCCCTAAACACAAGCAAATCAGCTTCCCAGCTTGCAATCAGCTGATTACAAGCTGTAAAGCTTCCCATAGACTGCTGTGTGTCCGGCGCCTTGAAAGTCTTAAAGTGACCTTTTATTTTTTTTTTGCGAAACGCTTTGGGGGGGCGGCGCCCATTCCACCCCTATGGACGGACCGCCACTGCATTTAGGCAAGTCCGTTGGAAAATGCCAGAGTTGCCAGTCTGGGAATAGAAATGTAAGCTATTGGTTTGTGATAGATAAAATAAGGCTGGCAGGAAAAATAAGTGACGCTGTCAATATGACTGATTCACTTTAGCTTGGATCACACACCCACACATGTTCCCAAGTCTAATTAAAATAATTCATCTTATATTTAGTTGCAAATATACAAAAAGGAACTCTGTGCTAAAAAATAACTGCTAACAACAACATCTTATATAAACTACCCAATTAAAAAATGCAAGAAAAGATGGGACAGAGTAAACCCCACATCAGCTGCCATGAGGAATGGTACACTGCAGAAGCACTATAATAGATATAGTGACCCCAGCTGTAAACACTTGATCTCTGGAAGATTTATCCCCCTCCATGACCAGGCCACTTTTAGCTATACGGCACTGTGTTACTTCAACTGACAATTGCGCGGTCATGCAACCCTGTACCCAAATAAAATGTATGTATTTTTTTCCCACAAATAGGAGATTTCTTTTGGTGGTATTTGAACACCACTGCGTATATTGTTTTGCACTATAAACAAAAAAAAAAAAAAAAAAGAACAGCAATTTTGAAAAAAAAAAAAAAAAAAAAAAAAAAACTTTGCTATAAAACATTTCCAATAAACTTTATTTTTAAAAAAAACGAATTCCTTCATAAATTTAGGCCAATATGTATTCTGCTGTATATTTTTGGTAAAAAAAATCCCAATAAGTGTATATTGATTGGTTTATGCAAACATTATAGCGTCTACAAACTATGGTATTTTTTATTTTTTTTATACTAGTAATAGTGGCGTTATTGCGGCAGACTGTCAGAGACTGACACTTTTCGGAAACCAGTGACACCAATACAGTGATCTGTTCTAAAAATATGCACTGTCACTATACTGACGACACTGGTTGGGAAGGGGTTAAACATCTATGACACTCAAAGGGTTAACTGTGTGCCTTGCCAGTGTTTATGTGTACTGTACGTGCTGCTTTTACTAGAGTAAGAAATGGATTCTAGTTCCTGCTTTGCAGGAACATAGAATCCATCCCTTCCCCCCTGTCAGAATGGTAATCCGTCTTGCTTACATAGGCAGATCCCTATTCTGTGCTGTTTACTGACGATTTGTGGGTACCAGGGGACATCGAGTGCCCGGCACCATAGATTGCCTTCTGCTGTGAAAAATCAGAGCAGAAGAGGCCCGCAGGCAGTGTGTACCCCTGCAGGCAGAAATGCAGAATCGCGTATATTTACATGGGATTCTGTGCACAGCTGCCGCCCTGTAACAGAGCTGAATGAGCCAGTGAAGGAACCTACTCTCCTAGATGGTACAATGTTTATGGATTTTCAATTGGACAGAAGCAGTCAACAAGTGATCAGGAAATACAATTGATCAAAAATCATTTTGGTCAGCAATGGTTAAAAGAAAACCAAATATATTTTTGATCAATTGCATTTCCTGATCACTTGATGACTGCTTCTGTCCAATTGAAAATCCATAAACATTGTATCATCTAGGAAAGGAAGTTCCTTCACTGACTCATTCAGCTCTCTACTGTATGTGCAATCTGAGCTCCTTTTATTCACAGCACAGCAGTAAGGCCTGATTCACACCTATGCAGGTTGCAGTTTGCATATTGCAGGTGCATTTTTTCAATAAATGCTTTTCATCGATTGAAGTCTATGGAACCAAAAACCAGAAAAAAAGTCCCTGGCCCTTTCCATAAAATGCACAGATGTGAACTACATCCATAGGAAACCATGTTAAATGGACTGTAGTGTGTTTCTGCAAAACTGAAAACGCACTAAAAAAAATGCATAGGTGTGAACCGGGCCTAAGGCTCAATTCACATCTATGCATGTTGCTTTTGAGCGTTTCTTCAGTGCTTTTTGCGGTGCTTGCTGCGTTTTTGAACATGTGTTTTTGTGGGTTTTTTTACACTTTTTTTTTTTTTTTACAATGTGGCTGCTTAGCAACCAGCTATATACAATGTAAAAAAAAAAGAAATAAAAACAAGCGCAAAACGCAACAAAAACGTGGCACTTGCATTTTGTATGCGGGTCCATTGAATTCTATTAAATGCAAAATGCTGCATTTTGCATTAAAAAAAAGGCCCTGACCCTTTCCAAAAACGCAGAGGCACATTGATGTGAACATGTTCCATAAGAACCCATGTTAAAAAATGTCCCTGCATTTCTGCAAAATGCATCAAAAAACGCATTAGAGTGAATCAAGCCTAAGTCAGCTTCTCAAGGAACCTCAGGTGAACCGGTAATTCATATGAAATACTTCACATTAACTGATTACAGAAATAAATAAATCTGAGCCTCGCATAAGAATGGAAAGAAAATTATGAACACTATACATACAGTACCTTTTAAAGGGCAAGGTATATTGTTGAAATATCATCATAAAATACAGTGTATGATTGCTACATTAACGATTTTGAAATTTAAATCAAAATTCTGTGCTCCCCCCGTCTAGTAATTGTTCCCTCTTTTTCCCTGAAAGACCCTCATGGTGCATGCTTTGCTTTATTTTTTTCATACTTACCTTTTATCAGATGCCTTTAGGCTGGTCTTCTTCCTCTTCAGCAGCCCAGGGAGGTCCTCTGCTGATGCACAGAGATGTTCTGATATAAGGATTTAAGTGCTGCTCTATGCTTTGAAACAATATGAAAAAATGGCTCTATGGTGACACTGTTATACAATCTGCACTCCTCTCCTGCACATACCACCCGCTGTCATACCCTCCACACTCCTCTTCTGTACATATTAACTGCTGTCTTACCCTCTTCTGCACTCCTCTCCTGAACATACTACCCAATACCCCCCGCACTCATGTGCTGCATACCACCCGCTGTCATACCCTCTGCACTCCTCTTCTGTACATTACAGACTGCTGTCTCAAGCCCCGTACACACGGGCAGAATGTCGGGAGACATTTGCCGCCCCAAAAAATACTGGCCGATATTCTGCCCGTGTGTATGTTGGTCTGTCAGACATGCATACTGGAAACCAGCAACCGGCCGACTCCTGATTAGTGGTCTCAGCCAATGGCAAAGAGTGCTGATCGGAGTGTTCTGGCGCGGGAGCATCACATGCCTGACAAAGGGGTCCTGTGTGACTCCGAAATGTTGCACTGTTCTGAACCAGTTTCCAGCTGGTTGTTACTGCAGCACCCCAAATCTTCAGGGCTTATCCAGGAACGTGTGCAATGGGAACATGGAGCATTACTGATGAGGGAGAGGGGCTGTCCCCCTGTCAGAACACAATAGCTCAGCGGGGGTGATCACTGGACTAACCTTGCATGGTTAGTACAGTGTCTCCGACCGAAGCTGTCAGGTTTTTTTTGTGCAGCCTGCGGGGTTGCACAAAAAAAAAAAAAAAACTGTAATGCGTACCAAGCTTTACTCTGTACTCCTCTCCTGCACATACCACCGGCTGTCATACCCGCCACAGTCCTCTCCTGTACAAACTGACTGCTGTCTTACTCTCTGCGCTCCTCTTCTGCACATATCACGCGCTGCTATACCCTACCTATGCTTTCCTGTACATACTACCTGCTGTTATACCCTCTGCACTCCTCTCCTGCACATACTGCCCAATGTCATACCCTCTGCACTCCTCTCCTGCACATACTGCCCAATGTCATATCCTCTGCACTCTTCTCCTGCACATACTGCCCAATGTCATATCCTCTGCACTCTTCTCCTGCACATACTGCCCAATGTCATACCCTTTGCACTCCTCTCCTGCACATACTGCCCAATGTCATACCGTCTGCACTCCTCTCCTGCACATACTGCCCAATGTCATACCCTCTGCACTACTCTCCTGCACATACTGCCCAATGTCATACCCTCTGCACTCCTTTCCTGGACATACTGCCCACTCTCATACCCTCTGTACTCCTCTCGTGCACGTATGGTCCACTGTCACTACTGTTCTGCACATATTGCCCGCGCTCATAACCTCTGCTGCACATCCTGCCCAATGTCATACCTTCTGTAGTCCTCTCCTGCATATACTTCCCCCGTCATACTCCTCTCCTTACTGCCGATTTAATGACTTTGTCCATCACATTAAAATACACCTGTCATTGATAAAGAATTACCATATCTGTCTAAAATACACTGGTCATAAAATAAGCGAAGGTGCTGCCATGGTTGGTGTTGTCTTGAAAAAAGAATACTGAATCATGGAACAAGCATGCTACATACTGTATACTGTATAAGAGAATCAGAAAAAGTGTCAGAATTTCTCATCTCTATACTTGTTCCACATTTGAGAAAGTACACCAATTCACCAGAATGACAACCAAATTAACATTCTCAAAATGTAGGGTCAGCTATGGCAGCCTACATCATGATCTAACATAAGGTGTATTTAAAGGGACTAACAGGGAGGCTTTTCTTATAAATATAATATATTACAGCTTTACAGTAATTAGAACTAGAGGCTATATTAGTTTTCTTATACAGTAATACCTCGGATTGCGAGTAACGCGGTTAACGAGCATTTTGCAATACAAGCTATTTAAAAAAAATCCTGACTCGTTTTGTCTTGCAAAACTAGCAGGATTCAAGCCTCTGCGGTGTGCAGTACCGCATTTGGCCAGAGGTGCGGGGGGCGCCGGTGACACTCAGAGCCACTCGAAAAAAAAACTCAGTTCCTGAGTGTTTCCGAGCCTCTCCAAGTGTATCCGAGCAGTTTCCGAGTGTCTCTGGCGCCCCCCCCCACCTCTGGCCACAAGCAGTACTGCATACAATAGAAGTCATTGTGGAACTAATCATCTGAGTTTCCATTGACTTCTATGGGGAAACTCCCTTTGATATACGAGTGCTTTGGATTACAAGTCATCTTGTGGAACGAATTATGCTCGTAATTCAAGGTACCATTGTATTCAGGTATTTTCTCTCCCTTTATTTTCACCTGGTGATCCTGCCAGTAACACACTTCCTGTCCCAGAGGCAATACTCAATCACAGCACTGTATCTATGCAGAGACAGCACTGTCACTCTAGGACAGGACTACAGAAAATCTGCCATCTCTCCTCCTTTGCTTATCATAAAGGAGAGGTGTAGTCAACAGAACTGAACTGAGAAGGATAGATAACAATGCTTAAGATTGTAAAGTCAGAAGGATTTTTGTATCTTAAAAGAGGAAGTAAACTTCATCTGCTGACACTTACTTATAGGTAAGCCTATAATAAGGTAGTGAAAATATCCCCTAAACGTGCACCGCTTGGGAAATATTTACATAACATGCAGCCAGTGACATCACTGGCGCATGCGTTCTGAAGGAAAGGCCACGGGTGCCGTGCCGTGAACGGGGGCTCCCCTGCACGCATCATCGCGGCTCTGGCCAATCACAGCGCCAGAGCCTGCGAATCCGGAAGAAAACGCTGGGGAAAATGTCAGCGGCCTGTTCCTGCGGGCACCGCAGGAACAGCTTCATTGTAAGGCAAGTATTTCATAATGAGCTAGTATGCATACTAGCTCATTATGCCTTTGTCTTACAGGGGTCTTTTTTTTTTTCAGTTTTCAAACTCTTTAATGCATTCTATGCATTAAGATAAAAAGCCTTCAGTGTGCAGCAGCCCCTCTGGGCCCCCTAATACTTACCTGAGCCCCATTTCTGTCCAGCAATGTCCACAAGTGTCTCGGCCGTCCGAGACTCTCCCTCCCGATTGGCTGAGACACAGCAGCGGCGCCATTGGCTAACTGACTTTGACAACAGCAGGAGCCAATCAGGAGAGAGAGGAGGCAGGACCAGGCTGCGGCTCTGTGTCTGAATGGACACAGGGAGCGGTGACTCGGCTCAGGTGCCCCATAGCAAGCTGCATGCTGTGGGGGGCACTCCACAGGAAGGAGGGGCCAAGAGTACAGAAGAGGGATTCGAGTAGAGGAGGATCTGGGCTGCTCTGTGCAAAACCACTGCAACAAGGCAGGTAAGTATTATTATTATACAGGATTTATATAGTGACAGTTTATGCAGCGCTTTACAACATTAGGGCAGACAGTACAATTACAATACAATTCAATACAGGGGGGAATCAGAGGGCCCTGCTCATTAGAGCTTACAATCTGGGAGGGAGGGTCAAGTTATACAAAAGGGTAATAGCTGTGGGGGATGAGCTAATGGAGAAAATAGTGCAGTTGTTATATGAAGGCAGGATAAGCTTCTCTGAAGAGGAAAGTTTTCAGGAATCGCCTAAAAGCGGATACATTTGGAGAGAGTCTGACAGATTGGGGTAGCGAATTCCAGAGGATGGGCGAGGCTCGGGAGAAGTCCTGGAGGCGGATATGGGAGGAGGCGATGAGGGAGCTAGAGAGCAGGAGGTCTTGGGAGGAGCGAAGAGGGTGATTAGGTTGGTATTTTGAGACTAGGCTAGTGATGTAGCTGGGGGCAGAGTTGTGGATGGCTTTGTAACTTATTGTTAGTATTTTGAATTTAATTTGTTGGGCAAGTGGCAGCCAATGGAGGGATTGGCAGAGAGGGGTAGCAGACACTGAGCGGTTTGTAAGGTGGATGAGTCTGGCAGCAGCATTCATGATGGACTGAAGGGGGATAGTCTATTTAAAAAGGTAGGGGTGCAACGGATCAAAAAACTCACGGTTCGGATCGTACCTCGGATCAGGAGTCATGGATCAGATCATTTTTGGATAAAAAAAAATAAAATTGAATTTACAAAAACCTGTGAAAATTCCACCACCATATAGTCCCCACTGTGATATCCACGTCGTCTCCCCACTGTAATAGACATCTCCCCCACTGTAATATCCACAATCTCCCCCCACTGTAATGGACATCTCCCCCACTAATATCCACATCTCCCCCACTGCAATATACACAACTCCCCACATTTCCCCTACGATTGGACCTTGCTTACTTGCAGTTGAGGCGGCTGATGATGATGTAAGCACGCCGCTCACTTAGGCCGCCACCGGGTGTACCAAGATGGCCGCCGCTCCAATCCGTTGCAACCCTATATTAAAAGTAAGCCAATAAAGGAGGGAGTTGCAGTAGTCGAGGCAAGAGATAACCAGGGAGTGAATCAGGAGCTTTGTGGTTTCCTTGGTTAGAAAGGGATGTAGTTTAGAGATGTTGTGGAGGTTGAGGCGGCAAGCTTTGGAAAGTGATTGGATGTTGAGCCAAAAGGAGAGTTCAGAGTCCAGGATAACACCTAGCACCCTGACATGTGGGATGGGTAGATGGTTGTGCCATTGCTCTTGACAGATAAGTCAGGGGAAGAGGCACGTGGGGGAGGAAATATTATAAGCTCGGTTTTGGACAAGTGGAGTTCGAGGAAGTGATGTGACATCCATACGGATATGTCTGTTAGTAAGTTAGTGATGCGTGAGGAGACTGATGGAGTGAGTTGAGGGGTGGAGAGATAAATTTGTGTGTCGTCAGCGTAGAAATGGTATTGAAAGTCGTGAGAGGCTATCAGCTGACCCAGGGAAGAGGTGTAGATTGAAAATAAAAGGAGGTCCAAGGGGCAGGAGGCGGAGCCTAGCGGAGCAGACATGCATTGTTAGAGCTCCACACCGCTGAGGAGAGAAGAGAAGGACAAAGCGGATCCTGCAGGCTCAAAAAGGTATCCATTTGAACCTTTTTGCCCCAGGGAACAAACTGTGAAAGTTTGGGCAGGAAATATGGTACTGGGAGGAAACCGTGGCAGAAATAAAAATCACCTCACAAAGAGCTCACAGGCACTCACTGCAGCTGAAGCAGCTCCAGTCACCTCACAATATACAGCATCAGGGCGCTCTCACAGACAGAAAATGTCACAGCAAGACTCTCCATTTGAGTCAGATACAGAACAAATCCTCTCACAAACTTCTCCACAAGCCTCCTCAGTATCCCCAGTAATATTATTACAATTTGAAAAGATGCTTCATAAGGCTTTAAAACAAACCTCAGACCAAATAACAAAAAGCCTAACCAAAGAAATAAGAGAGCTGGGAAACCGCACCGCAGCCTTAGAAATAAAAATGGATGAAATTGAAATTACAACCCAAGAAAATATAACAGAATTGGAACAATTAAAAAAAAGAGAATTTAATACTTCAAACTAAGCTCGAAGATTACGAAAATAGAGCCAGACGTTCAAACTTGCGCATAAGGGGAATACCTGAAACTGTGACAGACCTGCAATCTATTACTGCTCTATTACAAGAACTAAAGCCAGATATCCCTATTGAACGTTTAGAACTGGACAGAGTACACAGAGCCCTCACAGCCAAAAAGAAAGATGGACCCCCACGTGATATAATCACAAAATTTCATTATTACAGAACGAAAGAACAAATACTAATTGCTGCAAGAGAAAAAAAAAAAGGAACTTAATTTTCAAGGACACAATTATCAAATTTTTGCTGACCTATCCCAACTTACTATTACTAAAAGACGATCCATGAAACCCCAACTAATGGAACTGCAACGCCACAACATTATGTATCAATGGGGCTTCCCCTTTTCAGTCAGATTTAACTACCAAGGTACAATTTACAGAAGCAGATCAGCAGATGAACTACAACAAACCCTTTTAAAATTAAATCTGACAGAACCCACAAGCAGCAACACTCCCACACGCAGAAGAATGGCATCATCTTCACCTTCAGGCAGCACCCAGAAAATTTCAGAACAAAATGGGAATCATCATTCTCACAAAAGAGGCCGTTATGCCACATTATCCATGGACCAAGAAGATTCAATGGACTGACATCCTAATTCCTGATATCTCTTCATTTATTATACTAAGAGATGGTTCTCTATAAAAAAACCTATATTTATAACTGAATGTAACTGCATTCTGATAGTCATACACTGTGTGGGATCATGTTACATTCCAGTTATATTTCTTATTACTTCTGATTCATATAGCCTTTGAATATATAAGTGAAATAAGGAAATTCTTGTTCAGTTATATATTATCAGGTAATAACAATAGATTTATTATTACTTTTTAGGACAAATATGTTCAATAATCCAGAAGTAATGGAAGCTTTTTCTTTCTTTTCTTAAAACAAATACATTATTACCTAACTAGTTCCTAGAATTATGTTTTTGTTTATTCTAATCTGAAGCAATACAACCTCAATTTTATGAGTTAACATATCTAAACAGTTACATATGAATAAAATATGTAATTGTTTACTCTAAAATGGTTAAAATCCCAAAATAATTCAAACTATCTTCATCAATACCAAAGTTATTAACAGTACCTTTCTAACTGAATTATTTAGCCTAGGGCAAGACTAACCATATACAACCACCCTGGAATAAATAATTTCAACAAAAACTATATTCTGCACTCCAATTAATGAAACATCATTTTGATGTCTTTTGACATAGCACTTCTCTCCTGTAAGCGGAAGATCCGTGTACCCCCATTAGCCCTCCTCATTCTCCCAACCATATTATGTGGGAGTGTGACGAAGGCACTTATTCCCCCGAGAGAGATATTTATTCTCTTTCACGGGTAAATTGTGATTACTTGCAAAAAATAATTTATACAATGTATCATCTAATCCCATATGTTTTTTGTTTACTCTTTACTCCAGAATTCACTGGTTTCTTTTCTATCTATTCATCTCTTCAGTCCACACAGGTTGATCTGCGCAGTCAGCTCTGCATAACAAAAAGTAAGTCAAAACTATTTGATCTGGGGCGTGGCCTGGACATGGCGGAGTGAAGCAGCTTCTTCTTGGAGCTCCCGGCCTGTCCCAAAAACCCCGGCTAATTTTTACTTTGCCAAAGGCATGATACCAACCAAAAGGCACAGGACAAGAGCAACTACACGGGGGACACCCGTTGGTAGGAGCCCAGGAGGAATCCGACACTATTTTCGACAGATACAGGGCAAATCTCCAGGAGCCACAGTAACAGCGCCGCGAGGCCTACCACGCGACGAGACACAGCAGGCCTCCAGACAGAGAGTGCAATCAACCCCATCACGCTCTCAGGACGACACTAATCACCCCCTGGTAACTTACAGAGACTCTGGGAAAGACACGATGGCTTCCCCACAATCCCCGGAACCCATCAGGCTAGACCAGGACATTCGGGCCCTGCTGCAGGCCCTCCCCACTCGATCGGACATTGAGGCACTCATCCTTAAACTAGAGGAGACACACCGACGAGACATGCAGGAGGTGCGGGGGGAAATGGCTACACTAGCAGACCGCATGGACACAGGCGATGCCTCGGTGTCTGCTTTGGAGGAAAGAGTGGCGGCGCTTGAACAGGCGAGAGACTCGCAGCGGGACTCCGCTGTGGCCCTACAGCTGCACCTGGAAGATATCGAGGACCGAAGCCGCAGGAACAACCTGCGGCTCCGGGGAATCCCAGAGGAGACAACAGCGGACGATCTAGGGGAAACGGTCAGAGGAATATTCCGAACCGTACTAGGAGACCCAGACCTCTCCATAGAACTTGACAGGGTTCATAGAGCTCTCGGCCCCAGATCCGAAGACCCGGACAGACCAAGGGACGTAGTATGCAGACTACACCGCTACACCCAAAAGGAGGCCATCCTACGCCGGGCCTGGGACTTTGGAGAGATAGAGGTAGGAGGCAAACAGACCAGAATATTGCCCGATCTTTCGCGGGCCACGCTGAAACGAAGAGCCCTCCTCCGCCCTCTCCTGGAACTTGCTAAACAGAAGGGCCTGACATACAGATGGGGTTATCCACTGTCTGTATTGTTCCGCAGCGAATCCGGCTCTTTCTCCCTGCAGAGAATGGAGGACCTCCCGGCACTCTTCCGGTTCATGGATTCCGAACCGATACAAGTCCCTGACTGGCTCCAGCTCTTACCACGTCCACAAGGCCGATCGGGCCCCCTGAGACTGCACGGACCTCTTCCTCCCCGCCGCCAGCGGGACAGAAGGAGACGCAGAACGGCTTCTGGAGAACAGCGTGAGTAGGCCTGTGGCCATCCCTCCCTAATCCAGCTTGACTCATACAGGTCAGACTGCAAGACATTTTGTCCTTAAGCAAGGAGATCTGTAACCTGGCCTCCACTTTTGATTAGAGAAGGGGGGGTAGTTGAACGAACTTCGGTCCTGGCCCCCGCTTCCCGGGCTTCCTCCCCCCTCCTTCCCCCTCTGTGAGAAACACACCGGATGATAACCTAATAGCCAGTGATGTTCGCTTCACCCCTGGACAAGACTCACAACAGAACCTTTCGGATCTACCACTGGGGACATGTCTTCTCTTTTCTATTGCACCAGACCCTCCCCCACCCACCCACACAGGCTCCCTCGGGTGATCCCATGACACTAATGCCTCGGCTGATAGAAACCAGACAACTCAAGCTGACGCCGGTAGATGGGAGCTACTGCAATGATCAGAGACGGGACCCCGACGAAGACCATCGTCCCTCTTGGGCACCTTGCACTCAGAGACCGGCATGACATGGACCACTGGAGCATCAGAGACCTGTCACGACAAGATGATTGGGTTCTGATGGGTAACTACAGGTCTCCCACATGCCGTTAGAGTACAAACTGATACCTAAGATCTGACGTTTTGGTCTGTGGGGGGGGGGGGGGAGGGGAGGGGGAGTTTTCACATATTTTCACATTTGTTCATCAGTTATAAGTGAATGGCCATGAAAGAGCCAGACCTCCTGGTACGTCCCGGTACGGGACTACTTATTCACAACCCCTATGTCCTGACCTGCATGTGATAGGGCTGAGCCTGGACCAGTTCTACACATATTATTACGGTTCAGTTTCAATTTAACCTTCCTGGCTCGGCCACCTTACATGCAACTGGATGGGGAGGGATTCACGCTCATGTTCATGTTCTGCTTTTATTGCACTTGTTGATGTACCCAATTTTTCTTTCACGTCTTATGGTTTACAAATGTGTTCCTTGGGCTACAGACAGGAGAGCCCTATTTACCTTATTTCACTTTAGGCTTTATCATGCCTCTCCTATTAGTTATATTTGAATAGTCAGTATGCCAACACCACCATAACTCACTAATCCTTTAGGTGATTGCTAATGGCACCTCACACACATAAATTAAAAACCACTGATGGCCGGGGTTGGAGGGAGAGGTTCGGGAGCTCACTTCCCGGCCCTGTCTTTCCACCACCCCACATAGGACAACACTCTAAACCCGGCATAGTGTCTGGGGAGTGTACTAGCCTGAGTGGCTAACTTAGTATTCGCACTAAGCTGCACTTTGTAGTGACAGCTCTCTACACTCTTTTCTCTTCTCTTTTCTGAACTTATTCAATCTCTCCTACTGCACCCGCTCTATACCCTACCCACCCACACACTACCCCCCCTCCCAATAATCCCCTCCCCTCCCCACCTGCACATCCAGACCTGGTATAGCATCTTATCTACCACCCACGAACATGGCCTCCATAAACATAATCTCTCTTAACGTAAAGGGCCTTAATACGCCTGAAAAAAGACGCATGCTAGTTAATGACATGAGACGCCTTAGGGCTGATGTTGTTTTCTTGCAGGAAACCCACTTCAAAGAAGGCACCTTACCGACACTTCAAAACAGATTCTTCCCGGTTACATATCACTCAAGGTACACAGAGGCTAAATCTAGAGGGGTCTCCATTTTAATCTCATCCAAAATACCATGGTCTCTCACGGGAGTAAAATATGATAAGGATGGCAGATTTCTCTTCATAAAGGGGAAAATAGGAGACTCAAAAGTAACCTTAGCTAATCTATATGTCCCCAATACACAACAAGACAGATTCCTCAAACGTCACCTCGACCTCCTATCGCAATTCTCAGACGGCCATTTGATACTAGGGGGAGACTTTAATGTACCTCTCATCCCTTCAGAGGATACTTCCACTGGATCATCCTCTACCTCGCGAGAACTACGCAAGCGCATCGGCATGACGCTACACAATTCACAACTGATTGACGCTTGGCGCCTATTCCATCCAGGGGAAAAAGACTACACCTTTTTTTCAAAACCGCACCAGACGTACTCGAGAATCGATTACTTTCTGATCCCCCACAAAGATTTACAAGCGATTAAAAAAACCTATATAGGTTCTATTACATGGTCGGACCATGCTCCGATTACACTGCAGTACACCCTCCCAGACCTGAGGTCGACACAGAAACCACCGTGGCGACTAAATGAGGGCCTTCTGAAGGACCCAGAAGTTTTAGCTGAAGTGACTAAAGAAATAAGACACTACTTCTCCACAAATACTACTCCTGACAGTGACATGGGATTAATATGGGAGGCACATAAACCTGTCATTAGAGGAATACTCATTAAACATGGTTCACGACTAAAAAGGCAAAGGATTGCACAATTGAACACTTTGCTTAAAAAACTAGAAACATTAGAGACAAATCATAAACAAGGCCCCACCAAACAATTAGAAGTAGAACTAGACACGGTTCGCACACAGATCACCGACCTCTTACGATACAAAGCCAAAGCAGCCATACAAGTATGTAAAAGGAAACACTATGAGTCCGGGAACAAATGCGGAAGACTGCTAGCCCAATCGTTACGAGAACAGAAACTGTCCTCTTACATACCCCACATTATGTCCCCCAGAGGTCAGAAAATCTCTATACCTCAGCACATTGCACAAGAATTCAGTTCCTTTTACACATCTCTTTATAATTTAAAAGAGACACAAACCCCCCCTGACAAGATGACAGAATACATCTCGTCCTCCCTGATGCCGACTCTCCCTGACGATGCTCAATCCTTACTAGAAGAACCAATCACGTTGAATGAACTGCAAACCGCTGTTAAAAACTCTAAACCAGGCAAAGCACCAGGCCCGGACGGACTGACTACTCACTATTATAAGATCCTTCTCCCCTCACTCGGACAACACCTGGTCAGACTCTATAACAACCTAGGCACAGGAGAAAAATTTTTTAAATCTACTTTACAGGCACAAATTTCCGTTATACCAAAAGAAGGCAAAGACCCAAGCCAATGCGGCTCCTATCGCCCGATTTCACTTTTAAATACAGACCTAAAGCTCTTTACAAAAATTATTTCCACTAGACTGCAGCAACACCTTACCTCACTAATCCACCTAGACCAAGTAGGCTTTGTCCCCACTAGGGAGGCTAGGGACAACACGATCAAAGTCCTTAACCTACTTCATATAGCCAACAGTACCAAATCACCATGCATCCTACTAGGAACTGACGCCGAAAAAGCGTTCGACCGGGTCAGCTGGAGGTTCATGTTTGCGACATTAAAGCACATAGGATTAGGTGAGAAGATGATGCACTGGATCTCCTCAATTTATTCAGACCCTACAGCCAGAATTAAAGTGAACGGAGTAGTCTCGGAAGCTTTCCCAATTACTAACGGGACCCGTCAGGGCTGCCCCCTCTCGCCACTGCTCTTTGCATTATCCCTAGAACCTTTCCTATGCCACATTAGACTGAACCCAGACATCACAGGTATAGAAGTTAATAAAAAACAATTTAAAGTCTCTGCTTACGCGGATGACATGATGTTCTCCCTCACGAAACCAACCATCTCCCTCCCCAACCTCATGAAAGAATTTAGCATATATGGCCAACTAGCCAATTTGAAAATTAACTTTAGTAAGTCCGAAGCGATGGGATTGGGGATCCCACAACCACAACTCACACAACTACAAAATAGCTTTCATTTGAAATGGACCACCACAGCTTTGAAGTATCTGGGCACATACATACCCCCATCTTTTTCCCAATTGTTCAAACATAACTTCCCACCTATGCTTAAAAAAGTACAGCAATTGCTAGATAAATGGAATGGTGGACTCCATTCCTGGTTCGGACGTTGCAACATCCTTAAAATGTCAATCTTACCCAAATTCCTATATTTGCTGCAGACTATCCCAATACACATACCCGCAAGTTACTTCACCCAAATACGCTCAATATTTACCAAATTTATCTGGGCAGGGAAAAAATCACGAATACAGAGGAAAATTCTTTCGTTACCCAAACGACACGGAGGACTGGCAATGCCCGACCTCCAGGCCTACTATAGAGCAACACACTTAGGAAGGCTCATAGACTGGTGCCGACATACACCCACCAAACTGTGGACACAACTCGAACAAGCACAAAGTACAACCCCTATCCATAGAATCCCTTGGTGTTACACTGCACTCCCAACAGACCTCAAACGTCACCCGTTAATAGGTAACACGGCAAGAATCTGCGCTCATCTCATTGACTCGTCCCCCCTGTTCTCTCGTAACTCACCACTCAAACCCATTATAGGGAACCCCTTGTTTGAACCAGGAGTGAGCGATAGGAGGTTTCGAGAACTCAGGGAGAGGGGATTATACCAAGCCTCGCATTTTAGCATTAGTGGCAGATGGAAGACTATCACAGAATTGACTGACCCAGAGGGACAGTTTCGACTAGACTTTTTGAGGGCTTTTCAGCTCCATCATTTTCTCAACAGCATGCCACCACCTACCGTTATCAACCAACCCCTTGCACTTATGGAGGTTATATGTTCGGAAACAGGGCCCTTACCACACTCACTCTCCCTAACCTACAACATGTTAATCACTCCATTAGAAGATTATAAACTTAGGGGCCTTATCGAATGGGAAAAAGAACTAAAATGTCAGTTCTCCACCAGCAAAAAACAACACATCCTACAGTTCACCCACAAATCCTCCCTATGTACAAGGATCCAAGAAACGAACTATAAAATCCTTAGCCATTGGTACAGAACCCCGGCATTTCTTAACACAATATACCCCGCGTCATCTGACATCTGTTGGAGATGCCAAAGAGAGAAAGGCACACTCCTCCATATCTTCTGGTCCTGCCCTGGTATTCAGAGTTTCTGGAGAGAAGTCCGCCAAATAACACAAAAATTTACAGACCGCGTTGTACCAGATGACCCAGCTTTTTTCCTCCTACACGCTACTGACACCCCCGCAAGGGCTTACAAGAAGTCAGTGATACGACACCTGCTAGACGCGGCGAAATCCTGCATCCCAACCTTATGGAAATCCACTCAACCACCAACCATAGCTCTGTGGCTCCAAAAGGTTGAGGAAATAAACCAAATGGAAGACCTAATCCTCACGAGCCAAAACAGACAGGAAGTATATACCAAAACCTGGCAGTTATGGAATATGTTTAAGTATTCTGAGGAAGGTCAGGCACTCCGTGGCAGAGAAGACTAAACTGCACTCTATAGACAGGAACAAGGCTTTAGAGATTCAGACGAATACCAGGATTCATGAACTACCACTTAAACTCCAGACCCCCCCCCCTCCCAAACCCCCACCTAACTCATACCTCACCCCCCCCCCCTCCTCCTCTAACTCTGTTTTCTCACACTCCACTTATCTCCAATCTATTCTTTCCCTCACAACTTTTTCTTTGATCTTTTCTTTTGAAATAATAAAAAAAAACTGGAGAGCCGTGAACCCAGGGACTAAGATACATTAAAATACGAAAAACATATACACGATACTCTGACAGATAGATATCCAGCAGTAAACTAGAGACAGATGGCTTCAGTAGTCGATGCTAACAGCTAAAATGGTGCTCAGTAACTATGCTGCTGTTAAAGTATATGGACCAACGACACTGTAAAATCCTCATTGCCTCTAAAACTACAGAAACAGTATAGTCATGTTTTTCAATTTTTGTCTATATATGACACAGATTGTTCCTATAACGATGAATGTTTTGCTGCTATTTACAGCTATGTGTCTACTGTATGTCCCGGGAAACCGGTTTTCTTATATAAATAAAAAATTTAAAAAAAAAAAAAAAAAAAAAAACTATTTGATCTATTGCCATGGCACCACTGAATATACTTTCCCTGAATGTTCAGGGAATAAATGTCCCTCAAAAAAGGACCAAAGCCTTCCGTACTTTCCATAACCAGAAGGCTCACATAGTATGCCTCCAAGAAACACACTTCACCAAAGATTCTACTCCAAAATATATTTCTCCTTTTTATCAACAAATTTACACGGCTTCTGCCTGTACCAAGCAAAGGGGAACTCTAATTGCATTTCACCGATCCACACCATTCACCTTATCATCAGAAATTAAAGACCCAGAAGGTAGATACCTGATACTCATGGGTTATATAATGGATACAGCAATCACGGTGATTTCCTACTACGCTCCTAACAAACAACCTACACCATTCCTCTCACATATATTACAAGTGATTAATACACACAAAATAGGAACAGTGATAATGTGTGGGGATTCGAACCAGGTCCTCCTCCCATTTCTAGATAAATCACCTTTTACACCATCCAAAATAACCTCTAGATTACCTTTTTCTCAACTTCTTTCCAAATACAATCTGGTAGATTCGTGGAGAGAAAGTAACCCAATGAAAAAGAAATTCACTTATTTCTCGCACCCTCATCAAATCTTCACCAGAATAGATCATATTTTTCTAACAATAGGAATGATACCAGAAATTATTGCATCAGATATAATTCCGATTCCGTGGTCTGACCATAATGCAGTATACACTACTATAGCCTCAGCCATACCAAAAGCGCATGACCCAACGTGGTACTTACCGGACATAATGCTCAAACACCCACTACATCAGATGGCCATTGAACAAGCTTTAAAGGAATACATATCAATTAATAATACAACAGACATCTCCCCAATAACACTGTGGGAAGCTCATAAGCCTGTCTTGCGTGGTACAATACAAAGACAAATGGCACTATTTAAACGGGAATGGAAAAATCTAGCAAAAAAACTAGAACTCAATTTTAATGCAGCCTACATATCATTTCAAGATAATCCATCTCAGAGTACAAAATCTCATCTGGAAAAATCTAGATTGGAATACGATCTATTTCTCACTGAGTCAGTTGATAAATCCCTCAAACGCTCCAAACACAATTTCTACATGAATACAAACAAACCAGGTACATATTTGGCTCGGGCATTAAATTCAACTAACAAATCTTTCAAACCAATACGTTTGAAATTATCAAAAAATGTTTACACTTGTAATCCAGTTAAAATAGTCCATAAATTTCACTCACATCTCGCAACTTTATACAAGACAAACAATGAATTTAATCCTACAGAGGCTGAATCCTTCTTCTCAAAAATAACCTTACCTGAGCTATCTCAGAATCAAAAAAGCAGTTTGGATGAGCCTATAACTATAGATGAAGTTGCTAACGCCATAAAAGACCTAAAACTTAACAAAAGACCAGGCTCAGACGGCTACTCGGCTTTATACTATAAAACATTCTCAGAAATACTCTCTCCCATTCTCACTGAAACTTTTAACATACTTCTAGATGGACATTCTTTTCAGCAAGAAACACTAATGGCAATTGTTTGTATGATCCCAAAACCCCTTTCTGATGATACTTCCTGTGTGAATTATCGGCCTATCTCTCTGTTAAACCTCGATATTAAATTATTAGCAAAAATAATAGCAAAACGCCTCAATAGCATTATAGGAAAATTATTACATAGAGATCAAGTAGGCTTCATGCCAAATAGACAGGCAGGCGATAATATACGCAGGGCAGTGTTATTGGCACATATTGCTAAAAAACGGAAAATCCCTTTATGTTTTCTATCTCTCGATATTAAGAGGGCATTTGACACAGTATCCTGGCAATATTCATTACAAAAATGGGGTTTTGGACCCCACTTTTTAACATGGATCAAAGCATTATATAATAAACCCAAAGCCTATATAAAATATGCTGGATACAAATCTGAAGCCTTTAATATCGAAAGAGGTACCCAACAGGGTTGCCCATTATCCCCCTTATTATTTGCCCTTATACTCGAACCCATGGCCCAATACATCAGAACAAACCAAACTATAACTGGCATTGAAGTAGGAGGTATTACACACAAACTATGTATATTTGCAAACGATATATTACTTTTTCTATCATCACCGCAGGTCTCTGGTCCTAACTTAATACCAGCTCTTGATAGATTTGCAGCCCTATCCGGCCTTATGATTAATCCTAAGAAATGCCTAGTGCTTAATATTTCACTCACAAACATGGAATTGATCCCAGCTAGGGCTGCACTCCCATTCACATGGGCAGAAAAATCAATCCCATATCTTGGAATTCATTTAACAGCATCTCATTCTGACTTATTCTCAACCAATTATCCTCCTGTATTAAGACAGATCACAAATCTAATAAAACAATGGTCGCAACTTCCTTTATCCTGGATAGGGAAGATTAATGCAATCAAAATGACTATTCTACCCAAATTGCTTTATCTATTCAGAGTCCTCCCTATTCCAATTCCTTCCTATTTTTTGAGAATAGTACAAAAAAGAGCAACTTCGTTTATATGGGGCTCTTCTAAACCACGTATACCTATACACACACTACATCTTCCCAAAAATAAAGGAGGCCTGGGATACCCTAATTTTACTAACTACTACAGAGCAGCACATTTGGCCAGTCTGTCCAAATACCATGCAAAACAGGAAATCCCATTATGGGTATTTATAGAGGCTTCAGAAAATGACCCTCTATTAATATCAAATTTATTATGGCTTGATCCTAAAGACCGCTTTAAAATTCATAATCCCATAACTAAACACTTCTTATCTCTCTGGGATAAACTAAAAACCAAATATCAGTTACAATCACCACACAATCCTCTCCTTTCTTTTATCAGAAATCCGGCCTTTTATCCGGCATGGATCTACCCAAATTCTTTTAAAGCTTGGACAACATCAGGCATTCAGACACTAAATGACTTCATAGCATCTAAATCATTCCTTTCATTCCCATCGCTTAGAGAAAAATATGATCTACCAAACTCTGAGATATTTAGATATCTCCAAATCAAAAATTTCTATACACCATTCCTAAAGGGGGGATACACCATTATCCCAATTATCCATTTTTGAATCAATCTGTACAAAAGATCCATTTGCTAAAGGTACAATTTCATCACTTTATAATCAATTATATGGAGTAGCAAATCTTAATAGACCCTCTTACGTTCAGAGGTGGGAGGAGGACCTGGGACGAACTTTAGAAGACACGGACTGGTCTAACATATGGCTCACATCTAAGTCATCTTCACCCAACATCTTAGTACTGGAGACAAATTATAAAGTCCTAACTCGCTGGTACCTTGTACCCGCTAGAGTGGCAAAATATTCACCTAATACCTCAGCTCTTTGTTTTCGAGGATGCCCAGAAATAGGCACATATTTACACATATGGTGGACATGCCCAGTAATCCAAACCTTCTGGAAGGAAGTCTTCGTGATAGCATCTAAAATATTTAAAAAAATAATACAACCAGATCCATATTTAACTTTACTTAATCTAAAACCGGAATGGTTAACACTCTCTCAATTCAAACTTATGATCCAACTAATAACGGCTGCAAAACAAACAGTGGCCAAGGCATGGAAATCTCCTACATTGGTACTAGCAGAAACAATTCACAGAATGAATAATACAATGTCCCATGCTAAGATGGTAGCCATCGATCAAAATCAAATTCCAAAATTTGAAAAACGTTGGCATCCTTGGATAAAACAACAGTTCCTGTCAAACTTCAATGACTCTGTCCTGTTGCCATGGTAACAGATTAAATGACTTACAGAGACACCCATTCTAAGACTTCAAAGAGAACTAAAAAGAATAATAAACTGACGAGCGGGACAACCTTGTGGACCATACCTCTGCCGTTCTACCCTTTTTCTTCTTTCTCTTTCCTTTTCTCCACCTTACGATTAAAGCTCATTATCAGAATTTATTTGACCTATATACACTCTACTTGTAAACAATATGTATAGTAGGTATAAATCATTTAAATACCTACAAAAGTAACTAAGGAAATGATATATATCTTTAATTTAGGTTTACGTGAACCCGATGTTTAATATTTGAAATTTCATGATATTTACCTATATAAACCCTACTGTAAAACAATGAGCTTACTTTATAGATCCTTGTAAACTTACTTTATGTATCTTTATAACATTGTATACTCAATAAACTTCTTTTGACAAGGAAAATAAAAGGAGGTCCAAGAACAGAACCTTGGGGAACCCCGACAGAAGGGAAGAGGAGTGGAGGAAGTAAAATTGTAAGTGACACTGAAGGTGCGTTGGGATAGGTAGGATGAGAGCCACTGAAGAGCACAGTCACGGAGACCGAGGGAGTAAGGATGAGCTCCGGCGTGTTCGCATGGCGCACGTGCCGAGCCCGCCAGGAAGTCGGCACGGTGCAGCGCTAATCACAGGCAGTGAGACATTTCTCGATCTCTGCAGCCGCACATCGGGAAATGTCTCACTGCTTGTGATTAGCGCTGCGCCGTGCCGACTTTCTGGCAGGCTCGGCACGTGCGCCATGTGAACATGCCGGAGCTCATCCTTACGAGGGGGTGGTCAATCGTGTCAAAGGCAGCTGAAAGGTCTAGAAGTAGGAGTACAGAATAGTGTCCGTTGGTTTAACATGTATAAGTATAACATGTCTGTTATTTTTATAGAAAAAAAAAAAAAAATGAGACTATACAATACAGCTGCACAATTAATCGTTAAAAAAATTGTGATCTCGATCCAACCCCCCTGACCATCTCTATTGCAGAGGTCTTTCTTTCATATAACAAGTGCAGAGACTTATCTGCTCACGCAGCTGTCAAAAGAAAACATCCTGGCAGTCTGCCAATTTTTTAACATGAAACATTGTAACTAACTCTTCCTTCTTAGATCAAAGGGATAAAACTTCTGCATGAAAGTTTTTAAACATGTAAATGCAGGAAGTTTAACCACTTAAAGTCCAAATCTTTTTCTGACACTTGTTTAAGTTAAAATCAATATTTTTTTGCTAGAAAATTACTTGGAACCCCCAAACATTATATATATATATATTTTAGCAGAGACCCTAGGGAATAAAATGTCAATTGCTGCAATATTTTATGTCACACTATAGTTGCCCAGCGGCCTTTCAAACACAATTTTTTGGGAAAGAATACACTTCAATGAATAATAAAAAAAATAAAAATAAATAAGAACAGTAAAGTTAGCCCAATTTTTTGTTTTAATGTGAAAGATGATGTTACGCCATGAGAATCGTGATCTATCTTCTAAGCAAAAAAATTGTGATTCTCATTTTAGCCAGAATCGTGCCGCTCTACTATACAATCACTTTAGGATTTCAGAGCAGGAGAGGTGTTATCTGTTCAATTTAAATTGGAAGTTACAAACTTATCAGATTTGTGGTAGATCAACAAGAAAAAATTGCCCATACACTTCAATAAAGTTTATATGCTAGCTAAATACAAGCAAAAAGTGTTTCTATTAGGCACATCAATGGTTTACATATCAAAACCTTAATAATGCTAATAATGCCCCTAAAGGACAGAGCACAGTGCTAGAAATTACTTACTCTCTGAATGTGATAATTGGTCTTACAATATGCTCTGAAAAGGCTTTATCTAAAGTGATAATTGGCTGTATCGGTCACACTATTCCTGGCAGTGACAGTCTAATATAAATTCCTTTGACTTGTGCGAAAGGTCAGCCTCATCAAATACCAGTGACAAGCACATAATAAAAGGATGGGAGAATGACAAAAGAACAAAAAACATCAGGCAGCATAAATAACAATGTGCAAAAAAATAAATTGTGTTTAATCAAAAAAATAAAACCTGAACAGTAGTCCATATCTTTATGTGAAATCTTAAATAACCCATAAAGCCACTGATATGTATCATTTAATTCTCTGGGTGCAATCCCATGACCTGCTAGCCTGGAACTCACCACATTACAATGTACCAGTTTAAAGACAAGTCAAAAAGCACTTGACAACCTCCTGTCCGTGGAATCCAATTTGATTTCCTCTGTGGCAGGGGTCTCTGAACTGTTCTAAATCCTATCATACCAATTACAAAAAAAAAAAAAATCTCCAAGTAAAAAAAAACTATTTATCTAACTTTCATTTGGTTCATTTATAAAAACTGATTTTTTTCAGGCCATGAAAATTTCTAAACCATACAATGTGGCCCTTGTACTGAAAAGTTTGGAGACCCCTGCTCTATGGTGTTGAACTCCATATAGATGGAAATCCCACCAATGGATATCCCTCATATATAGCAATATACTGATCAGGCATAACATTATGTCAGCTGACAAGAAAAGGTGATTAACACAGATTATCTCGTTACACTGGCATTTAAAAAAGTGGGTGGGAAATATTTGGCAAGAATATATTATCAAGCGAACATGTGGCATAAAGCATTTTTTCTGCCCAAACTCTGCTGCTCCTGGACACACTGGCAGTGGTTTTTTTTTTCCTGCCCCTATGTCCATGTGCATGGACATATAAGCTAACATGGAGGGGCGTTTAGAAGCAGGAAAAAAAAAAAAAAAAAAAATGTCAGGCGCCCCTAGAAGCAGCTGTAAAAACGTCCAGTATGCATGAGACCTAATAGCTAGATGACTGGGTCAGAGAAAACCCAAAACTGCAGCTCTTGGGGGATGTTTCCGGTCTGCCGTCATCAGGACCTACCAAAAGTGATTCAAGGAAGGAAAAACAATGAACTGGCGACAGGGTTATGGGCAGCCAAGGCAGTTTGACTGATACATGTGGAGAGTGAAGGATGATCCATGTAGTCTGATCCAATAGATGAGCAACTGGAGTTCAAATTGCTGAAAAAGTTAATGCTGGTTCCAACAGAAAGGCGTCAGTACACACAGTGCTTCACAATTTTTGTGTATGGGGCTGCGTATCCACAGATCAGTCAGGGTGCCCATGCTGAGCCAAAAGTGCCTACAATGGACGTGTGAGCATCAAAAATGTACCACAGAGCAATAGAAGAAAGTGGCCTGGTCTGATCGAATCAAGAATAGTTTGAGGAACACAACGAGTTTGAAGCGTTGACTTGGCTTCCAAACTCTCCAGATCTCAATCCAATCGAGCATCTGTGGGATGTGCTGGGAAAAAAACTCCGATCCATGGGAGGTCCTACCTGTCAACTTACAGGACTTAAAGGACCTGCTACTGAAAGCTTGGTGCCAGATACCACAGCATACCTTCAGAGGTCTAGGTGAGTCCATTCCTCACCAGGTTATGGTGGGTGATCATAATGTTATGGCTGATATGTGTATATTTGAAAATACCTAGGTTAAAAAGGACAGGGTCAATCTGCCTACACTAGAGACATTTCTCCATTTTACACGAGAGGCGGTCAGTCTCCATTGCACAGGAAAGTTGTTTTTGCCCGAGTAAGAGTAAAAAGTCAGCCTCAGATGTAACTGGATAATCTATCTAGATCTTTCAGTAAGACTTTTCAACCAGATTTTGGAAACAAAGTGATGTCTTTGTACCATTGCTTCCTCATTTTTTTTTTTTTTTTTTTATTTCAGTACAATCCTTTAAAACAAGGCAAAAAAAAACACAGAACCTGACCTCATTTCATCCAACTAGTCCGGATAGAAAGATGAGATCTGTCTGGTAGTGGAAGGTAAACAATTGAAGTCTGTCATTTCTAGCCTTCCTTCATTACTTGGGAAATCACTGACCCGGAGAAGTAGCTGTGTATCAGTTGTCCCCACATTGTACTGGTTGCTTCACTCAGTCAATATGACAGTCCTGGAGATTTATGGTGAATTACTTTATTCTTCCACTGAAATCCCAAGGTGCTAAGTGCACAGTACAGTAACTCATAATTCACATTACACAAGACACAGTGAAATCTGATTACTATGGATACTGCAGTTTGCTCTTCCCACCGTTTTACTGAATGTAGACTCAATTATGTAAGCCGTACCAAATCAATCATTATTTGTTGTTATTTTCAGTAATACAGCAAATGGAAGCTAAAAATAACTGTCACATGGCAGGAAATAATGATTGTTATGGCACAAAAACACCGCTTATATTTCTACAAGTTAGTGAATCAAGTCTTCTGCCTGTTTATCTGACCATCATTAGGACCACAGGCTTATTATTTCTCACATGGCAATAGGCCTTCCAAGCAAACACAACAAAAAAGGCCAGATAGTGGGGAGCCAGCTGACATGACCTGTCAGTCATGTGACCAACCTTCACACCAATCATGGCATTTTCTAAGGGTTGCCAACTGTCAGTAAATTCATGAACAGTTTATAAAATCTGTGATTTTTACATCTGCTCATGAATGTCCGTTACAGAGATGCCTACCTGTGACAGGCAGTCATGGACAGATGTAAAAATATTCTACAAACTGTCTTTGGAATTCATGACAGTTGGCAACCCTGCATTCTCTCTGGAGCGTTATGCAGAGTGAACTCCGTGGGACACATCAGGTTGCACCTCATAGCTGGAATTTATTTAACCACTTCCCCCATGTCGCCGTCATATGATGTCGGAGACTTGAAGTGGTGATATCTGAATGACATCTTTGTTTTCAGCAGGCGATTTCCTGCCCAGTAAAAACAATCATAGCGACTGTTTCACCGCTTGGTTGCTTTTACAGGGGTGCGGGGGCCCTCCGGTGCTTCTCCAGTCTCGTCCGTGCAATCGGAGAGCCGAAGAATGAACCCGCTGGCGGCGGAAGTTTACCATAGAGCTTACCAAGGACCAGATGGTCTCCAGCCCTCTCTATGACCCTCAGAGGCCAGAAGCTACGTCATTTTTGTGGGAAAGCCAGAGATACGGGGCCCCAAAGTCGGTTCGGAAAATGTCATTCTCTGCTGCAGAAAAGTGCTTGACATTTTCTGAACCGAATTTGGGGCCCCGTATCTCGGGGCCACTTGGTGCTAGGAACCCCAGCTTTTGATATATTATGGTGCTAGTTGGCACACCAAATTTAGAGTTCCTAGCACTAAGTGGCCCTGAGATACGGGGCCCCAAAGTTGGTCAACTGTGTCCATCTACAGCAATGTCATTTTGGGACCCTTTGGGTCCAGAGACCCCCAATTTTGGCTGCAGCTAGGGGGCATCTAGGAACCCTTAACTACCGAGTTTGAAGTTCGGGGGACCTATGGCTGCAAGTGGGCACAGTGAGGCATGAAGATGGCACAGTGAGGCTGCAAATGGGCATTGTTGAATCTCTTTTCCACTTACAGTAGCTGTGGATTTCTCCCCCCTAGGCTTATACTCGAGTCAATAAGTTTTCCCAGTTTTTTGTGGTAAAATTAGGTGCCTCGGCTTATATGGTGTATGTATAATATATATTATATATATATATATATATATATATATATATATATATATATAATTTGTTTATTTTTATTTTTGGGGTACAAATGTGGATGTTATAGCGCTACTTTACCTTAAGTGATTGTGATAGTAGCAAGAAATATGCAGCTAGATAAAATTAAAATAATATAATATGTTTACTTTTTTGGGCTAGTTTTTCTTTGATAATCAAACATAAAAAAAATCCATTACCATTTCCCACCAAACAAAAGCCATATTGTCCTGAAAAAAACAAGGTATAACCCATATGGATGCACAAAGTAGTTCTGATGATATGTATGGTTTTACTAATGCATGTAAAGTTGCAAAAAATTGTGTTTATGCATTAGGATTTGTTTTACCCTCTGGTACAAAGGGGGTTAAAGAAGAATTCCAGGTATGGATATTTTTACATAGTTACATAGAGTCCAGCTTGAAGCAATGTAACCATTTATATGATATATCTGTGGGATCCCTCTTGAAGCTGGAATTCACCAAATTAGACATCACTACTCCAGTGATCTCCACTTGCTTCTGGATCCCAGGCTGAGCGCCTGCCCTACTGAATAGTGAACACAGAACACTCTTTGCATTTTCTCAATCAGTAAGATTGTGTGAGGTGGACAGTGTGACTTTCCTGCCCCACCTTGTCCAATCAGAGAACACATTGTATTCAGACAAAATGAAAAGCGATCTCTGAATGGTTTCTGTGCTGAGCACCCTACCTCCTTTGTTCATAAAGCGGCAGGGCAGCCGCTCGGCACGGTATCCAGAAGCAAATGAAGATCACTAGAACAGCATTGTCTACTACAGAGATTTTCCAGCTTCTAGAGGGAGCCCACAGGTATGGTAAATGTATAGTCACGTTGATTTAAGATGACCCAATGTAACTAAATAATATCCATACTTGAAATTCTTCTTTAATAGCCTTCTGATATGAAAACTGAAAAAAGGCCTCCCAGATCCACCACATAAAGTAGCAACACCCTGTATTAATATTATTTGAAGACCAATTTCTGGTCATATGCCTCAGAGAGGTTTGAGGCCTAATGCCGCCTACACACGAGCGGACTTTACGGCGGACTTTGCCCGGCGGACTTTCTGAATGAACGGACTTGCCTACACACAATCCACCAAAGTCCGTTGAATTCGTACGTGATGACGTACGACCGGACTAAAACAAGGAAGTTCATAGCCAGTAGCCAATAGCTGCCCTAGCGTGGCTTTTTGTCCGTCGAACTAGCATACAGACGAGGGGATTTTTCGACCGGACTCGAGTTCGACGGAAAGATTTAAAACATGTTTCAAATCTAAGTCCGTCCAACTTTTTAGAAAACAAAGTCCGCTGGAGCCCACACACGATCGAAACGGCCCTCCATGCTGTTTCTTCCCCAGCGTGTGCCATGAGTGGCGGCTCCCGCGTGCATACGCGGGATTGAAATCAAGCGGCCCTGGCCAGTCACAGAGCCGGAGTCTGCGGCCCCGGAAGGAAGAGGGGCAAAGATGGATACTTCCACCAGCGGGGACATCGCAGTTTTTTTTTATATCAATTCTACACAGCTACCCACTATCGCCCACACCAAGGTCCCACACAGAAACGTGTCAAAGGAGGTGGGAAACAACGAGCAGCGAACATTCCACGGTTCTCAATATAGAAAATATTGTCTAATAGAGTTTACTAAGCCAGGTGACTCAGTACACAAAGTGCTTAGGGACACAGGAGGTTAACTTTGTGTCGTGCCATGTTAAAATGAATATGCAATGTCTATCCTCATTTAAAAAGAGAGAAGTATGGGGAAATCTTTTTTTTCCAAGAATAATACTTGCCTAGGTGGATGCCGCATCAGTCCAATGCTGCATTTGTCCCCCCGTTAGCTCGAAGACTGAGAACCGAGCGATCAAACACGACCAATCACTCGCTTCTCAGAGCTCCGTGTGCATCGTGTGACTGTCAGTCAGCAGTTCTCTGCTCTGCCCCTCCTCACTGGAGCGCTGGGCTGTGAAGGGGTGGGAGCAGCTGGCCCAGGCTGTCAGCAGCTTGCTGAGAGGCTGAGCCAGGTGCCGGTCCAGGGTGATGGGTGGATCCAGGCCATATTGTTGCGATCTTTTCACAGCCTGGACCGGCTCTGTGACATCAGCCGACAGCGAGCTTCAGCCCACTGTCTGCAGAAGGAACTGCATTTCTGTAATCCACAGGAGAAGAAGAAGTATAGACAAACAAGCTTGGCTGTACTTCTTTAACAATGCAGTCCCATTCACTTGTATTGCTGCTCTGGTCAGGTACCACATGCATGCTGATTTTACCCATGATATTTTAAGAGTGATGCATAATAATAAGATTCACAACAACCCAGCCAGTGAGGGGATTGCTGTGTCCTCTACACATACAGCACATGTCCGCAAGAAAAACACAGAAAAAAAACAAATAAATACAGTATAAATCAGTACACACAATTTATTTTTAGGGCTCATACATACAGTACTGAATTGTACGCAGGATCTTCCTAACAGAAAGATCCTGCATAAAAAAAAACAGTTTATGGTAGTAATGTTTTTACATGCATATGTCCATAAAACCAAGTACATGTCATCCGCATACAGACTGATGACCTCGGTCCCCCATCCCATGTGGAGGCCTTAAATGTCCGGATGTGCCCTGATGGCGATGGCAAGGGGCTCTATAGCCATGGCATACAGTAATGGGGATATAGAGCAGCCCTGACCGGTGCCATGGGACAACGAGAAGGGATCTGAGATCCTACCATTCAATTGGATCCGTGCAGTGGGAGTCTGGTAGAGGAGTTGGAGCCATGTAATAAATTTTGGGCCGAAACCACACCTGCGGAGACACTCCCACAGGTAGCTCCATTCCACAGAGTCGAACGGCTTTGCGGCGTCCAGGCTGACCACTACCCTGGATCCAATATTGTCATGTGTAGATTGAAGATTCTTGAAGGGCCTCCGTAGGTTAGACGCTATGTTACCAATTGGAAACAGGTACATTAAAGTGGTTGTAAACCCCCCTAAGACTTTTTTACATATAGGTAAGCCTATAATAAGGCTTACCCATATGTAATGAAAATATCCCCTAAACGTGCACCGTTTAGGAGACATTTACCTTGTAGTGCACTGATGAGGTCATCAGCGCATGCGCAGTGAAGAAACGGCCCTCCATGCTGTTTCTTCCCCAGCGTGTGCCATGACTGGCGGCTCCCGCGTGCATACGCGGGATTGAAATCAAGCGGCCCTGGCCAGTCACAGAGCCGGAGTCCGCGGCCCCGGAAGGAAGAGGGGCAAAGATGGATACTTCCACCAGCGGGGACATCGCAGGCTTTGTTTGCAGGCCAGTTCCACATAATGGGCTAGTATGTGATGCATACTAGCCCATTATGCTTTTACTTTGCAGGGGAATTAAGAGGAAGTAAAATCAATCAGGGTTTACTTCCTCTTTAATTTAGGACAAGCACTATGTGTGGAGGTGTGGCTGAGCTCCCTCCCCACCACTTCACCTATCCCACAGGCAGTGCAGTTGTTTTGTAGTTGGGTGGGTGGGTCTGATGGTGATTCAGAAACATTAGTTTCACATTGGGTCTGTGCCCCTTGCAGGCAGTGGGTGGAGCCATACAAATACCTATTAGGCTCCACCCACTGTCAGCATCATTGGTTGCTGGGAGACTGTCAGCTGTGAAGCCAGCAGTCTCCTTGACAGCCAGTGAGAGATAGGCAGAGGAGGGTCAGGGAGAGAAGAGGGGGTCAGGGAGAGAAGAGGGGGTCAGGGAGAGAAGAGGGGTCAGTGGCAGCAAACATGCCGCCTGCTACACAGCATTGAGAGAAAGGCACTTTACCTCTTCTTGTAATCCAACTCAAACTGGCCATACACTAGTACAAATTTTGTTAAAAAATGTTTTTTTGTTTTTTTAATCTTTAGTTTGAGGACAAAATCGACGCTTGCTTTAAACAGCAATTATGAAAAAATTCAAATGAGCAGATTGAAATTTTTTTCTCAAATGAATGAATTTCAAACAAACAATGTGGTCTTCATTTGGGAAGTAACATTCATTCCAAAATTAAATGTTAAAAGCCAACTAAAATTCTGAAGTACTTCCATCAAGTTATGAAATGTACTGAGAATTTTCATTGGAATATTCATTCTGAAACTCCATTAGTGTATAGCCAGCTTTACAAATGGTCATAATTACATTCCTTATCTAGCAACTGAAGTTAATTATTTTTCTGATTCTGCCGGATGTGATGGTAAAGTGAACGAAAGGGGATTTTTAAATCTGGTCCAGGCCATTTTAACCATTTCAGTACCATGCCATAGCCATAAGATGGTTACAGTGTGGCTCCCTTGTTGCCCCCCTCGGACGCGCTCTGTGACTGCTGTGTCCTTAGGACACAACTGATCACAGATCAAAGTAAAAGGCCAATCCCAGTGGCACAGTGCCTCTTCATCAGTGCCCATCAATGCAGCCTCATCAGTGAAGAAAAAAAAATACTTATTTACTTAATTACTTATTTGCAAAATCTGTCTCAAAAAAAACGTACCAAAAATTTCTTGTGGGTACAGTGTTGCATAACAGCGCAATTGTCAAAGTTTGACAGCGCTGAAAGCTGAAAATTGTCCTGGGCAGGAAGGGGGTGAAAGTGTCCAGTATTGAGGCGGGTAAAGGGCCATACCACCAGAAAAGTGTTGTTCGGATTTTACTGAATTCCCCTCATCCTCTTCCTTGTACATCAGCTATTCAAATCTATGGGCAGCAACCATATGGCATAATAGGGCTCATTCACCATGCACAGAAAAATAAAAACCCATTTTAATATGCTCCCTGCGCATAGTTTTGTGCACATCTTAACACAGCACTATAGTAATCAACAAGCCCATACACAATGCTGTGCCTACCTGTGAAGGTACACCTCTGTACATGAACACAGTTAAACGTGTAAATCTGTAGCAATTCATTTGAATACAAGAAGAATGATACAAGTCTAAAGGCTGTACACAGGTAAAGGTTAATACTTTAAATGTGTATTTTCTGCCAGCTCCAACCCTAGGCATATACCCGAAACAACATTTTTTGACTGTCCCTTTTATGGAGGTTCACCGGCACTCCATACACATGGAAGAAATGGCAGATCTCCACCGTGCCCAGTCCCGGGCAGATCCCCACCGTGCCCAATCCCGGTCAGATCCCCTCCATGCCCAATGCCGGGTCCCCACCATGCCCAATCCCAGTCAGATCCCCACCGTGCCCAGTCCCAGTCAGATCCCCACCGTGCCCAGTACCGGACAGATCTCCACGTGCCCAATCCCGGTCAGATCCCCTCCATGCCCAGTGCCGGGTCCCCACCATGCCCAGTCCCGGGCAGATCCCCACCGTGCCCAGTACCGGGCAGATCCCCACCGTGCCCAGTACCGGGCAGATCCCCACCGTGCCCAGTACCGGGCAGATCCCCACCGTGCCCAGTACCGGGCAGATCCCCACCGTGCCCAGTACCGGGCAGATCCCCACCGTGCCCAGTACCGGGCAGATCCCCACCGTGCCCAGTGCTGGTCAGATCCCCTCCATGCCCAGTGCCGGGTCCCCACCATGCCCAATCCCAGTCAGATCCCCACCGTGCCCAGTACCGGACAGATCTCCACGTGCCCAATCCCGGTCAGATCCCCTCCATGCCCAGTGCCGGGTCCCCACCGTGCCCAATCCCAGTCAGATCCCCACCGTGCCCAGATTATCACCCCATAGAAGGATCTCTCCTCCTCCACAAATAATACTCAGCAGAGGCTGCAGCAATCATCACCCAGAGGACATTGGAGTCCATTACCTGCCCAATGATCAGGCTTCCTATGGCACTACATGCAGCTATTGTGTACAAGGCACCCACCGGGGATGGATCCCTGTGTTAGCGGGCAGGATCGTATACCTCTCTTCCTCCTGCAGCCATTCATAGCGGGCGGACGGCTGGATGCTTTCTGCTCCCGGCGGCGGAGGAGGAGCATGTAGTAGAAGCAGGACGGAGAGCGGGGATGAGCGGAGCACGCTTTGTGAATGGGACATCGGGAGACATAGGAAGATATAGGACGGCTCTCAGCCAGATGCTGCATTCACACACCGGGCAGGACTACAGACACGCCCCCAGGCTCCTATTGGCTGTGCCCCTAAGAGAAAGTAGAGACTCAATACACAGCTGGCTGAGGAAAGTTCTCCGTCCATTGTGGGGGAGAGTGGGGAGCTGTGCACACCGTTGTGTACTATGCCTGTACAATATCACCACAATGGCTGTGTACTATGCCTGTGTAATATCACCACAATGGCCGTGTACTATGCCTGTACAATATCACCACAATGGTTGTGTACTATGCCTGTGTAATATCACCACAATGGCTGTGTACTATGCCTGTGTAATATCACCACAATGGTTGTGTACTATGCTTGTGTAATATCACCACAATGGTTGTGTACTATGCCTGTACAATATCACCACAATGGTTGTGTACTATGCCTGTACAATATCACCACAATGGCTGCGTACTATGCTTGTGTAATATCACCACAATGGCTGCGTACTATGCCTGTGTAATATCACCACAATGGTTGTGTACTATGCTTGTGTAATATCACCACAATGGCTGTGTACTATGCATGTGGAATATCATCACAATGGCTGTGTACTATGCCTGTGTAATATCACCACAATGGCTGTGTACTATGCCTGTGTAATATCACCACAATGGTTGTGTACTATGCCTGTGTAATATCACCACAATGGTTGTGTACTATGCCTGTACAATATCACCACAATGGTTGTGTACTATGCCTGTACAATATCACCACAATGGCTGCGTACTATGCTTGTGTAATATCACCACAATGGCTGTGTACTATGCCTGTGTAATATCACCACAATGGCTGTGTACTATGCATGTGGAATATCACCACAATGGTTGTGTACTATGCCTGTACAATATCACCACAATGGCTGTGTACTATGCCTGTACAATATCACCACAATGGTTGTGTACTATGCCTGTACAATATCACCACAATGGCTGCGTACTATGCTTGTGTAATATCACCACAATGGCTGCGTACTATGCTTGTGTAATATCACCACAATGGCTGTGTACTATGCCTGTACAATATCACCACAATGGCTGTGTACTATGCCTGTGTAATATCACCACAATGGCTGTGTACCATGCCTGTACAATATCACCACAATGGCTGTGTACTATGCCTGTACAATATCACCACAATGGCTGTGTACTATGCCTGTACAATATCACCACAATGGCTGCGTACTATGCTTGTGTAATATCACCACAATGGCTGCGTACTATGCTTGTGTAATATCACCACAATGGCTGTGTACTATGCCTGTGTAATATCACCACAATGGCTGTGTACTATGCCTGTGTAATATCACCACAATGGCTGTGTACTATGCATGTGGAATATCACCACAATGATTGTGTACTATGCCTGTGTAATATCATCACAATGGTTGTGTACTATGCCTGTACAATATCACCACAATGATTGTGTACTATGCATGTGGAATATCACCACAATGGCTGTGTACTATGCCTGTGTAATATCACCACAATGGCTGTGTACTATGCATGTGGAATATCATCACAATGGCTGTGTACTATGCCTGTGTAATATCACCACAATGGCTGTGTACTATGCCTGTGTAATATCACCACAATGGTTGTGTACTATGTCTGTGTAATATCACCACAATGGTTGTGTACTATGCCTGTACAATATCACCACAATGGTTGTGTACTATGCCTGTACAATATCACCACAATGGCTGCGTACTATGCTTGTGTAATATCACCACAATGGCTGTGTACTATGCCTGTGTAATATCACCACAATGGCTGTGTACTATGCATGTGGAATATCACCACAATGGTTGTGTACTATGCCTGTACAATATCACCACAATGGCTGTGTACTATGCCTGTACAATATCACCACAATGGTTGTGTACTATGCCTGTACAATATCACCACAATGGCTGCGTACTATGCTTGTGTAATATCACCACAATGGCTGCGTACTATGCTTGTGTAATATCACCACAATGGCTGTGTACTATGCCTGTGTAATATCACCACAATGGCTGTGTACTATGCCTGTGTAATATCACCACAATGATTGTGTACTATGCCTGTGTAATATCATCACAATGGTTGTGTACTATGCCTGTACAATATCATCACAATGGCTGTGTACTATGCCTGTGTAATATCACCACAATGGTTGTGTACTATGCATGTGGAATATCACCACAATGGTTGTGTACTATGCCTGTGTAATATCATCACAATGGTTGTGTACTATGCCTGTACAATATCATCACAATGGCTGTGTACTATGGCTGTGTACTATGCCTGTGTAATATCACCACAATGGCTGTATATTATGACTGTATAATATCACCACAATGGTTGTGTACTATGGTTGCATAGTATCACCACAATATTGCCCGCCCGGCAATTAAGGCCCATGTTGTAGCCATCATTTGGCTATAGCGTGGGCAGGTGGTGGTTAAGAGTCTATATTTTTAATTTTCCTTAAAGTGCAAGTTTACCTTTTGCCTAAAATCAACTACGGTATGCAGTCAAGGTGCCCCAGTAGGTTTAAAATAAATAAATCCATGCAGTTTAGTGTGCTTTCCATACCTGTAGGACTTCTGCCGCACCCCAAAGCCTGGGGGAAAAGAGAACATACAGTATCTCACAAAAGTGAGTACACCTCTCACATTTTTGTAAATATTTTATTATATCTTTTATGTGACAACACTGAAGAAATGACATCTTGCTACAATGTAAAGTAGTGAGTGCACAGCTTGTATAACAGTGTAAATTTGTTGTCCCCTCAAAATAACTCAACACACAGCCATTATTGTCTAAACTGCTGGCAACAAAAGCGAGTACACCCCTAAGTGAGAATGTCCAAATTGGGCCCAATTAGCCATTTTTATTATTTATTTTTTTTACTAGTAATGGTGGTGATCTGCGATTTTTATTGGGACTGCAACATTGTGGCAGACAAATCAGACACTTTTGACACATTTTTGGGACCATTGACATTTATACAGCGATCAGTGCTAAAAAAAAAATGCACTGATAACTGTGTAAATGTCACTGGCAGGGAAGGGGTTAACACTAGGGGGTGATCAAGGGATTAAATGTGTTCCCTCAGTGTGTGTTCTAACTGTGGGGGGGATGGAACTGACTAGGAGACAGATTGAATTTGTTCCTAGCTAGTAGGAACACACGATCTGTCTCTCCTCTCAGAACAGGGATTTGTGTGTTTACACACACACACACACACCTCCCTGTCCTGGCTCTCATGCCCACGTTCGCGCGTGGCCAGAGATTATCGCGACTGCCAGCCACACGTATCAGTTCCCCCGCAGTGCAGAGAGCGCGCGCCTGCTATCCCTGCTTAAAGGGCCAATGTACAGCTACGACAGCCCGCGGGAACATGCCGACCTGCCGCAGTATATTGACGGCGGTTGGTCGGTAAGTGGTTAACTACTTAAGCCCCAGACCATTTGGCTGCCCAAAGACCAGAGCACTTTTTGCGATTTGGCACTGCGTCGCTTTAACTGACAATTGCACGGTCGTGCGACGTGGCTCCCAAACAAAATTGACGTCCTTTTTTCCCCACAAATAGAGCTTTCTTTTGGTGGTATTTGATCAGCTCTGCGGTTTTTATTTTTTGCGCTATAAACAAAAAAATAGCGACAATTTTGAAAAAAAAAGCATTATTTTTTACTTTTTGCTATAATAAATATCCCCAAAAAAATATATAAAAAAACATTTTTTTTCCCCTCAGTTTAGGCCGATACATATTCTACATATTTTTGGAAAAAAAAAAAAATCAAAATCAAAAAAAAAAAAAAAAAAAAATATCACAATAAGCGTTTATTTATTGGTTTGCGCAAAAGTTATAGCGTCTACAAAATAGGCGATAGTTTTTTGGCATTTTTATTAATGTTTTTTTTTACTAGTAATGGCGGTGATCAGCGTTTTTATTAGGACTACGACATTATGGCGGACAGATCGGACACTTTTGGCGCGATTTTGGGACCATTCACATTACAGCGATCAATGCAATTAATAATGCGTTGATTACTGTGTAAATGTGACTGGTAGTAAAGCAGTTAACCACTAGGTGGCGCTGAAGGGGTTAAGTGTGTCCTAGGGAGTGATTCTAACTGTGGAGGGGGAGGGGCTATGTGTGACACGACACTGGTCACCGATTACAGGGAGCTGTGATCAGTGTCATTAGGCAGAACGGGGAAAAGCTTGTTTACATCAGTATTTCCCCGTTCTTTCTCTCCGTGGACCCGCGATCACACTCACGGAGGTTGCGACAGGCGCGCATGCATGCCCGCAAAACGCTTCTTAAAAGGGCAAAATACAGGTACGTTAATTTGCCTGTACTTGCCCTTCTGCTGACTTATATCGGCATGAGCCAGTCAGCAAGCGGTTAAACGGCGGGAGGTCCAATTTCAGATAAAAGTAGTCTCGGCTTTTATCGGTGGCAGGAGAGGTGCCCACCCCCTTTCCAAAAATGAAAAATGCCTGGAAACGAAAAGCGGCTAAACACGAGTTACTGTGTTTACAAGCTGTTACAGGCATTTAGCATTTCAAATGCCTCTGAACATCCGTCCTGAATGCATTTTTTTTGCGTTACAAAAAAATGCTTCTAAACTCAACTGCCTAGAAACGACTATAAATGACCTTGTGTACATGTACTGATAAGAGATCATAGAGCGTTCATGGGCAGCTGAAAAAAATGCCCAACTGCTAGCCCTGGTTCACACTGGAGCGTTTTGACATGTCAAATCGGCGGCAATTGCCATCAATGGCACCGCCCTAATCGGTGCGACGCCGCATCTGCGGCGCTGCACCGATTTCAAAAAGTAGTTTCTGTACTACTTTTTGCGATTTCGGGCTGGGATTTACATTAACATCTGTGCAAAAACCTGCACAGGTGTCTCTGAAATCGCGGCTGAAATCGGGACTGACATGCGGGAGTGAAACCGCGCTGATTTCGCACAGCTTCATTCCCGCAGCTCAGTGTGAACCTGGGCTGAACGTCTGTTTACCAGTAGCAGTGTACATGAGGCCTAAGTGGTTACCCAATTCATTACATTTTTATTCTAATAGCCAAACTTGCAATACATTTTTCCTTGGATCTTCATTCATTCGTTTTGGTGACAGTCTCAGCCTCCCTGTAATCTACCCACTTTGCTATTTTTCTCCCTCCCGATTTCCATTTCTATCCTGTCATTAGCCAGCTTTCTATTGAGCACAATCCCCCCCCCCCCCCCATTCCCATTATTACATGCAAGGGCAGTAGAGAATAGCTGGAGACTTAGGCCCCTTTCAGACGGAGCGGAATCTGTCAAGTGGATCTGTCTACTCAGCAGGGGATCTCTCCGCTGATCCCTACTGAGCAGGCGGAAAACAGGTCCATGTCTGCTCCGCTATGCAGAGCGGACACAGACACAGCCCGCTGTTCTCTATGGGGCAGTTGGATGGAAACTGACTGCCTGTCCATTTTCATCCAGCTGTCATCTGATCCGATAGACAGATGACAAACATATCTCCACCCATCTGTTTTTAGCGGATCAGATCGGATGCCGGCAGGTGTCAGTGGACACATGTTGGCTGATATCCACCGCTCCACAGAGAACAATAGGTGGTCCGATCGGTTCCACCTGAAAAATGGACAGGCGAGCCTGATCGGTCCGCTGGTGTGAAAGAGGCCTAATGGAACTAGGATCCACCCACCTCACCGCCCAGTTGCCTTTTTTTTTCTTTTGGACCAGCAGAGACTCTGCTCTGCATGCATATTAGCTCTGCAAGCAATGCATCCTGGGACCCAGGTCCCGCTTCTGGGTATGGGTATGGGTACAGTCTTTTCGAAGTGGGATTTGAGGCTACTTTGGCCTAATACACACTAGGCATTTGCCCAGCTCTTCTAAACACCCTTGTCCTGGCCGGAGAAACGCAGCATCAAAAATGCGCTTAAAGCCATGTCTGCAAATAAGTTTAGGCATGTTTAAGCGCATCAAGCTCTTGGGCATTTATTAATTTCACTGGCCAGAATATTAAAATTTATTTTAGGGTTTAGGGGACACATATGTACGCCCCCTGCCTGGGCCCGCTGTGTACAATCACAGCAGGAGCCTCTCAGCAAGTCCCTGCCAATAATCCATGGCAAGAACCTGCTGATGGGCTGTGTACAATCAACACAGACCTCTCTACAGAGAGAATGATCCATTTCTCATCTTGACTTGCGGGGATGAAAAACTTAAGAGATCCATCAGTGAAAGCAGCACACTTTACACACATTGCACATAGTCAGGTACCCATTTATTCCTTGGATCAACCTAGATGTTAACCCCTTCCCAGTCAGTGTCATTAGTACACTGACGGTGTATAATAGTCACACTGATCACTGTATTAATGTCACTAGTAATGTCAGTGGCATTTAGTCAGTTCCCCCCAGTGCCAGTTAGTGTGAGCTTGCCCGACGCACTACCGCAGTCCCATTATAAGTCGCTGATCAACGCCATTAGCAGAATAATAAAAAAAAAAAAAAGTAATAAAAAAATTCCAGTTCTACCAGTTTGTAGGCCCTATAATTTTAACGCAATCCAATCAATATACACTTATTGGGATTTTGTTTTAAACCATAGACATGTAGCAGAGTACATTTTGTTCAAAATGTATGAAGAAATTTGATTTTTTTTTTTTTTTACATTTTTTATTGGATATGTGAATATGATATGTTTTCCGGAGCTGAAGCTGTTAAAGTGGATGTAAACCCTCACATATACCCAGTGAAGTGAATAGCCTCAGATGATATACAGAGATTAAAACAAATCTCTCTACATTCATTTTACATGTATATCTGCTGTCTTCAGCTTTCTAGACTCTTTAGAAAAGTGCACATTGTGTTACAAATGTTTCTTCCTGTTTCAGCAGTGGGTGGAGAGTCTGGGCATACACTGTGTGATAGCTGATTGGAGGAAAGGCACACTCCTCCTCCACATAGGCAGAGGAATGAAGAAACTTGCAGAGCTGTGCTGTGAATAGACAAGCTCTCTGCTCTACTTTTTCTCTAAATTCCCTCCCCGAAAAAATTTCCAGCTGCTTTTATCTCCTGTGTCGGAGAACTTGTCAGAAGTGATCATTCTGATAACAGAAAGTCACGGGACTTAGAGCTTTGGAGAAAGATCAGTAAATGCTACAGATATATGTCAGATTTAATGAATGGGGTTTACATCCACTTTAAGGCAGAGCTGGGCCCTAGGCAAAGTAGTAGCTTTAGTTCCAAAGGACTGCAAAAGGCACAGAGGAACAGCTCCATTTGCAATGCCTGTACTGGAATGGCCCCAAGAAGGTGGCCCCAACACTTGTAGTCAGGTGCCTACAAGTCCTGCCTTGTGTAGTAACAGACAGGTGTACAGATTTGGCCCATTGTGTTATCGATCTGGTTTACTGCAGGAGCAAAAAGGATGTACCTGGGCCCCCTGGAAATCTACCGGGCTACTGCCTTGATGGCCTTGTGGATGATCCAACTTTCAGGTCACACTCAGCCTGGCTGTCAACCTTTCTACTGACATGGAGGTGGTCATCTAAAAATTGGCAGGCATCAAACAATAGGTGCTGTTTAGCTGCAAGGATACTGTACCAAATATTTATGCAACATTAATAAAGAAAGTTGAATGACAAAACATATAATCCCTAGGGTAGGAATGGTTTCTCGAGACGCCATGACTAAAAATAGCCTATGAAACCTATCCCATAGGCTGCATCTATACACTTCCGACACCCTAAGGCTTAATGTACACGGAACGTTTTTTACAACCTCTCCTGAACGATTTAACTTGACAGATAGTAACCCACATTTAAAAAACGTCCATTTTTTTTTTTTTTTTTCCAAAATAGCCAAAAATTAAAAACGCCTGTATACAAAACGCGGCTAAACGCGAGTTACCGCATTTAGAAGCATTTGGTGCTTGAAATGCCTCAAAACTATGAACCCATTTTTTTGCATTCCAAAAAAAAGCTGCCTGGAAACGACTATAAGTGATCCTGTGTACATGGACAGATAACAGAGGAGAGTTCAGGGGCAGTTAAAAAAAAAATGCCTAACTGCTCCTAAATATTCGTTTAGCAGCAGCAATGTACACGAGGCCTAACACAAGCAGAATGCTGAGAGATAAACAATGTCCTATGTGGGTAAAACCCTTTAGACAGCCATTATCTCTATACTAATTACACTACGAGCTGCTGAATATTTTACTTGGTTCACCATGAAAAAAACATGCCCATCATTTTGTAATTCATTCTAAGGAAGTAGCATGAATTTGCAACTGGAAAACTGCATATGGGAAAATGGTATTTACAAATAAATGACATTACTAGCTTCACTCCTGGGTACCTTGCACAGAACTCTAATAAGCAGGATTATGTTTTTATAAAAAAAAGCTGGTGAAATTATTAAATATAACCAAATAACACATTTCAAGCTTTTAGAAATCAACATGCAAGTTAGCAGATCTGTGGTATCCGACACCTAGACAAAATTATGCTCCTGTAACTACTCCATACATTATAATATGCTGATAGAAAGAACAGCTCATGCAGGAGCAGACTAGAGAAAGTTTATGTTGCATTAACTTATCCAAGTTCCCTTTATGCATGTACAAACCCATCCACAGTCATTAGATGGCCTCTGAACTTCAGGAGATGATCTGCCAACTAGAACCTAACTCTAAGGTGACCAGATTTTTAAAATGAAATTCGGGGACATATTTTTTTTTTTTTTACTTGTAATGGCAGCAATCGACGACTCTTTGCCCGTCTCTGCCGCCGCTGCCCGCCTCACAGCCTGTAAAGTCTAAAGCCCCATACACACTATCAGATTTTCTGCTGATTTTTTCCTTCAGATTTACCAAAACCATATAATATGAGGTCAAACCTTAGGTGTTTCAATTTGTATGCAATCAGGCAGGCCCTTGCACTACATGGTTTTGGTAAATCTGAAGACAAAAATCAGCAGAAAATCTGATAGTGTGTATGGGGCTTTACTCTTCGGGCCCCGGCTACTACTGGGTGGGGAGCAGAGGAAGATCACTCCACCAGGGAAGGTAAGGAGATAAGCTGGCTGGCGGCTGGCCGGGACTTGAGCCAAGGCAGAAGAACATGCGAGTGGAGCTGAATGGGCATGCGCCCGAAACTGAAGAAATAGTCCCTCCGCTCCGACCAGCACATGATCATCAGAAAGGGGCACAGATAATGGAAAAAAATAAACCCCCATAAGCTAGTAGGAGCGGCAGAGGAGGGGGGGTGCAATTCAGATTTTTTCTTTCTATTCTGCACGGGCTTAGCCCCAGCCCCTGTTCAAATCCAATCAGGGGACAAAACTGGGGACAGACTTGGTCTGGGGACAGTGTCCTCAATCCGGGGACTGTCCCCAGAAACCGGGGATGTCTGGTCACCCTACCTAACTCCCCAGTGCCCAACCTGTGGCCCAGGGCACCGCTCCACGTTAGCAGTAAAGCGCCACTAGTTTTAGTGGCGTTTTTCGCCCGCTAGCAGGGCGCTTTTAACCTCCGCTTGCGGCCAAAGAAAGGGTTAAATGCGCCCGAAAAGCGCAGCTGCCGAACCACTTTGCAGGCCCTCCGACAGTGCTGCCCATTAATTTCAATGGACAGGGGCGGTGTAGAAGCGGTGTATTCACTGCTCCAAAGATGCTGCTTGCAGGACTTTTTCTAACGTCCTTCAAGCGCACTGCTCCAGTGTGAAAGCACTCAGACTCTCACACTATGGGGTGCAGGGGAGGGGTTTTTCAGGCACTTTACAGGCGCTAATTTTAGCCCTTTAGCGCCTGAAAAATGTCTTATCTGTTTCCCTATTGCCTTGTTATGGAAGTGATTTGTAGCAGTCTCAAAATGTCTCCTGAAGCATGTCTTTTAAGGTTTCTTACAGCACATCCACAGTCCCTGACCATCTTATGTCATGACCGCAGTCTGACCGCCACCCATATTACGTCCGCAGTCTCTGACCATTGCCCGTATTTATGTCTACAGTCTCTGACCATCTCCTGTATTATGTCTACAGTCTCTGACCATCTCCTGTATTATGTCTACAGTCTCTGACCATCTCCTGTATTATGTCTACAGTCTCTGACCATCTCCTGTATTATGTCTACAGTCTCTGACCATCTCCTGTATTATGTCTACAGTCTCTGACCATCTCCTGTATTATGTCTACAGTCTCTGACCATCTCCTGTATTATGTCTACAGTCTCTGACCATCTCCTGTATTATGTCTACAGTCTCTGACCATCTCCTGTAGTATGTCTGCAGTCTCTGACCATCTCTTGTATTATGTCTACAGTCTCTGACCATCTCTAGTATCATGCTCATAGTCTTTGACTATAATCTGTTGTGTGTCACTGAATTTTATGTGTGGCCCTTTAATGATGTTGAGGGCCACATTTGAGGCCCTGCATATTGTAAAAGCTGACCACCACTGATTTAATTGGAGTTTTCTTACAAATCCTTTTACAATTGTGTAAATCAAATTATGTTCATTTATCAAAACAGCCAATGTTCTGGCTCGGAGTTAGAGCGAGCTTTATTAAAAATGAATTTACCAAAGTTTTCTTATACAGTAACCTTGTCCTAAACACCACTGTAAACAGAGAAAAATGGTGCAAGTTTCACATCATCCATTAAAGCCCTCAGGGATGGGAATGTCAGATCCAGAAACATTTCAGTGAAAAGCAATTCAAGCACTTCATTCACAGCAAAGCACCACTGTGATCCTCTGAAGAGCACCTTGAGTTTTGGAAACAGTACTAAGTTATGCAAAATATTGGCCAGCTACCTGGTTGCTGGCTCTCGCCTGCCCCTTTTCACCGGGTAGGATATCCATCAATAATATGTCATATTAGGTGGGAAATTGGGACCAGAGAGCGATTGTGTGGCACAAGGATACAAGGATTTAGGCGTTCTGGAGTGCCCAGAACGGGGTGCGTGGGCACTATTTGTTTTTTTCTCACATGTACATATTAACTGCACCATAGTACAGGGCAATAAAGTGGCCCTAAAGCTGGCCATACAATGTATACATTTCGGTTCTTGATAAATCGACTGAATTTTGAGCAGTGGTGGGTTTTGTCACCACCCCCTTGCCTGATAACTTTCGACTGAATTTGTGTATGTTAGATATGAGTATGGTAAACCTGTTGTGAGGTCATGCAAGGCAAAGTAACCCTGTAGCCAACCTCTGGTGCTTTACATTACACTCTCATGCAGGAGAGCACTTTTATTATTTAAAAAAACAAAATTAACTGCAAAGCCCTCCTTTTCCACTAAATCCTAACCAGCTTTTCAAGGGCAGGAGTAGCAAATCACCAGAACTTGAATGTATGGCTCGACAGATGCCAAGTTTTATCATTTAAGTTTTATCATTTTGGTTTAGGCTTCGGGCCTGGTTAAGGGGGGGGGGGGGGGGCATTAAAATAGAACTAAAGCTTAATTTTTTTTTGTTACAAATACATAAGGGACCCATTACTCCCTAGACAATTCATAATTCTTTACAACAATGCCACTTAATACTCACATTTTGTTCAGTTTACTGGCGTGGCCTCCAGCTTCCTTTGTGCAGCTTCCCCAATTGTTCTGTAAATGCGCACATAAGGGTGTCTACAGTGAGGGTCTACAGAACCCCGCAAGTCAACAAGCCACCCTTAAAATAGAAATTGGGACCAGCGTTCAGGGGACCAGGTGGAAAGGGAGGAATCAGCATCTCAAATTATAATAAAATAAATTCAAGTTTTTTATTGCTTTAAACTAGAAGCTTGGCGGTTGTGCCTAACACCCTCAAAGCGCCATTTACTAGGCCAGGGGTCTCCAAACTTTCTAAACAAAGGGCCAGTGTATTGTCCTTCAGACTGTGGACACTGAAAGTAGAAAATATCCTGACATCAGTGGGAGTAAAAAATATCACATCTTTGGTGTCATTGACAGATATTATGCCCCATCCTTGGTGTCATTGGGTGGAAAGAATCATGCCCCATCACTGGTATCACTGGAAGGAATTGTGCCCCATTTTTGGTGTCATTGGGAGGAACTGTACCCCTTCATTTGTTTCATTGAGAGGAACTGTGCCCCTTCATTGGTGTCAGTAGGGGCAATTATGCCCCATTGCTAGTGCCAGAGGATGAAATTCTGCCCCAAGGGCCAGAAAATTGCAAGCAAAGGGCCCCATCTAGCCCCGGGGCTGCAGTGTGGAGACCACTGTACTAGGCTAGGTGGGGCTCCACACTGCATAGTTGGTAATAAAACGATATCTGAAACAAAACTGTGTGTGTCAATTATTAGCGCGACTCTATCATTTAAGATACCAGGCCTTGCTTACTGAAAGTAAAATATTGTTGTAAATTGGCTTCCATCCAGCCTTAGGGCCAATTTGAGCCTATACAAATTGAATGGGCTCAGATCGCACCAGAAAGAATTGCATGTGATTTGAACAGTTTTCCGTACAACTCCTATGTGAACCCAGGCTCCTCCATGATGACATCACAGGTCTGGTGGATGAGACCTTGCGCTCCTCCACCTTCCATTTGAGAATGCCCCACAGATGCTCAATAGGGTTTAGGTCTGGAGACATGCTTGGCCAGTCCATCACCTTTACCCTCAGCTTCTTTAGCAAGGCAGTGGTCATCTTGGAGGTGTGTTTGGGGTCGTTATCATTTTATAATACTGCCCTGCGTCCCAGTCTCCGAAGGGAGGGGATCATGCTCTGCTTCAGTATTTCACAGTACATGTTGGCATTCATGGCTCCCTCAATGAACTGTAGCTCCCCAGTGCCAGCAGCACTCATGCAGCCCCAGACCATGACACTCCCACCACCATGCTTGACTGTAGGCAAGACACACTTGTCTTTGTACCCCTTACCTGATTGCCGCCACACGCGCTTGACACCATCTGACCCAAATAAGTCAGCCATACAGACCAATTTGATGCAGTGTGCAGCGTATGGTCTGAGCACTGACAGGCTGACCCCACCATCCCTTCAACCTCTGCAGCAATGCTGGCAGCACTTATACATCTATTTCCCAAAGACAACCTCTAGATCAGGGGTCTTCAAACTATGGCCCTCCAGTTGTTCAAGAACTACAATTCCCATCATACCTAGTCATGTCTGTGAATGTCAGAGTTTTACAATGTCTCATGGGATGTGTAGTTCTGTAACAGCTGGAGGGCCGTAGTTTGAGAATCCCTGCTCTAGATATAACGCTGAGCACATGCACTTAACTTCTTTGGTCGACCATGCCGAGGTCTGTTCTGAGTGGAACCTGTCCTGTTAAACTGCTGTATGGTCTTGGCCACCGTGCTCAGTTTCAGGGTCTTGGCAATCTTCTTTTAGCCTAGGCCATCTTTATGTAGACGAACAAGACAAGGAATTGGTCACGCACTGGAACTCCAAATTATCTCGATGTCATCTTTATTGTCAAAAGGGTCAGACAGATACAGGCAATGGTAGATGTTTCACAAGTGATAGCTTGCTTGTTGCTTGGGTTGTGAGCAAGCAAGCTATCGTTTGTGAAACGTCTACCATTGCCTGTATCTGTCTGACCCTTTTGACAATACAGATGACAGCGAAATAATTTGGAGTTCCAGTGTGCGACAAATTCCTTGTCTTGTTCGTCTTCCAACCTGGTGAGCCGAGGTCTGCACCTGTGATCCATCCTGCACCCGATTTTGCCTGGAGCGGTGTGCTTCTCTTTCATCTTTATGTAAAGCAACAATTCTTTTTTTCAGATCCTCAGAGAGTTCTTTGCCATGAGGTGCCAAGTTGAACTTCCAAATTTAACACACCTGCTCCCCATTCACACATGAGACCTTGTAACACTAACGAGTCACATGACACTGGCGAGGGAAAATGGCTAATTGGGCCCAATTTGGACATTTTCACTTAGGGGTGTACTCACTTTTGTTGCCAGCAGTTTAGACATTAATGGCTTGTTTGTTGAGTTATTTTGAGGGGACAGCAAATTTACACTGTTATACAAGCTGTACACTCACTACTTTACATTGTAGCAAAGTGTCATTTCTTCAGTGTTGTCACATAGAAATGTATAATAGAATATTTACAAAAATGTGAGCGGTGTACTCAGTTTTGTGAGATACTGTACAGTACAACCTGTCCTACTTTTTTAGTATACACCAATGCAATGTATTGATGTAAACTGAAACAAGAGGACATAAGGCAAATTGCCTTGTCTATGCTTTGGGCAACACTGTCCAATGAGCCTGGTGTGAAGGAGCCCCAACTCTCAATTTTTAAGCACTTTCAGCAGCTGATTCATTAATTTACTGAATATGCAGCTTCTTCATCATTTAATCCTTGACCATCTTCCAGTTTAAACTGATGCCAAGACCACTGTTCCAAGTTTCCTGTTCCAGGGTGACTCCTTTCTCTTTCAGCATTCAATGGAGCCACCCTTGCATGCGGGGATTAGAGTTGTGCCTCCCTACACTGTGTGCATCAATAGAAACACACAGCCCCATAGTCTAAGATGGCAAGGTACTCCCCTGCTCCAAACTAGCAAGCTGACTGGAGTCCACACTGTCCACTGTAAACTCTTTCCTGTAAATACCAAAAGTTCAGGGATACAGCAATGAGAGACCAAGAGCCAGTAAATTTGAATGTTGTAACCTGCAAGTGCTTGGGTAGAAATTTTAACAAAAGTTTACTGGTGAATGTTGATTTTATTGTGCTCAATGTGTTAAACTAAAGACAGCTGATGGTTTAATACTACCCTAAAGGAGTTGTAAATTCTCAAGGTTGTTCACCTTAATGCGTTCTATGCATTAAGGTGAAAAACCTTTTGTGGTGCAGCAGCCCCCCAGAGCCCCCCCATTTTCTTACCTGATCCTGATCGTTCCAGTGACGAGAACAAGCCCAGCAGCTCCAGCCGCTGTCTCAGGTCCTCATTGGATAGATTAATAGCAGAGCAGCAGGAGTCATTGGCTCCCGCTGCGGTTAATCAAATCCAGTGACACGGGTGCCGGGGGGGGGGGGGCAGGGCCGAGTCCTGCTGTCTGTGTCAATGGACCCATGGAATGCGACTCTCGGTGGGGGCACTCGATGATAAGGAGGAGCCAGCACCGCCGCCGGGGAACCCCAGAAAAGGAGAATTGGGGCCGCTCTGTGCAAAACTCTTGCACAGAGGAGGTAAGTATAACACGATTGTTATTTTAAGAAAATAAAATTTACAAACCTTTACAATCACTTTAAATTTACCCATCTCAAGATCACTAAAGTTTCATGATATGATGCATGGTATAACACTAACATTTCTACAGAAAGCACCAAATCTATTATTAAAGCAGAAATAGAAAATAGATAAAGCAAGTATAGTGAATAGCAAATAGATAAGCAAGTATATCATATATCCTTGTTCGAGCCCTGGTTCACATTGGTGCGTTTTGACATGCGATTTGACATGTCAAATTGGCAGCAATTGCACCGTCCTAATTGGTGCGACGCTGCGTTTGTGGCGACTTTTTGCGATTTTGGGGTGCGATTTCCAATGACGTCTGTGCAGAAACCCACACAGATGTCTGTGAAATCGCCGCCGAAATCGGGACTGACATGCAGGAGTGAAACCAGGGCTCAAACTGTTTTTTTTACATTTAGTGAATTCCTAGTTTCCATGCCTAGGCAATACATCCCAGGACTCTTTAGGAAGGGAAGAGGTTTTTTTTTCAGCTAAACATACCCTCCTCTTGCATGGCTGAGCTAAGGGCAGACGAATTCAAGGAAGTAAGTGGAACATAAATCTTCTGCCCTTACCCAAGATGGCCACAGCCAGAAATTCTGTTTTCTCAGAAAAATAAAGCATGAAGACATGGATGGATGGGGAAGGGGGGTTCTCTTAAATATTAAAATGAAAAGGTGTTTTTGGTTTGTGGTGCTCAGATGCAGTGTAGTTCTGCTTTAACATATACAGTAAGCATACCTCCATACCTTGGAGATGGTATTGAGGGACACCTACTTGCAAACGTATGTAGGCATAGGACACGCCCCCTTAAAAAAGGAGAATTAACCAAAAAAAAGGCCAATTAGATCCACAAAGACTTTTTTTTTCCCCCACTACTATTCGTTTATATTGGCTTTTTAAAATTGACAAATGCAGCAATTTAGAATTGAATGGTTTAGATGAATGGTTTAGCACTGGGAAACATTTTTTGAAAGGTAAAACGTGCATTTTATATACAACTATATAGATCAGACCAAAATGAGGGAGGAAAGAGGGACATTGCTCCAAATCAGGGACAGTCCCTCCAAATCAGGGACAGTTGGGAGCTATAAGTAAGTGACAGGGAAGTATTAGCAATAGCAAGCAGAATTCAGCTGTCATGTCTCCACTGCAGGTAATAAAAGGATAACTAATTCTAAGTTGCTATGGTCTTATTTTTGATTTACACAGTTATGAAGTAACCCCCATTTGTAGGTATCTTGATCTACAGATTTCATAACAGGATAAAACACACGCATACTGCTAAATCCATAGGGACACAATGCAATCAGCATCGCTTCTCTCTTGTGGGATTAGCTTTTTAACCAACTGAACTATTGCATTGCTTTGCTCTGTTCAGATATTTAATAGATGAATACCATGGTGGTTCGCCACTACATAATCTTAAAGTATATGTAAACCCATGTTAACAAGTTTGGGGCATATTAGAAGAAATTCAAACCACAGTCTATAGAGCTCATAAATCATACTGTGAAATGCTTATTTAGGGACTCTATACATTGTAGTCACATTATTTCCCCAGATCAGTAGATGATGCCTGTGAAGCTACCTTCAGATGCCACTTCGTTACCCTGCTGGGGAATCACCCCATGTGTTCTTCTTTTTCAGCTTGTGGGGCAGTTCCAGCAGGGTGATTATCAGCTAGCCCCCTTATATAACACTTGTCAATGGCTTACTCAGGAGCTAGATGGGGAGAAGCAGCAACTGTCAATCGCGCTGCAACCCTGCAAGCTGTGAAATAGGGTTAGGTGGGGCACCTAGCTGGGGTGAAGGAGTCACTGTCAATCACTCTGCCGAAGCCACCTTGGAAAAAAAGATGAAGCAGGCCACATGAGGTGGCTAGCTAGGGAGGAGCCTCTGCCAATTCCCCTGCTACTTGCCAAAGCCGCACCGCAGGCCGATGAGGACTTTCGCATGCAGCAGCTAGCAAGGGAGAAGGAGCCACTGTTAGTCACCCTACTGGAGCTGCCCACAAGCCAATGAAGAAGGTCACATGGGGTAGCTAGCTAGGGAGAGGAGATGAGCCTTCTCCCTAGCTAGCCTCCCCATGTGACCCTCTTCATTGGGGTTTTTGGGCAGCTCCAGCAGGTTGACTGACAGCGGCTCCACCCTGGTAGATAATAGAAATGAGCTTGGGAATCTTCCAAACTCCAAAGTCCCACTCTTTTTTACTCCAATGAACTACAGGCTGAGTCATTCCCACCCACAGCTCACCTCTTTGTTTATGTGAGCTCTGGAGTGGGAATTACCCAGCCTGGAGCTCATTGGAGTAAGAAAAAAAGAGAGTGAAAGTTCAGACATCACGTAGGGATGAGTTTCGAGGATGGCCAAGCTCATCCCCTCTAGGGTGGAGCTGCCATCAGTCACCCTGCTGGGGCTGCCCACAAGCCAATAAAGAGGGTCACATAGGGGTAGCTAGCCGAGGGGTGGAGATAAGCCTTCTCCCTAGCTAACCACTCCATGTGACCCTCTTCATCGGGCTTTGGGGCAGCTCCACCAAAGGTGACTGACACCAGCTCCACCCAGGTAGAGATGAGCTTGGGAATCCTCCAAACTCTGAAGTTGTGTTCTTTTTTTTTCTCCAATGAGCTACAGACTGGGTCATTCCTGCCCCACAGCCCACCTCTTTGTTTATGTGAGCTGTGGAGTGGGAATTACCCAGTCTTCAGCTCACTGGAGTAAATAAAAAAAAAAGAGTGAAAGTTTGGGTTTCAGGTAGGGATGAGTTTGGAGGATAGCCAAGCTCATCTCCTCTAGGGTGGAGCCACCATCCGTCACCCTGCTGGAGCTGCCCCACAAGCTGATAAAGAAGGACACACAGGGTGGCTAGCTAGAGATAAGGAGCCACTGTCAGTCACCACGTTGGCGCCACTCTGCAAGCTGATGAAGAAGGTTACATGGGGTGGCTAGTTAGGAAGAAGGAGCTGCTGTCAGTCACGCTACTGGGGCTGCCCACAAGCCAATAAAGAGGGTCACAGGGGGTGGTTAGCTAGGGAGTAGAGATGAGTTTGGGTGCCCTCTGAACTAATTTCTACACAAACCCTGAATTTGCACTCTATTTTTTTTACTCCATAGAGCTATGGGCCTGGTCATTTCCACCTCTGTTTATTTGAGCCGTGGTGCAGGAATGACCTATATTGAAGCTCATTGGAGTTTTGCGCCTGTTCGGAATTTGAGTAGAGATGGTTTTGGAGGATGGCCAAGCTCTTCTATACTAGGGTGGAGCTGCTGCCAGTCACCCTACTGGAGCTGTCCCAGAAGCCGACAAGGGGGGTCACATGGCGTGGCTAGCTGTGGAGAAAGAACTGCCCTACAGGCTGATGATGAGGGTCACATGTGGTGGCTGGCTAGCGAGAAGGAGCTGCTGTAAATCCCCCTGCTGGGGCTGCCCTACAAGTTGATGATGAGTGTCACCTAGGATGGCTAGCTAGCGAGAAGGAGCTGCTGTAAATCATTGTGTTGAGGCTGCCCTACAAGCTGATGATGGGGGTCACCTAGGGTGGCTAACTAGGGAGAAGGAGCTGTTGTAAATCACCTTGCTGGAGCTGACCCACAAGCTAAATGATGATGGTCACATGGAGTATCTAGTTGGGGATGGGAAGCCACTGTCAATCACCCTGCTGGAGCTACCCCACAGCTAATGATGAGGGTCACCTGGGGGGGCTAGCTCAGGAGAAGAATCTAAGGATCTGTTGTCACTCTTATGGGACCAATCCTATAAGTTGACCATGAGGGTCACATGGGGTGGCTAGCTAGGGAGAGGGAGCTACTGTAAATCACCCTGCTGGGGCTGCCCCACAAACTAATGGTGAGGGTCACATTGAGTAGCTAGTTGGGGAGAAGAAGCTGTCAATCACCCTGCTGGAGCTGCCCCACAAGCTGATGATGAGGGTCACCTGGGGGTGGCTAGCTAGGGAAAGGGATCTGCTGTCAATCACCCTGATAAGGCCAACCCCATCAACAAAGGGGTCACATGGGGCAGTTAGCTGGGTAGAAAAGAGGACATTAATGACTTCCTCCCTGGAGCATGCGCAGAGAGAGTGACAACCCAGAAGATCAGCTCTAATAGCGTTGTCAATCCCAAGAAGGAAATCTAAAGAACTATCAGAATCAACCAAGTATTTACTAACAAATATATTATATTTGTACAAAACATTGAGCACACAGTCATAAACATTTAGATCCAATGCATTAATAAATGGGTTAGCCAGACATAAACAAATCATTTGAGGTCACTAAGAACTTGTATGGAATAATCCCATCCATGAAAATGACTAGGTGAGCTCCTGATAGAGAACACTACATGCTATATTCAGTTGATCATTATTATCAGGAAGACTGTATTAGAGAAGGAAGGATCCAGCAGTGCTGGCAGAGAAAGCGTTAAAGAGGGGGTGTTAGCCCAGGCAGTGTGTAATAGGAATGCAGCTTTTGTGTTGCTGGAGGAGGCTATCACTAACCTGGGATCGCAGTCCTTGGAAAGGCAGCATTTACAGGGCAATCACCGGGTATGCTGAGCTCCCTCCTCCACCATCCATTATGAGCCCAGTATACAGCACCACACATCCCAGTCCAGCCATTGATCACCTCCTATTGTCACCGAGGAAAGGACAGATCCCTCCACAGCTGTGTGATCAGCAGCAGTCCATAGCCAGCCATGGAGCAGACACAGGAGCAATGACAGGGACCTCCCTGACAGCAGCTGCATTAAAGCTCAGCCTCCACTCTACACCACGCCCACCGCACCTCATTGGCTGTCTCTGGAACAGAAAGTGAAGCCTCCTAGACTCAGCTGTCTGGATGGCAAGGAAGTCTGTACAAAACTGATCACTGTGCCATGTATAGGCAGGACAAATATTGTACAGAACTGATCACTGTGCCATGTATAGGCAGGACAAATATTGTACAGAACTGATCACTGTGCCATGTATAGGCAGGACACATATTGTACAAAACTGATCACTGTGCCATGTATAGGCAGGACACATATTGTACAAAACTGATCACTGTGCCATGTATAGGCAGGACAAATATTGTACAGAACTGATCACTGTGCCATGTATAGGCAGGACACATATTGTACAGAACTGATCACTGTGCCATGTATAGGCAGGGCACATATTGTACAGAACTGATCACTGTGCCAGGTATAGGCAGGACACATATTGTACAGAACTGATCACTGTGCCATGTATAGGCAGGGCACATATTGTACAGAACTGATCACTGTGCCATGTATAGGCAGGACAAATATTGTACAGAACTGATCACTGTGCCATGTATAGGCAGGACAAATATTGTACAAAACTGATCACTGTGCCATGTATAGGCAGGACAAATATTGTACAGAACTGCTCACTGTGCCATGTATAGGCAGGACACATATTGTACAGAACTGATCACTGTGCCATGTATAGGCAGGACAAATATTGTACAGAACTGATCACTGTGCCATGTATAGGCAGGACACATATTGTACAGAACTGATCACTGTGCCATGTATAGGCAGGACAAATATTGTACAAAACTGATCACTGTGCCATGTATAGGCAGGACAAATATTGTACAGAACTGATCACTGTGCCATGTATAGGCAGGACACATATTGTACAGAACTGATCACTGTGCCATGTATAGGCAGGACAAATATTGTACAGAACTGATCACTGTGCCATGTATAGGCAGGACAAATATTGTACAGAACTGATCACTGTGCCAGGTATAGGCAGGACACATATTGTACAGAACTGATCACTGTGCCATGTATAGGCAGGACACATATTGTACAGAACTGATCACTGTGCCATGTATAGGCAGGACAAATATTGTACAGAACTGATCACTGTGCCATGTATAGGCAGGACAAATATTGTACAGAACTGATCACTGTGCCAGGTATAGGCAGGACACATATTGTACAGAACTGATCACTGTGCCATGTATAGGCAGGACACATATTGTACAGAACTGATCACTGTGCCATGTATAGGCAGGACAAATATTGTACAGAACTGATCACTGTGCCATGTATAGGCAGGACAAATATTGTACAGAACTGATCACTGTGCCAGGTATAGGCAGGACACATATTGTACAGAACTGATCACTCTGCCATGTATAGGCAGGACGCATATTGTACAGAACTGATCACTGTGCCATGTATAGGCAGGACAAATATTGTACAGAACTGATCACTGTGCCATGTATAGGCAGGACAAATATTGTACAGAACTGATCACTGTGCCAGGTATAGGCAGGACACATATTGTACAGAACTGATCACTGTGCCATGTATAGGCAGGACAAATATTGTACAGAACTGATCACTGTGCCATGTATAGGCAGGACACATATTGTACAGAACTGATCACTGTGCCATGTATAGGCAGGACAAATATTGTACAGAACTGATCACTGTGCCAGGTATAGGCAGGACACATATTGTACAGAACTGATCACTGTGCCATGTATAGGCAGGACAAATATTGTACAGAACTGATCACTGTGCCATGTATAGGCAGGACACATATTGTACAGAACTGATCACTGTGCCATGTATAGGCAGGACAAATATTGTACAGAACTGATCACTGTGCCATGTATAGGCAGGACAAATATTGTACAGAACTGATCACTGTGCCAGGTATAGGCAGGACACATATTGTACAGAACTGATCACTGTGCCATGTATAGGCAGGACACATATTGTACAGAACTGATCACTGTGCCATGTATAGGCAGGACAAATATTGTACAGAACTGATCACTGTGCCATGTATAGGCAGGACAAATATTGTACAGAACTGATCACTGTGCCATGTATAGGCAGGACACATATTGTACAGAACTGATCACTGTGCCATGTATAGGCAGGACAAATATTGTACAGAACTGATCACTGTGCCATGTATAGGCAGGACAAATATTGTACAGAACTGATCACTGTGCCAGGTATAGGCAGGACACATATTGTACAGAACTGATCACTCTGCCATGTATAGGCAGGACGCATATTGTACAGAACTGATCACTGTGCCATGTATAGGCAGGACAAATATTGTACAGAACTGATCACTGTGCCATGTATAGGCAGGACAAATATTGTACAGAACTGATCACTGTGCCAGGTATAGGCAGGACACATATTGTACAGAACTGATCACTGTGCCATGTATAGGCAGGACAAATATTGTACAGAACTGATCACTGTGCCATGTATAGGCAGGACACATATTGTACAGAACTGATCACTGTGCCATGTATAGGCAGGACAAATATTGTACAGAACTGATCACTGTGCCATGTATAGGCAGGACAAATATTGTACAGAACTGATCACTGTGCCAGGTATAGGCAGGACACATATTGTACAGAACTGATCACTGTGCCATGTATAGGCAGGACACATATTGTACAGAACTGATCACTGTGCCATGTATAGGCAGGACAAATATTGTACAGAACTGATCACTGTGCCATGTATAGGCAGGACAAATATTGTACAGAACTGATCACTGTGCCATGTATAGGCAGGGCAAATATTGTACAGAACTGATCACTGTGCCATGTATAGGCAGGACAAATATTGTACAAAACTGATCACTGTGCCATGTATAGGCAGGACAAATATTGTACAGAACTGATCACTGTGCCATGTATAAGCAGGACACATATTGTACAGAACTGATCACTGTGCCATGTATAGGCAGGACAAATATTGTACAGAACTGATCACTGTGCCATGTATAGGCAGGACACATATTGTACAGAACTGATCACTGTGCCATGTATAGGCAGGACAAATATTGTACAGAACTGATCACTGTGCCATGTATAGGCAGGACAAATATTGTACAGAACTGATCACTGTGCCAGGTATAGGCAGGACACATATTGTACAGAACTGATCACTGTGCCATGTATAGGCAGGACACATATTGTACAGAACTGATCACTGTGCCATGTATAGGCAGGACAAATATTGTACAGAACTGATCACTGTGCCATGTATAGGCAGGACAAATATTGTACAGAACTGATCACTGTGCCATGTATAGGCAGGACAAATATTGTACAGAACTGATCACTGTGCCAGGTATAGGCAGGACACATATTGTACAGAACTGATCACTGTGCCATGTATAGGCAGGACACATATTGTACAGAACTGATCACTGTGCCATGTATAGGCAGGGCAAATATTGTACAAAACTGATCACTGTGCCATGTATAGGCAGGACAAATATTGTACAAAACTGATCACTGTGCCATGTATAGGCAGGACAAATATTGTACAGAACTGATCACTGTGCCATGTATAGGCAGGGCAAATATTGTACAAAACTGATCACTGTGCCAGGTATAGGCAGGACACATATTGTACAGAACTGATCACTGTGCCATGTATAGGCAGGACACATATTGTACAGAACTGATCACTGTGCCATGTATAGGCAGGACAAATATTGTACAGAACTGATCACTGTGCCATGTATAGGCAGGACAAATATTGTACAGAACTGATCACTGTGCCATGTATAGGCAGGGCAAATATTGTACAAAACTGATCACTGTGCCATGTATAGGCAGGACAAATATTGTACAAAACTGATCACTGTGCCATGTATAGGCAGGACAAATATTGTACAGAACTGATCACTGTGCCATGTATAGGCAGGGCACATATTGTACAGAACTGATCACTGTGCCATGTATAGGCAGGACACATATTGTACAGAACTGATCACTGTGCCATGTATAGGCAGGACAAATATTGTACAGAACTGATCACTGTGCCATGTATAGGCAGGACAAATATTGTACAGAACTGATCACTGTGCCAGGTATAGGCAGGACACATATTGTACAGAACTGATCACTGTGCCATGTATAGGCAGGACACATATTGTACAGAACTGATCACTGTGCCATGTATAGGCAGGGCAAATATTGTACAGAACTGATCACTGTGCCATGTATAGGCAGGGCAAATATTGTACAAAACTGATCACTGTGCCATGTATAGGCAGGACAAATATTGTACAAAACTGATCACTGTGCCATGTATAGGCAGGACAAATATTGTACAGAACTGATCACTGTGCCATGTATAGGCAGGACACATATTGTACAGAACTGATCACTGTGCCATGTATAGGCAGGACAAATATTGTACAGAACTGATCACTGTGCCATGTATAGGCAGGACAAATATTGTACAGAACTGATCACTGTGCCAGGTATAGGCAGGACACATATTGTACAGAACTGATCACTGTGCCATGTATAGGCAGGACACATATTGTACAGAACTGATCACTGTGCCATGTATAGGCAGGACAAATATTGTACAGAACTGATCACTGTGCCAGGTATAGGCAGGACAAATATTGTACAGAACTGATCACTGTGCCATGTATAGGCAGGGCAAATATTGTACAAAACTGATCACTGTGCCATGTATAGGCAGGACAAATATTGTACAAAACTGATCACTGTGCCATGTATAGGCAGGACAAATATTGTACAGAACTGATCACTGTGCCAGGTATAGGCAGGACACATATTGTACAGAACTGATCACTGTGCCATGTATAGGCAGGACACATATTGTACAGAACTGATCACTGTGCCATGTATAGGCAGGACAAATATTGTACAGAACTGATCACTGTGCCATGTATAGGCAGGGCAAATATTGTACAAAACTGATCACTGTGCCATGTATAGACAGGACACATATTGTACAGAACTGATCACTGTGCCATGTATAGGCAGGACAAATATTGTACAGAACTGATCACTGTGCCATGTATAGGCAGGGCAAATATTGTACAAAACTGATCACTGTGCCATGTATAGGCAGGACAAATATTGTACAGAACTGATCACTGTGCCATGTATAGGCAGGACACATATTGTACAGAACTGATCACTGTGCCATGTATAGGCAGGACAAATATTGTACAGAACTGATCACTGTGCCATGTATAGGCAGGACACATATTGTACAGAACTGATCACTGTGCCATGTATAGGCAGGACAAATATTGTACAGAACTGATCACTGTGCCATGTATAGGCAGGACAAATATTGTACAGAACTGATCACTGTGCCAGGTATAGGCAGGACACATATTGTACAGAACTGATCACTGTGCCATGTATAGGCAGGACACATATTGTACAGAACTGATCACTGTGCCATGTATAGGCAGGACAAATATTGTACAGAACTGATCACTGTGCCAGGTATAGGCAGGACAAATATTGTACAGAACTGATCACTGTGCCATGTATAGGCAGGGCAAATATTGTACAAAACTGATCACTGTGCCATGTATAGGCAGGACAAATATTGTACAAAACTGATCACTGTGCCATGTATAGGCAGGACAAATATTGTACAGAACTGATCACTGTGCCATGTATAGGCAGGACAAATTTTGTACAGAACTGATAACTGTGCCATGTATAGGCAGGACAAATATTGTACAAAACTGATCACTGTGCCATGTATAGACAGGGCAATAATGTACAGAACTGATCACTGTGCCATGTATAGACAGGGCAATAATGTATTGTACAGAACTGATCACTGTGCCATGTATAGGCAGGGTAATGGTGTATTGTATAGAACTGATCACTGTGCCATGTATAGGCAGGGTAATAATGTACAGAACTGATCACTGTGCCATGTATAGACAGGGCAATAATGAACAGAACTGATCACTGTGCCATGTATAGACAGGGTAATAATGTACAGAACTGATCACTGTGCCATGTATAGACAGGGTAATGATGTATTGTACAGAACTGATCACTGTGCCATGTATAGACAGGGTAATAATGTACAGAACTGATCACTGTGCCATGTATAGACAGGGCAATAATGTACAGAACTGATCACTGTGCCATGTATAGACAGGGTAATAATGTACAGAACTGATCACTGTGCCATGTATAGACAGGGTAATAATGTACAGAACTGATCACCAGTGCGGGCTGGTGCTCAAATTTTTTTGGGGGGCGCAAACAAACTGAAAAATTCTGAAAAAAAAACTTCAATTGCAGCCTCACTGTACCATCAATCGCAGCCACTATGCCCATCAATTGCCGCCACTGTGCCATCAAACGCAGCCACTGTGTCCATCAATTGCCACCACTGTGCCCATCAAACGCAGCCACTGTTCCCATCAATTTCAGCCACTGTGCCCATCAAACGCAGTCACTGTGCCATCAAACGCAGCCACTGTGCCATCAATTGCCACCACTGTGCCCATCAAATGCAGCCACTGTGCCCATCAATTGTCGCCACTGTGCCATATCAAATGCTCCCACTGTGGCCATCAATTGCTCCCACTGTGCCCATCAATTGCCGTCACTGTGCCCATCAATTGCTGCCACTGTGCCCCATCAAACGCAGCCACTGTGCCATATCAAATGCTGCCAGTGTGCCCTCCGCCGGCCCGCCGTCTGCACTTACCTGTCTCGGTGGGACAGCTGCTCGATGTGCTCTCAATTACCGCCATTGTGCCCCATCAAACGCAGCCACTGTGCCCATCAATTGCCGCCACTGTGCCCATCAAACGCAGCCACTGTGCCCATCAATTGCCGCCACTGTGCCCCATCAAAACGCAGCCACTTTGCCATATCAAATGCTGCCAGTGTGCCCCCCGCCGGCCCGATGTCTGCACTTACCTGTCTCGGGTGGGACAGGCGCTCGATGTTTTCTCCCGTCTTCTCTTCCCGTCTTCTGCTATGATTGGACGCCTGGCGTTCAATCACAGCGCCTGTTGTTTCAGCTAATCAAGTGACAGGTAGCAGATCTGAGCACCTGATTGGCGGAGAGGCAGTTTAGTGTTAGGAAAGCGAATATTCATTCACTTTTCTAACACACAGCTGAGTGACCTGCGAGCGCCCAGCATGGAGGGGGCTTTTTTGATGCCTATTAGAGCCTATGGCTCTAATCAGGTGCTTCAAAACCACCCCCCTCCGCTGTAATTCAGGTGCCCTGCGCCCAAAAAGGGGCGGGGCGCCTGAATAGGGGGTGGCAGCGGCGGCCATAGATAGATTCATGCAATGCATGAATCTATCTATTGGTGCTAGAGGGGTGGCAGGAGAGAGGGGGCGGCGCCCGTGCGCCTTATGGACGCACCGCCACTGCGATCACTGTGCCATGTATAGACAGATAATAATGTACAGAACTGATCACTGTGCCATGTATAGACAGGGCAATAATGTACAGAACTGTTCACTGTGCCATGTATAGACAGGGTAATGATGTACAGAACTGTTCACTGTGCCATGTATTGACAGGGTAATAATGTACAGAACTGTTCACGGTGCCATGTATAGACAGGGTAATGATGTACAGAACTGTTCACTGTGCCATGTATAGACAGGGTAATGATGTACAGAACTGATCACTGTGCCATGTATAGACAGGGTAATGATGTACAGAACTGATCACTGTGCCATGTATAGACAGGGTAATGATGTACAGAACTGATCACTGTGCCATGTATAGACAGGGTAATGATGTACAGAACTGATCACTGTGCCATGTATAGACAGGGTAATGATGTACAGAACTGATCACTGTGCCATGTATAGACAGGGTAATGATGTACAGAACTGATCACTGTGCCATGTATAGACAGGGTAATGATGTACAGAACTGTTCACTGTGCCATGTATGGACAGGGTAATAATGTACAGAACTGATCACTGTGCCATGTATAGACAGGGTAATAATGTACAGAACTGATCACTGTGCCATGTATAGACATGGTAATAATGTACAGAACTGATCACTGTGCCATATATAGACAGGGTAATGATGTACAGAACTGATCACTGTGCCATGTATAGACAGGGCAATAATGTACAGAACTGATCACTGTGCCATGTATAGACAGGGTAATGATGTATTGTACAGAACTGATCACTGTGCCATGTATAGGCAGGGTAATAATGTACAGAACTGATCACTGTGCCATGTATATGTAGCGCTGGTAGATTTTTTAATCTACCGCTGATAGGTTAATCTTGTGGGTTACTTGTTAGAGGAAGTTAGATTTGCCTCTGTTCCAGCTTGGCTGAGTTGTGTGTAGTTCCACACTGTGCCGGTGGGTGTCGTTGTCACCATCGGGTGGTGTTGGAAAAGCAACGTGTTGAAGCGTATGGGTGCTCCTCTGTCCCGGAGACAACTCGGTGGAGGTGGTCCTCCGAGTTGCATTCTGGGAGAGGGTATTTATGGGACAGACGCCATGTTTAGGGGTTTCGTTTTCAGCCACCTGCTGGCCCTCCTGGCCGACAGGTATGCCTTAATAGTACCACCTTGTGGTCCTCCGTTCCGGAGGCCCACGTCGCTATGGCGTGTGGGTGGGCCCAGAAGCCAGTCTGGGGCCTACCACAGCAGCAGAGGAAGGGTCCTGAGCTGTCTATCCTGAGAGAAGAAGCTGGACAACCGAGGAGATCCCAGGGGAGGACCCGTCATGGAAGGATCATGCAGAGTGCTGGTCTGGAGAAGGGTCTGTTGACTCGGTTGGAGGACGTATCCTGAAGTAATCTTACTGCATAGTACTGCCGGGTTGGCTTAAAGGTTCAAGTACTATGTCTGACATTCATTGCAAACCAATACATCCTGTGGCAGAGGATCGTACGGGTTTTATTCCAAACAAGTCTGTGGCAGAGACTTTTATTCGTGCTACGTACTGGCTGACAATAATGTACAGAACTGATCACTGCGCCATATATAGGCAGTGTAATAATGTACAGAACTGATCACTGTGCCATGTATAGACAGGGCAATAATGTACAGTTTATTTTCCAGCGTATAGTCGACAACTCATTAGACAAACACAGGGACAAGGATTTTGATCAATAGTTGAAAGATATGGTTGCAATTTATTGATCGCGTCTCAGTTTTCACCATGCAATCTCATAATCTGATCAAATTCATCAACAAAGCATTGCTGCAGATTGCACTAGAACATAAGGCAGGAAAGGAGTGCTCTATGCACGTTTCCCACACCACAGGTGAATACGTTGCCCTTGCGATCTGCAGGCGGGTGCCACCCCACAGCAGTGCATTTTTCGGGTACCAAATCACATGATACTGCAGTTCCATGCAGTTTGGCACTGTGTGTTTGAAAAAGTGGTGCAAGCACTGCTTTTTGCGTGGTACAGTGCCTTTTTCAGCCTATTTAAACAAACAGGCTGTCAAAACTCACTGTACGGGAACACCCTGTTCCCATGCGATCCAGGTGTGAAGTGCCCCACAGTCATTTTCTGTCCTGGCCAATCAACTAAGTTTGATTGAATCTGAAATAAATGAGTCTAAGGCAGGCCATAGACGAGTCAAAAACCGAATGGAAATTCTTGATTGTTTGTTTTTCGTATCATTAGTGTGCTAGCTGCAACATGCGATTTTCGTGTCGCAATTGAAAGTGCCCGATGCAACATGTTGGATTTTGTTTCGAAAAAACAAAACAAATGATGGCACAGTTCTTTGCGCCATTTTAATTTTTCGATCAACAAAATGTTCAGTTTTCAACACATCTATGCCCTGCTTAACTACTTTAGCCCCGGACCATTATGCTGCCTAAGGACCAGAGGACTTTTTCCAATTTGGCACTGCGTCACTTTAACTGCTAATTGCGCGGTCATGCAATGCTATACCCAAACTAAATTTGCGTCCTTTTCTTAACACAAATAGAGCTTTCTTTTGATGGTATTTGATCACCTCTGCCGTTTTATTTTTTTGCGCTATAAACGGAAAAAGACCGAAAATTTGGAAAAAAAATGATATTTTCTACTTTTTGTTATAAAAAAAATCCAATAAACTCAATTTTAGTCATACATTTAGGCCAAAATGTATTCGGCCACATGTTTTTGGTAAAAAAAATGTCAATAAGCATATATTTATTGGTTTGCGCAAAAGTTATAGCGTCTACAAACTAGGGTGCATTTTCTGGAATTTACACAGCTTTTGTTTATGACTGCCTATGTCATTTCTTGAGGTGCTAAAATGGCAGGGCAGTACAAAACCCCCCAAAATGACCCCATTTTGGAAAGTAGACACCTCAAGAAAATTGCTGAGAGGCATGTTGAACCCATTGAATATTTATTTTTTTTGTCCCAAGTGATTAAATAATGACAAAAAAAAAAAAATATTTACAAAAAGTTGTCACTAAATGATATATTGCTCACACAGGCCATGGGCCTATGTGAAATTGCACCCCAAAATACATTCAGCTGCTTCTCCTGAGTACCGGGATACCACATGTGCGGGACTATTTGGGAGCCTAGCCGCGTACAGGGCCCCGAAAACCAATCACCGCCTTCAGAATTTCTAAGGGTGTAAATTTTTGATTTCACTCTTCACTGCCTATCACAGTTTCGGAGGCCATGGAATACCCAGGTGGCACAAAACCCCCCCAAATGACCCCATTTTGGAAAGTAGACACCCCAAGCTATTTGCTGAGAGGCATGGTGAGTATTTTGCAGCTCTCATTTGTTTTTGAAAATGAAGAAAGACAAGAAAAAACATTTTTTTTTCTTTTTTCAATTTTCAAAACTTTGTAACAAAAAGTGAGGTCTGCAAAATACTCACTATACCTCTCAGCAAATAGCTTGGGGTGTCTACTTTCCAAAATGGGGTCATTTGGGAGAGGGGGTTTGTGCCACCTGGGCATTCCATGGCCTCCGAAACTGTGATAGGCAGTGAAGAGAGAAATAAAAAATGTACGCCCTTAGAAAGCCTGAAGGCGGTGCTTGGTTTTCGGGGTCCCGTACGCAGCTAGGCTCCCAAAAAGTCTCACACATGTGGTATCCCCATACTCAGGAGAAGCAACAGAATGTATTTTGGGGTGTAATTTCACATATTCCCATGGCATGTTTGAGCAATGTATCATTTAGTGACAACTTTGTGCAAAAAAAAAAAAAAAAATTTGTCTCTTTCCCGCAACTTGTGTCACAATATAAAATATTCCATGGACTTGACATGACTCTCAGCAAATAGCTTGGGGTGTCTACTTTCCAAAATGGGGTCATTTGGGGGGGTTTTGAACTGTCCTGGCATTTTATGCACAACATTTAGAAGCCTATGTCACACATCACCCACTCTTCTAACCACTTGAAGACAAAGCCCTTTCTGACACTTTTTGTTTACATGAAAAAATTATTTTTTTTTGCAAGAAAATTACTTTGAACCCCCAAACATTTTATATTTATTTAAAGCAAATGCCCTACAGATTAAAATGGTGGGTGTTTCATTTTTTTTTTTCACACAGTATTTGCGCAGCGATTTTTCAAACGCATTTTTTGGGGAAAAAACACACTTTTTTAAATTTTAATGCACTAAAACACACTATATTGCCCAAATGTTTGATGAAATAAAAAAGATGATCTTAGGCCGAGTACATGGATACCAAACATGACATGCTTTAAAATTGCGCACAAACGTGCAGTGGCGACAAACTAAATACATTTTTACAAGGCTTTAAAAGCCTTTACAGGTTACCACTTTAGATTTACAGAGGAGATCTACTGCTAAAATTACTGCCCTCGATCTGACGTTTGCGGTGACACCTCACATGCATGGTGCAATTGCTGTTTACATTTGACGCCAGACCAACGCTTACGTTCGCCTTTGCGTGAGAGCAGGGGGGGACAGGGGTGATTTTTTTTCTTTGGTTTTTTCTTTATTATTTTTTTGCTTTTTTATCTTATTTTTAAACTGTTCCTTTCATTTTTTTTTAATAATTTTTATTGTTATCTCAGGGAATGTAAATATCCCCTATGATAGCAATAGGTAGTGACAGGTACTCTTTTTTGAAAAAATTGGGGTCTATTAGACCCTGGATCTCTCCTCTGCCCTCAAAGCATCTGACCACACCAAGATCGGTGTGATAAAATGCTTTCCCAATTTCCCAATGGAGCTGTTTACATCCGGCGAAATCTAAGTCATAAAATGCTCGTAGCTTCCGGTTTCTTAGGCCATAGAGATGTTTGGAGCCACTCTGGTCTCTGATCAGCTCTATGGTCAGCTGGCTGAATCACCGGCTGCATTCTCAGGTTCCCTGTTGAGACAGGAGAGCCAGAGAAAAACACGGAAGACGGTGGGGGGGGGGGGCATTAGCTGCTAGGATTGCTTTTACATGAAAGCCGACCGCTGGCTGAAAACAATGATACCAAGATGATACCTAAACCTGCAGGCATCATTCTGGTATAACCACTCAAAGTCGTGAATGGCGTACCTGAAGACAAAAAATGGTTAACAATAAAACACAGTAAACGGTAAAGTATAAAAAATTGCATACCTGAAAAGCAAACATGATAAAACATAATAACAATAAAACATTGCAGAATAGAATACAGTAAAAAAGAGCAGAACAATAGAGAGAGAATAGAGAGAGAGAGAACAATAAAACGACAACTATTTTTTTTTATTTTATATATTTTTTATTTTTTTTTACACTTTTTTTTGTAACTAACTTTTATAACTGTAACTGGTTCCAGGTTCGGGTCTCTCAAAATGCGATGGCATCTTGGGAGACCCTGTGAAAGTGTGTCCTAGTCTGTGCAATGCTGTACCCTACGCTAATACTCAACTAGTGCATGGTAGCCTTCAAAACATTCACCAATGCAAAGCCCAGGATTGTCAGGACAGGAGGGACAATAATAGCGGGTGTCACGCCTATATCCGCGCTTGCTGCAGACATGACATCTTTTTTGGGGGGGGTTCGTTGGGTAGGGGTACTCGGGAGGACATAAAGAAAATGCCTCTCATGCAGCTGACTGCATTTGGTTGGGAATGTGAATGGGGGAAGTACGGGCGATGCAGAAGCGGTGGGTTCCCAATTAGGATTGGCGAATGCAGCAGGAAGGGCACTATGGGCTGGGACGGGCCTGTGTTTGTCTTCTTCTTGGTGGCAGCGGGACACTACTTGTGCTTGCCACCTCACCAGCTTGAACTACACTTATGGGACTCGCCACATCACCAAGTGTTACTGCAGTGCTGGTTTGACTACGACCGGGGTGTACTAGGCCACTGGTGCTTGCCAGTTCACCAAAACGCTACCAAAAAAACTGTTAACGATCGCAGGGATCAGGCCTGACTCTGCGAACGCTGCAGTTATGCGTTTAGTGTTTTGTAAGTGACAATCGATACTGCACTTGGGTGGGCTGGGCTGGGCCGGGCGGAGGGGCAAAACGCAGGTGCTAGCAGGTATCTGGGCTGATCCCGCTAACACTGCCTTTTTGGGAACCCTAAACTGCTGGGGACGCTAGTATAGATCTGATCAGATCAGATATTGATCCGTTCAGATACTATACCACTAAGGGAGGCGTATGCTGCGTGCGTGGGTGTTAGCGGTACTGGCGCTAACCTGACGCTGCCTGGGGCTGGTGCTTGCCAGTTCACCAAAACGCTACCATAAAAACAGTTAGCGATCGCAGGGATCAGGCCTGACTCTGCGAACGCTGCAGTTATGCGTTTAGTGTTTTGTAAGTGACAGTGATCGATCAATACTGCACTTGGGTGGGCTGGGCTGGGCCGGGCAGAGGGGCAAAACACAGGGGCTAGCAGGTATCTGGGCTGATCCCGCTAACACTGCGTTTTTGGGAACCCTAAACTGCTGGGGACGCTATTATAGATCTGATCGGATCAGATATTGATCCGTTCAGATACTATACCACTAAGGGAGGCGTATGCTGCGTGCGTGGGTGTTAGCGGTACTGGCGCTAATCTGCCGCTGCCTGGGGCGACACATATCACCGCTGGGCGATCAGGGGGCTAAACCTTTATTCGGTAATAAACGGCGGGTGCCCTGACACTATAAAAAATAAACGAACTAACCAGCGTCACCCGTAACAGTTATACGGTGATCAGTGGTGAAAGGGTTAACTAGGGGGCAATAAAGGGGTTAAAACATTTATTAGATAGTATATGGGGGTCCCTGTCGCTATAAAACGCTGACGGCGAACCTAAATATTTACCTCCCTAACTAGCGTCACCAGTGACACTAATACAGCGATCAGAAAAATTATCGCTTAGTGACACTGGCGACAGGGGGTGATCAAGGGGTTAAAACTTTATTAGGGGGGGTTAGGGCGGTACCCTAGACCTGAAGGGGGCTAACCCTAACTGCCCTAACACAGTAACTGTCACAAACTGACATCATGCAGTAATCAGAAAAAAAAAACCTGCTTGGTGTCAGTGTGACGGGGGGGGGAGGGGGGATTAGGGGGTGATCGGGGGGGGGGGATCGGGGGGTAAAGGGGGGTGTTTTGTGTGCCTGGCATGTTTTACTGTGTGTGTAGTGTTTTACACTCACATTACAGTCTTCTCTCCTCGGCGCCGGAACGGAAATAACCGAGCTGAGGAGAGATGACATCATTGATTTGATTGGCCGGCGGCGATCGCGAGGGGGGGCCACGAACGAATGGTCTCCCCCTCATCTCTGATCGCCGCTGGTCAGAAGCGGACCGCCTCGGGCACCGGGGGGGAGGGGGTCCGATCGGACCCCCCACCCGCGGAAGGCAGATCACGTATATGTACGTGATTCTGCCTGTCCGTGCCACCTTGCCGACGTAAATCGGCGTGAGGCGGTCCTTAAGTGGTTAAGGCTCCATTCACACTTCTGCGACTTGTCATGTGACTTTGGACACTAAAGTTGCATAAAAGTCGCACCCTATGTTTTTCAATGACAACTGTTCAAATATGTGTCACTTAAAGTTGCAGCAATTTTAAAAAGGTTCCTGTACTACTTTGGTCCAACATTCATGGGACTTGAGTGCCATAGACTGCAATGTAAATGGAGGGGGGGGGGGGTGGGTTTGGATTGTTAATCGGGTGGTGCATGCTGAAGATGTTACCAATGAACTACCGTATTTCCCCAGCTTCCCCATCAGGCTCCACCCACTGTCAGCTTCTCTGGTTGCTGGGAGGCTGTTGTCTGTGATGCTGATAGTGTCCTTACAGTATATATGAACCTTTACCATGTGAAATAACCCATTCTGTTTAAAATAGAAATGCAAGTAGTCAAAATGATTGTTTATATATGTATACAGTGGGGACAGAAAGTATTCAGACCCCCTTAAATTTTTCACTCTTTGTTATATTGCAGCCAGGGCAGGACTGGGTGGTGGGGGCCCCTGGACTTGAGTCACTTTCGGGTCCTACCTTCTATACATTACTTTAAATAGAACAAAACTTTGACTGGTACCATAGACAGTGTTACATGTAAACAAAAAATGTAATTTATATCTATTTATATGATCACTGATTGAAGCTTGAAAAACTTTTTTTCCAATAAATAAATAATGATTAAAAAAGTTCGAAGTGATCATGTGTTTATTGCAATGCACAAATGTCTTGGTCAGAATGAAAATAAAACACTTATTTACTTGGAAAACATATTGAAAAACAAACAAATACCTTGTAAGGCAGCCCAGAAAATACAGATACTACACTTAGGCAGGCTCCTCCGCTCCAGGCAGCTCCTGTCACTGTCACGTCAGTTCTGAGTCCGACGTGACTGACTTAATGACGTCACTCGTTGCTAGATGCCAGGCAGCCCAGGCACTAGCAACGAGTGCAGGGTTGCCAAACCAACGGCGCAGCTCCACCCACCTCCAGGCTCCTCCTGGTCTGTCCTGCGTAATTACACATTAGAGTCTCTCTCTCGCTGATTGGTTGATGAGAGAGAGACTCGGGCAGAGCAGCGCTGCAGCCAAGTGAGGACCAGTGTGAGTCACCGCTGTTTCATCCGATCTAGCTGAAGATATATGAAGATATTTAAAACGTAAACGGGCGGGGCCCACGGGGCCCCCTATTGGGCGGGGCCCATGGGCTTGAGCCCAGTCAAGCCCAATGGTAAGTCCGGCCCTGATTGCAGCCATTTGCTAAAATCATTTAAGTTCATTTTTTTCCTCATTAATGTACACACAGCACCCCATATTGACAGAAAAACACAGAATTGTTGACATTTTTGCAGATTTATTAAAAAAGAAAAACTGAAATATCACATAGTCCTAAGTATTCAGACCCTTTGCTGTGACACTCATATATTTAACTCAGGTGCTGTCCATTTCTTCTGATCATCCTTGAGATGGTTCTACACCTTCATTCAGTCCAGCTGTGTTTGATTATACTGATTGGACTTGATTAGGAAAGCCACACACCTGTCTATATAAGACCTTACAGCTCACAGTGCACGTCAGAGCAAATGAAAATCATGAGGTCAAAGGAACTGCCTGAAGAGCTCAGAGACAGAATTGTGGCAAGGCACAGATCTGGCCAAGGTTACAAAAAAATTCTGCTGCACTTAAGGTTCCTAAGAGCACAGTGGCCTCCATAATCCTTAAATGGAAGACTTTGGGACGACCAGAACCCTTCCTATAGCTGCTATCCAGCTATCGGGGGAGAAGAGCCTTGGTGAGAGAGGTAAAGAAGAACCCAAAGATCACTGTGGCTGAGCTCCAGGGATGCAGTCGGGAGATGGGAGAAAGTTGTAGAAAGTCGACCATCACTGCAGCCCTCCACTAGTCTAGTTTTATGGCAGAGTGGCCCGGCGGAAGCCTCTCCTCAGTGCAAGACACATGAAAGCCTGCATGGAGTTTGCTAAAAAACACCTGAAGGACTTCAAGATGGTGAGAAATAAGATTCTCTGGTCTGATGAGACAAAGATAGACAAAGATAGAACTTTTTGGCCTTAATTCTAAGTGGTATGTGTGGAGAAAACCAGGCACTGCTCATCACCTGTCCAATACAGTCCCAACAGTGAAGCATGGTGGTGGCAGCATCATGCTGTGGGGCTGTTTTTCAGCTGCAGGGACAGGACGACTGGTTGCAATTGAAGGAAAGATGAATGCGGCTAAGTACAGGATATGCTGGACAGAAAACTTTCTCCAGAGTGCTTAGGACCTCAGACTGGGCCAAAGGTTTACCTTCCAACAAGACAATGACCCTAAGCACACAGCTAAAATAATGAAGGAGTGGCTTCACAACAACTCCAGGACTGTTTTTGAATGGCCCAGCCAGAGCCCTGACTTAAACCCAATTGAGCATCTCTGGAGAGACCTAAAAATGGCTGTCCACCAACGTTTACCATCCAACCTGACAGAACTGGAGAGGATCTGCAAGGAGAAATGGCAGAGGATCCCCAAATCCAGGTGTGAAAAACTTGTTGCATCTTTCCCAAAAAGACTCATGGCTGTATTAGATCAAAAGGGTTCTTCTACTACTAAATACCGAGCAAAGGGTCTGAATACTTAGGACCATGTGATATATTCCAGTTTTTCTTTTTTAATAAATCTGCAAAAATGTCAACAATTCTGTGTTTTTCTGATTTTCTGATAGCTGGATTTCTTTTTTAATAAATCTGTAAAAATGTCAACAATTCTGTGTTTTTCTGTCAATATGGGGTGCTGTGTGTACATTATTGAGGAAAAAAATGAACTTAAATGATTTTAGGAAATGGCTGCGATATAACAAAGAATGAAAAATTTAAGGGGGTCTGAATACTTTCCGTCCCCACTGTGTATACACTATATAGCCATGCTCACATTATTTCAATGTTTATTTAGCCATTAGGTCTTACCTAAATTATGGGTTCCCTTATCTTTACAATTTTGGCCTTTTAGTCCCCTTGCAGTTTGATTGTGGTGTGAAAGTTTTGCTTTGCTAGCTGTGTTCCTAATATCCCCTCCTAATTGATTAATTGCCAGATTCAACCCACACCCAACACACAGTATAAAAACAAGGCCTTTTTTTACGGGGGCACACATACATGGGGCTGCACATACAGGGGGTTCTTCCAAAGAAGTGGGGTTCTTTAAATAAGTGGCACTTCTGCTCTTGCACTTCAGCGATTTGCACAAAAGCAAACTACAACAGACTGCAGATGACCTCAATTCCAAATTAACTCGCCTTCCTCTCTGAAACATGCACTCTTTACCTCTCCTCCTCTTCACAATTGCTGCCTCTCTCCTCAAACTCTCTTTTCTTCACCCCTATGCTCCACCCCACAATCTGTACATATCACCCTCACTTCTACCCTCCCCCTATTACTGCAATTATCACCTCTTTCTAACTCTAAGCCCACTTGCTAACAAACCCCCCAGGATACTGAAGCATGTCCCCTCATACAAATCATATTCTCATATTACCTCCCTTACTCTTCTGCTTCTCCTAACCACTAGAGATATTTCCCCAAACCCTGGGCCTCCCTTATTTAACTGTGCCCAACACACCCATCACCATCACCCTACACCCTCTGGCAGTAGTCGCAATCTACGCAATTTAGTCTCCATTCCTCTTCTTCCCAACGCCAGCCTCCCTCTCTCCTGCGCCCTCTGGAACGCCCCCGCTCTGTCTGCAACAAACTCACTGCTGTTCATGACCTCTTTGTCACTAATTCCTTTAATCTACTTGCTCTCACCGAAACCTGGCTCCACGAATATGACACCCCTTCTCCTGCTTCCCTATCCCAGGGTGGCCTTCACTAGACTCACTCCCCTAGGCTTAATGCAAGGGAGGTGGAGTGGGATTCCTCCTATCCCCCCAGAGCACCTTCCAGGTTATTCACTCTCCTCCCTCTTTTTCCCTCTCATTATTCGAAGCCCACTGTACACATCTACTCTCTCCTACTTCCCTAAGAATTGCTGTGATCTACCGGCCCCCTGGACCATTATCGACTTTCCTTGATGAGTTTTCTGCCTGGGTACCCTACTTTCTCTCTTCGGAAACTCCCACAATCCTTCTCGGTGATTTCAACATCCCTGCTAATACAAACACTCCTGCTACTTCTAAACTTCTTAGTTTCACCTCTTCATTTGACCTGAAGCAATGGGTACAGGCTTCTACTCACTCTGATGGCAACACCATTGACGTTGTATTCTACCTATGCACTCCATGCAACTTCTCAAACAATCCTTTTCTTCTCTACAACCATCACCTTATTAGTTTCTCTCTCCCCCTGTCTTCCACCACCTTTCCCTCCAATCGCCTAACCATCACCCGTAGAAATTTTCGCAACTTCAACTCCTCTCTCCTCTATTCTGCTACTGACCACCTCTATGACAAAATCTCTCCCCTGTCCTGCCCCAACCAAGCCACGTCCATCTACAATAAATCCCTGTCCTCCACCCTGGACAAGCTCGCTCCCCTCACTACACGCAGAATCAGGCCTCGACCCCTACAACCCTGGCAAACAGATGACACTAAAATTCTCAAAAAACGTAGTCGCGCTCTTGAGCGTCTGTGGCACAAGACTAAGTCTCTCAAAGGTTTCAACCAATACAAATCTGCCCTCCAAAAATACTATTCTTTCCTCCACACTGCCAAGCAAACCTATTTTACAGCTCTTATTAACACCTTCTCATCCAGCCCCCGTAAACTTTTCTCTACCTTCAACTCTCCTTTGTCCTCCACCGCCTCCACCCACTGACTCACTCACTGCCCAGGAGATTGCTAATCAGTTAAAAAACAAGATTGATACAATCCGAGATGAAATCTCCACTCTACAGGTATCTCCCACAGTTAAGACCCCATGTCAACAGGTACAACTGACACTCTCCCTATTCAAATCTGCTACTACAGACGAAGTTGCTAAACTCATTTCTATCGCCCACCTAACCACCTGTCCCCTGGACCCTATTCCCTCTCAAATGCTATGGTCACCCTCTGACCCCTTCCTACACTCTCTAACCCACATCTTCAATCTCTCCCTCACCTCTGACATCTTCCTCAATGCTCTAAAACATGCACTGGTCACCCCCATACTTAAAAAGCCGTCCTTGGACCCTACCAATCTTAACAACCTACGCCCTATCTCCTTGCTCCCCTTTTCCTCTAAACTCCTTGAACGCCTGGTTTACAACCAACTGAGTGACCACCTCATTAAAAACAACCTTCTTGATCCCCTTCAATCTGGATTTTGCTCTCAACACAGAAACTGCTCTTTTAAAACTCACAAATGACCTACTAACTGCAAAAACCAACGGACACTATTCTGTACTCCTACTTCTGGATCTTTCAGCTGCCTTTGACACGGTTGACCACCCCCTCCTCCTCAAAAAACTTTACTCCCTCGGTCTCCGTGACTGTGCTCTTCAGTGGTTCTCATCCTACCTATCCCAACGCACCTTCAGTGTCGCTTACAATTCTACTTCCTCCACTCCTCTTCCCTTCTCTGTCGGGGTCCCCCAAGCTTCTGTTCTTAGACTTCTTTTATTTTCAATCTACACCTCTTCCCTGGGTCAGCTGATAGTCTCTCACTGCTTTCAACATCATTTCTACGCTGGCGACACACAAATCTATCCACCCCTCAACTCACTCCATCAGTCTCCTCACGCATCACTAACTTACTAACCGTCATATCTGTATGGATGTCACACCACTTCCTCAAACTCAACTTGTCCAAAACCGAGCTTATAATATTTCCTCCCCCACGTGCCTCTTCCCCTGACTTATCTGTAAAGAGCAATGGCAAAACCATCCACCCGTCCCCACATGTCAGGGTGCTAGGTGTTATCCTGGATTCTGAACTCTCCTTTCGGCCCCACATCCAATCACTTTCCAAAGCTTGCCGCCTCAACCTACGCAACATCTCTAAACTACGTCCCTTTCTAACCAATGAAACCACAAAGCTCCTGATTCACTCCCTGGTTATCTCCCACCTCAACTACTGCAACTCCCTCCTCATTGGCTTACCTTTAAATAGACTATCCCCCCTTCAGTCCATCATGAATGCTGCTGCCAGACTCATCCACCTTACAAACCGCTCAGTGTCTGCTACCCCTCTCTGCCAATCCCTCCATTGGCTGCCACTCGCTCAATGAATTAAATTCAAAATACTAACAATAAGTTACAAAGCCATCCACAACTCTGCCCCCAGCTACATCACTAGCCTAGTCCCAAAATACCAACCTAATCGCCCTCTCCGTTCCTCCCAGGACCTCCTGCTCTCTAGCTCCCTCATCACCTCCTCCCATATCCGCCTCCAGGACTTCTCCTGAGCCTCGCCTATCCTCTGGAATTCCCTGCTCCAATCTGTCAGACTGTCTCCAAATGTATCCACTTTTAGGCGATCCCTGAAAACTTTCCTCTTCAGAGAAGCTTATCCTACCTCTATCTAACAACTGCACTATTTTCTCCATTAGCTCATTCCCCACAGCTATTACCCTTTTGTATAACTTGACCCTCCCTCCTAGATTGTAAGCTCTAACGAGCAGGGCCCTCTGATTCCTCCTGTATTGAATTGTAATGTTATTGTACTGTCCTCCCTAATGTTGTAAAGCGCTGCGTAAACTGTTGGCGCTATATAAATCCTGTATTATAATAATAATATTGCCAAAAGCATTGGGACACCTGCCTTTACACGCACATGAACGTTAATGGCAACCCAGTCTTAGTCTGTAGGGTTCAATATTGAGTTATCCCACCCTTTGCAGCTATAACAGCTTCAACTCTTCTGGGAAGGCTGTCCACAAGGTTTAGGAGTGTGTCTATGGAAATGTTTGACCATTCTTACAGAAGCACATTTGTGAAGCCAGGCACTGATGTGGACGAGAAGGCCTGGCTCACAGTCTCCACTCTAATTCACCAAAAGGTGTTCTATCGGGCTGAGGTCAGGACTCTGTGCAGGCCAGGCAAGTTCCTCCACCCCAAACTCGCTAATCCATGTCTTTATGGACCTTGTTTTTGTGCACTAGTGCTTGGGAAATATAGGAAAACCCCCTTTACATTACACAGCCACCACATCTCTGGACCCCTTTACATTACACAGCCCCTGCACCTCTGGACCCCTTTACATTACACAACCCTTTCACCTCTGGACCCCTTTACATTTCACACCTCCCTGCACCTCTGTGCCCCTTTACATTACACAGCCCCCTGCACCTCTGGACCCCTTTACATTACACAGCCCCCCACGTCTCTGGACCCCTTTACATTACACAGCCCCCCTGCAGCTCTGAACCCCTGCACATTACACAACCCCCCCCCCCACAACTCTGAACCCCTGCCCTTTACACAGCCCCTCCACAGCTCTGGATCCCTGCACATTACAGAGTGCCCGCAGCTCTGAACCCCAGCACATTACACAGCCCTCCCAACAGCTCTGAACCCCTGCATGTTACACACACCCCTTGCAGCTCTGGACCCCTGCATGTTACACAGCCCCCCCACAGCTCTCAACCCTGCACATAACACAGTGACAGCCCCCCCCCCCCCCCAGCTCTGCTCCTTCCTGCCCTACTCGGGCATGCAGATTGGGAGACACAGCAGCACTGAACAGAGGGCGGGAGCTGCTGGAGTTAATTTTTCATATTAACAAGCTAATGATTGGTTGCTGGGACCACCTAGCAACCAACCACCTGCTGGTTAACTTGGAAAGTTAACTCTGGCAGTTCCCATCCTCTATTCAGCACTGCTCCTCTGTCTCTCTCCCCTGCTGTACAGAAGTATAGTGTCTTCACTTTCCTGCTCTGCTCTGCTGTAAGTGGCAGAGCCAATCCGGCGGCCGGTCCTGGGTGTAACTCGTGTACGGTCCCTGTCACAGCTTGCCTCTCCCTGCCCTGTCACAGCGCCGCTGCCTGAGCCCGCCCCGCTGTCACCACTTAACTCACGGGGGGGGGGGCCTGACAACCCCCCAATGTATGGCACCCTGTGGTGGACCCCTCCGTTGGTACGCCATTGCAGAAAGCTAGTCCATTTTCCTGCAATTCAATTCCAGCAACGTTGGGGCATGCTCCTAATGAGACGACGCATGGTGTCCTGGGGTACTTCCTCCCATATTTGAACCAAGGCATCACTGAGCTCCTGAACAGACTGAGCAATATAGTGAAAAATATAGATTTAATATAGATTTAAATACACAGTCCAATGATAGGATCAGCAATATAAACTTATTGGTGAAAACACAATAGTTCAGTGCAAAGATGTGCACAAATATTTGGTGGTGAAATGAAGAAGTGATCCAGTACAGTGCTTCAAAATCATCCACTGCACCCCTGTGAAATAGACACTCACCAGAAAATTTGGCTGCCATCACAGCAGCAAACACGCACTCATTGTACATCCGTCATTTGTTGTGGGGAAGGCTGTTCGGCAACTAGCACTATCTATAGCTGTAGTAAATAAAGCTCACCAGGAGCTAGATGAAGTCTCCAAAATGGCAGACGGATCACTTCCTGTTTGCAATTCCTCTAAAGAGACACCGTGATTTGAGCAGTTTGAGAGGATAAATAAACTAGTTTGACGTCTGTCACTAGAGGACCCCTTGATAACGTCCTATTGAATGAAAAGCTTTGGGAGCAGACACTAGTGCTGACGTCAGGCCACTGTCCAATACCGGGTCGGCAGTGGCACTCATTGTCATGTGTTTTTATGATTCATTTTATTTTGGCTTTTAACATACAAATCCAATAAATACTACACTATGGAGACTTCACCTGGCTCCCGGTGAGCTTTTTTTCTACAGCTACATCTGGATGGTGCGAGTTGCTGAACAGCCTTCCCCACAACAGATGGCGGATCTACACTGAGTGCGTGTTTGCTGCTGTAATTTTTAACTACATTGTTTTCACTACATTGTTTTTTTTTATTGTTGATTTCCATCTACAAGATTGGACATATATATATTTCACTTTAGCATTTTTTTACTTTAACACTTTTTTAGACTTTATTTTAATGTGCTGTCCATTTATAACACAATATTCTCATCTCATCGCTGTTCATTTACTTTTGGCGCTACACACTTTTTCTACATAAAGATGGCCTAGGCTATAAGAAGATTGCCAAGATCCTGAAACTGAGCTGCAGCACGGTGGCCAAGACCATACATTTAGCCACCGTTCACACCTATGCGAATTAGATGTGGCTTACACCGCATCCAATTTGCAGGACATTTTAAAATGCATTCATTTGAATGTATCTGGTTCACATATGTGCGTTGCATTTTTTGGGCATTGCGGTGCGAACTACAAGCCTATTATCTCCTATGGGAACGCATCTGATTCACAGATGCATTGCGTTCTGAACAAGGATTTTCTCCTTCTCCTCACTACACCTCCCCCTCTCCTTCCCCCTCTCCCTGCTCACTGATCCGCAGCTACAACACAGTGAAACCTTTGAACAACTGATTTTTATCTTCCCAGTGAAACCTGAGCTTCAGTTCGCACCGCACATGTGTGAACCCAGGCTAAAAGGACAGGTTCCACTCAGAACAGGCTTCCTTGAGTGGTCCCACCAGCTGACCATAGAGCTGATCAGAGACTGGAATGGCTCCAATCAGCACTATGGTCCAAAAAACTGAAAGTGATGAGCATTTTGTCACTTCCAGTTGTCCTGCTGAATTGGACAGTGAGTGAATGGGAAGTGCTCTTTACAGAGCAGCTTCCTGTTCATTCACAAATTGAAGCATATTAACCAGTCTACTATGCTTCAGCTATGAATGAACACAGTAGTGATCGGTACACAGTAGATCACAGCTGCATCAAGTACACAGGTGAATCAGAGCTGCAAGAATGGGCAGAAAGTGAGGTGGTGTTATTGGAGTACCTGAAAGGTGTGAGGGTATGGCGGAACTGGAACCAATCCCTGTGTGTGGCCCTCCCTGCAGCAAGGAGTAAACAGGTGGATCAGAGCAGTGGGGGGAATGGCAGTAATTAGAATGGCAGGGAAGGGGGGTGCTGGGTGTAGATATTGGAACTGATCCCCCTGCAGTTCAGCCGGCTGCAATTTTGCTGCACGTGTTGGTAAAGCTGCCAAAATGGGTGGCAGGGATTTCTGAATCTGGCACAGGCCATTTTAATGGGTCATCCCATCACAAAAGTGTCATTAGGGCTTTATTGAATTTCCCCCACTTCTATCAAAATTGATCAATTTCAGCAAAATTTGTCTGAATGGTCTGAACGGACAATATGGTCATAGGAAAGTAGATAGATCGATATAATTGTTACACATATGGAACATTGAACAATCTTTTCGTGTTATGCTGGTATTCAAACAATTGTTCATTAATTTACCTTTGGTGGAAGGAGGTATGATATATATCATTTTTTTTTTTAAATCAAGACAAATTTGAAAGTAATGTTTAGTAAATACAAAAAGCATTTAGCAAATATTAGCAATATTTTGTTTTCATTTTTATTTTAATGTTGTGAATACCCTACAAAGTATGTGTGTACATAGAAATATCTTAAAACAACATAAAACAACAACATAAAACAAAAAAAATGTAAGAATAACAGTTGAAAATGTACGTTGCTTAATCTGTAATAAAGTACTAGTGTACTTGCATATCATTTTATAGATATCTTTTTTAAAACGTTTTTGTAGATTACAGTATGTCCCATAGGATCTGAATGGGTCGATAGTTTCTTAATTTGCTATTCCAAACTTGTTTTCGATCAATTTTGAAAATATGGTCCAATCCCACATATATATGCGTTTTTAATTAGTGTGTTGGTGCCTGATCAGTTTTTTGATCATAATTTGCCCGTAGACAGTAGATTGAATGGCAATACATTTGTATAAAAAATCATTCAATGTATGGCCACCATTAGGATTCAATAACATGAGCCCAGTTGGTCTGTGTTGGACAGCATTGTCCAATCTAGTCCTAAGGCTGCATTCACACCTGAGCATTTTGGAGCTTGAAGCTCCAAAATGCTGGAGGGGGAAAAATCAATGATTTTCTATGGACATGGTTCACATCTCCACTCCAAATCGCCTGAAGCCAAACGCCTGAAGCTCAAACAAGTTCTGAAGATTTTTTTGACGCTCAAATTGGGGCAGATTTGGGCGTTTTTGGCGTGTTTTTATTCCCATAGGAATGAATGAAAACGCGCATTGAAGCGTTTTTGCGCAATTTTTTGCTCAGATGAAAATTTTTACAAATTAAATAGTAATAATATATGAATATATAAATGTAAAATAAATAGGCAAATAACTAAAAAACATCATAAATAAGTAAAATAAATTAATAATATGTAATAATGCATTATTAATAATTAATAACCTCTAACCTTAAAAAAATATTAAATACATTATTATTATTAATATTATTGTTATTATTAATAATAATAATAATAATAAAAAAATAAACACCCAAACTCGGAAAAAAATACATTATTAATAATAATAATAATAATTTATTTTGTGTTGGGGTGGTGTTTAGTTATTTATTATTATTTTATTTTTTTTAAGGGGTAAGGTTTAAAGTTAAGGGTCAACTATTTATTTATTGTGACTTATGCCCTGTACACACCCTGTACACGGTTTTCTCGTCGGAATAAACTCTGAAGGTTTTTCCGACAGAGTTCCGACGGAATTCCGCTCAAGCTGTCTTGCATACACACAGTCACACCAAATTCCGAGCGTCCAGAACGCAGTGACGTACAACACGTACGACGTGCATAGAGTGAGTGAAATGTAATTTTGTGACATTTCAATAAAGTCAAAAAAGTAAACAGTGTAATGCATTGTAACAACGAATAACACTGCCCCTACACAATGTGCACAAGTTTGCACACATTTCATAATATAATATAATATAATATAATACTACATAATACCACATTTGGCACCTTTCAGGGGGGGAGGGGGGAACAGGGACCTGTTTTTGACAGGTCCCCTTCCCCACCTTCGGGAGATGGGGCTGTGGTGCTGTCTCTCGGAAGTTCGACCCCCTCCTCCTTCCAACGCCGCCGGGCCAATTGAAAAGCGTGCTTCGCGCATGCGCAGTAGGGAAACGGCTGTGAAGCCGAAAGGCTTCACTGCCAGGTTACCTTGCCGGCAATGGCGACGGCCCCACCCGACAGTCGAGCCGAAGATCGGCTGCGGTGCCGACATTGCGGGCTCCCTGGACAGGTAAGTGTTCATACTTTAAAGTCAGCAGCTACAGTATTTGTAGCTGCTGACTTTTAATTCTTCTAGGTGTGGGCGGACCTCCACTTTAATGAAGGACATCTATATATTGTAGCAACTTGAAATAATTCATAAGTGATGACCTAAGATGGATTAAATAAAAAATGGGTAAGAACTTTGTTCTATTCTAATGCACACTTCATGACTCCAATAAAAAAATATCAAGAAACCATGATCCTAAGTGCATATACATTTTGCGCATCACTTCAGCCACATTATTTACTGTCGTCCAAGTGCTTAGGAAACGATAAGAAATGTATGAACAGTAATCCTATTTAACCCATCTCCAAATGGTCAATCAAAATGTGTGGTCCAGAATACCAAAGTTGCACTCAACTGAATTGTCGTTGGCCACTAAAACAATAAGCTTGCAATTTTTTACTAAAAAGAGGAAGAATAAAGTGACTCTTTTGAAACAGGTTAGGAGGTGATTGATAAACCCAAGAAAGGAGCTACCCCACCTGAGTTATTCATACACTATGATGATCCATCATTTATGTACTTCTTAATTGCAATTTTTGTTTTATAGAGCTATGGAACAGTGCAGGTGCCACATTTTAAGTAATATTCTTGTTTATTTTAGTTATGATCAAGCGCTGACAAATTACACAGCGCTTTACATATATTGCACATTCACATCACCCCAGCAGAAGTCTTTGAGGACGAAACGCGTTGGGTTTCTGTGGATTTTACCCTCACCATCACCTACTGCGCAAAAATTTTTAATCTTGAGACTCTTTACCATGTTTTTGAGCCTAGTTTTTACCGCCCCATTTTTTTGTACCTTATTGCAAAAAGCTCATTTTTAATAAACGTCGCCACGTTTAAGAAAGATTTACACTATGTGGAAGTTTTTTTCTTTTCTTCTTGTTTCACCTACAAAAATGGTGTTGGCTGCTGAGAAATAGGTTTTCGTTACCTGAAGATTTTTGGTTGACCCCGGCTTCCAGCTGTGCCTTGCCAAGGACGCACCACTAGATGACATCTGGGAAAATTCATCGAGCCAGAGGCGTACCTTCCGGTGCCACCAGGGAATTCCTATCCAGGAACGACATACGGCTTTACAGCCCCACACCGCTTGACGGTACAAAGCTCGTTTGACTCACCGCCAAGGGCCTGTGAGTCCACCTGATCTGGTAAGGGCATGGGAATGTAGGCCATACAAATAATAATTAATAAACCATATATAAATAATAAATAAATTAGACCACGCAAAGAATTAACTCATATAATTTATTTAAAATCTTTATTATATCTAAATGATATATATATATATATAATTCTTTTTTTTTTTTTTTTTTTTTGGTAATACAAATGGCCGCGGCACTTTTATTGGTATACTAATAAATAAATAAATAAATAAAATTATTCCTTAAATTCATAAATAATTTAAAATTAAAACTTTAAATATCAATTAATATCTCGCTCAGTCATAGAACTCGAGCGAGTACACTGAATAAAAAACATCAAAGTCCCCCCTTGATCCAAGGGTGACAAACCACATAAAAGTGCTGCGACAGGGTGGGAGGGAGGGGAGCTCGCCAAATCACTCCGGGACACACTCTGACAGGAGCCTTACTGCGGGGGTCTTATATAGCCCTACCTCACATGCCCATACTTTGAAAACACGTGTTTTTCCCGCTCAAAGTCACGTTGTTCCCGCCCGCAAAACTCGTGTCCTGTCATGACTAGCCTTAAAGGGACAGTAACACCAGAATTTTTTTTTTTTTTTTTTTTTATTATTTAACTGCCACAATCCCATGCTGTGAGCATCTAATTAAATGCCCACTTATTTCATGGGAATGTAGGCCGTACAAATAATAATTAATAAACCATATATAAATAATAAATAAATTAGACCACGCAAAGAATTAACTCATATAATTTATTTAAAATCTTTATTATATCTAAATGATATATATATATATATAATTAATTTTTTTTTTTTTTTTTTTTTTGGTAATACAAATGGCCGCGGCACTTTTATTGGTATACTAATAAATAAATAAATAAATAAAATTATTCCTTAAATTCATAAATAATTTAAAATTAAAACTTTAAATATCAATTAATATCTCGCTCAGTCATATAACTCGAGCGAGTACACTGAATAAAAAACATCAAAGTCCCCACCAGCCGATTTTTGTTTCAATCAAAACAAAAAAACGGCCTACCCCATAACCGCGGCCATTTCAATCATGGATTGTAAATCCAAATTAAAAATATCTAGACCAATATCCGACAAGTGAACTCCGTCTTGTCTATAAAGGCCTGAAAAACCTCCTTCTAAATCTACATGGCGAAATGAAAAGCCGTTCAAAAGAGGCAAGCATTTTGCAATAGAATGATTCACACGCTTACGGATCTTCTCCAAAGGTTTATTCTCTGAAGAGGATAACCAAATAAGACGCGGAACCATTTCTGAAAAAATTATCCGAGTGCGTGGAAAAGATAGCTGTATCCGATGTAAATCATTTTTTATCATAAAAATTAAATCCAACGTTTTCATCTTACCCACATCATTGCCACCTAAATGTAAAATAATAACTGCAGGATTGGGCCATAACTGAGCCAAATTTGAAAGATGAAGGTTAAGATTCGTCCATTGTAACCCACGAATACCTTTCCAAAGAATGCGAAAAGATGCAGGAGAAAAAGATAAGTTGGATGTATAACAGCGTCTGCATGCTCTTTTGTGGGCCCAATGAACAAATGAGTGTCCAATTATCCAAACGAAAATTTTTTTACCTAAAATTAGAGAGACAAATTAGGACGAACATAGATATTAAAGCGATTAGATTCCCACCTCCCCAACTGCATAATAATAGCATCATCCAGGCCCAATCTGGCTGCTTCCGTGGCTGCTCCAATACGAAATGAATGGGTTGAAAATTTTAAATGAGAAAGGTTTAAATGAGACAAGCATTGTTTAAAAATAGCAGAAAATTGAAATTTTGTGAGGGGAAAAAAGTCTAAATGAACCAAAAAATTACCTGAACATGACGGTCTTGAGGAAAGATAATTCGAAATTACCTTATAAGGGCAAATAATAGGATCGCCACAAGCATGCAACGTTAACCAGTGCCCTTTACCCATAACGTCTGTCTTGGATTTACTAATAAAAATCCTCACAACACCTGAGGAAACTGAAACATCTTCAAATTTTAAACCAGAAAGACCCTGTTTATTATTTGGAACTAGCTCAGAAATACGAAGCGCCGCGAAGAACATCAGAACGAATGCTGAATGAAATAACAACGCTTCATATTCGGAACTACAAACCAAAAGTGTTGCTAAACAAAGCCTTTTTAAAAGATCTAATGAAACTGGCCTTCTGGAATCAGGTGTAAAAGTCTTTTTCCTGTAACCTTTTGACGCCTGACGAACAGAGAAAAAACTTTTACATTCTGGTAGATTATAAAATTTTAAGAAAAAGGAAATTCCTGCTATACTTTTATTAATATGGTGAAAAGATAGCTTCTGTTGCATCAGTGAACAAAGAAAAGCCAAAACCGTTTGTTCTGTGGGATCATAACCACAGAAACCTAATTCATCGTTAAACAACAGCCACCTATTCCATGCAACTGAATATTCAGTCCATGTTTTAGGAGCCACAGAATATTGAATAGCAGAAAAAACCGTGGCTAGATCAAATCCCACAGATGACTTGGGCAAGAATGACCGACTAGATCCGCTTCCGGAAAAATTTGTCTGAAACGAACCATCTGGAAACGAGATAATGCGTCAGCTACTACATTATGTTTTCCAGGAACGTGTTTTGCTTTAACCCAAATATTATATTTTAAACATAATAAGACAAAATAACGCAACAGCTTTATCACAAAAAGTGATTTTGAAGAGAGACAATTTAACGCAAAAAGCACCCCTTTGTTATCTGAATGAACTAAAATCCTCTTATTAGCAAAATATTTTCCCCAGATCTCAAAAGCCACAATAATGGGAAATAATTCCAACAAAACAATATTTTTTGTCGCCTTAGAATTAACCCAAGATTGAGGCCAAGAGCCACAGCACCAGTGAGTACGCCAAATAGCTGCAAAACCATGTGATCCCGCAGCATCTGTGTACAATTCCATATCCGCAGAAAAAACAAATTCTTCCTGAAAAAAGGTTCGACCGTTATAGTCCATAAGGAATTGAGACCAAACCAAAAGGTCATCTTTGAGATCCGACGTAAGGCGAACGTGCGAAAAAGGTGATTTTAGACCCCACATTGCCAATGCCAATCTCCTAGAAAAAATGCGGCCGACGGGCATAATGCGAGACGCAAACGCTAGTAACCCTAAAAAAGATTGCAGTTCTTTTAGTAAAACCTTCCTGCGACGTAAAAAATAGCAAATTAAATTTTGAAGGCGAGAAATTTTTAATAAAGGAAGTTCATACTGAAACAAGTTAGAATCAATTTTAATTCCTAAAATATTCCATGACTGGTGCTGGAAGAAAAGTTTTTTCTAGAGCAATAGGAATGCCAAAAAATTTTGAAATGGCTAAAAATAACTGTAATAATAATGCACAAATCGGCGAGTCTGGGGGGCCTATAAAAAGAAAATCATCCAGATAATGGATAATGCTCTCACAGCCAGATTCGTGCATAACTACCCACTGTAAAAATGTAGCGAAAGTCTCAAAATATCTACAAGATAATGAGCATCCCATAGGTAAGCACATATCATAGAAAAATGCTCCTTCAAAACAAAAACCCAAGGAATTAAACGATTCCGGTGAAATAGGCAATAACCTGAATGCAGATTGAATGTCTGATTTTGCTAATAAAGCACCATTGCCAAATTGTCTTATTAATGCAATGGCATCATCAAATGTAGCATAGGTCACAGATGCCAATTCAGTATCAATCTCGTCATTAAGGGAATTGCCCTTGGGGAAAGAAAGATGGTGTATCAATCTATAAGAATTTGGTTCTTTCTTTGGAACTATTCCCAAAGGAGAAATACGGAAGTTCTTGAAAGGAGGGAATAAAAAAGGACCTGCCATTCGGCCTGCTAAAATTTCTTTTATCAATTTAATTCTAACTATCTGACTATAAGCTTGTACAGATTTAAGATTATCTACTATCTTACAACCTAAACCAGTAAAAACTGGTAGTTGAAAACCAAAAGAAAAACCGTTAATTAAAACTTCCGCTTTCACCTTGTCTGGATATAGCAGTAGCCAAGGATACATTCTTTCCAGCTTCACTGGTGTGTACGCTTTTTGAATTGTCCCTGTTCTGAGTATAGGAATGGGTCCTTTTGAAACATTTTGATAATGGGTGATTCCCAAAACAAAAAGAGCACTCGTGCTTGTAACGACACGAAGTAGCCCATTTGCACTGGGACTCATTAAAAGCATAACATATACCCTTTTTATAAACAGTAGATGCATTTTGAGCATTAATCGATGGTCTATTGAAAACCGGTTTTGTCGGAAGGATAAGGTTTAACCATAAACCCACATCCTTCATACCCCATTTCAACGTGGGATAAATAGCTAATTTTTGGCGGAATGACTCGTCATAATTATACCAGCCAAAACCTCCAAAATTTTTATAAGCCTCAAGAATATGCTCAAGATGTTGAAACAAACCACTACATCTTTCCGGGAACTTCTCACCAAGCACAGCCGAAAAGATACAGAAAGCCTGCAACCAATTGTAAAAAGATTTAGGTGCTGGTCGACGCCTAAGATTCTTCAGTTCTTTTATCATGTTTTTGTATAAATTCTTGATTATTAGGAAGCAATGTTAACAAATCAATAAACTCACCTTTCCAAATTTTTTCTTTTATATGTGTCGCTAAATGAAAACCCAAAGGTGAAATATCACATGGTAAAACTTCTTTGTAACATGTTTCAGGAACATGTGATAAAACAGGTGATATAACAGTATTCTCTGTAACATTACTAATCAATGGATTATTTACCGCAGAAGAGCAATCTACAGGCTTGTTAATGTTAACTGTACTAGCCCAAACACTGGCAGGTGAGGAAACATTAGCAGAACAATTAGGATTACTTAAAGACTCAGTGAATTTAGAAAGTGAATTAAGTAACTGTGACAACAAAAGTTGTTGTGTTGACTCACCATGCTGAGCAAGATTACTAGTAGAAATAACGCTGGTTGCACTATTAATCTGTGAATCAGCCTCCGCAGCGGCTTCCGTGTGCGTTGCCCTCTGATGAGCCATCGCGGTGTCCAGCTGAGACAGCCTAGACGCTTGCGACGCCGTTGGCATAGCAACCTCCGATGTAGCTTCCCGGGGAACCTGTAAAGAAAAAGGAGACATCCTATCCGTAGGTGGAGACTTCCGCGATAGCTCTCTCCGTCCGGTGACCCACGCAGGGGATGGAGAAAAAGCCCTCTTCTTTCTGCGCACGCGCTGCCCACTACGTAGCTGCTCATGGCCGACCTCCACCTCTTCACTGCGCGTGTGGGACTCTACCTGTTCTCGCGATACTTCAGAAGATACCGGACGCTCTGAGGGTAAGCTGCGTTGAATCCTTCTGGGGCGAACAGTCTGGCTGGGAGAGGGGGGAGTAATAGGCGATGCCACCGGCCCACCATCCTTCTCTATACTAACAGGATAAGTTAGTAGGTTTTCTTCTGCTTCTATGTTCGGCGCTGGCTCCGCTGAAAATTCAGATAAGCATTTCTTCAGCCATTCTTCCCCTCCTTCCGACGCCGCTCTTTCCAAGACCTGCCGCAATAGCGTCTTCATGACCTCACGTGATAGGTGAGCTCCTGTATTATAGCTCTGGTATTATAGCCTGTGGAGCTCGCCAAATCACTCCGGGACACACTTTGACAGGAGCCTTACTGCGGGGGTCTTATATAGCCCTACCTCACATGCCCATACTTTGAAAACACGTGTTTTTCCCGCTCAAAGTCACGTTGTTCCCGCCCGCAAAACTCGTGTCCTGTCATGACTAGCCTTAAAGGGACAGTAACACTAGAATTTTTTTATTTATTTTTTTATTATTTAACTGCCACAATCCCATGCTGTGGGCATCTAATTAAATGCCCACTTATTTCATTATATATCTGTTCCTTTTTGGGCCAAAGTCACCACTCTAAGGGAAGAACCTACCTTTGAACAGGGATACGTTCAACAGTCCCTGTTTACCACAGCCTATTGAACTTTTTACACCAAGATTGACATCTAGTAATCTTATACCTAAGATGGTGGACTTTAAATATGCTTGTATCTATGTACTTACCACTTTGATGGACTTTTGACTACATATTTATTTATTTTTTGGGAGGCATAATACCTGGTATACATCATTGTATTAGCCTTAACAATATTTTGTCCTTTAGCTTCCTTTTCTTGCTTGATTAGAATTTGGAGTTAAACCTCCAAGTACCAGTCTGATAGGTGTTCCCTATCTGTGAGGATACGGAACATCTACTTTCTAACACCCTTACTTACTTAGCATACAGATATTGATATATCTTTGCACGTATTTCCTATTAATGTTGAACTCACCTATGGGGAAGTGTGGGTGGGAAAAGTGATATCTCCCTCATCCTAACTCCTCCCCTTCTCCTCTTCTTCTTTTTTATAAACACCTGATAAGGTTAACACTACCTCTTACGAGGCATTATCACTAGCGCCACACTTTATATATATTGTTTCACATATACACGGGTCAAGTTGTTGTGTTGGCTGCTTTATTTTCTGTGAGTTGGCGCAAATTTTTTGTATACACATTCACATCAGTACCTGCTCTAAAGGAACTTACAATCTAAGGTTCCTAGCTCACATTCATACATACGCAAGCCAATTTAGTCTGGAGCCAATTAACCTACCAGCATGTCTGTCAGGGAAATGGCCGTAGGAGAGCTGGCATGTTGCCAATACTGGTAATGGGCACATCTGGCGCATTCCCAAGTGCGTGACGCCACGAATGGGCAAACGTGCATGCGCAACGGTGCTAGTTGGCAAACGCGCAACGGCGGGCGCACAACGTGACAGATGCGGCCACTTCCTGGCTTATATAAGAATGCTGCTGAGCCCATCAGATTGCTGGATTGTCATCAGCCTTCCTGTGTTCCTGAGTCTCTGTGCATATTCCCTTAGATTTCCTGTTGTGACCCGGCTTGCTCCTGACCTGTCTTATCTGCCCTCCTGGCTTTGACCCCCTGGCTTGTTCTACTGACTCTGCTGATGTCTCCAGTGTATGACCCCAGCTAGTATTACGGACTTTGCTACTATTAGCTATTCCTTGCTTGCCTTCCTGTGTATGACCTTGGCTAGTTCCTGTTCCTGCTACCTGCCTTCACTTCCTGGTGGATCTACCATGTTTGACCCCTGGCCTGGCTTTCACTACCGTCTTCTGTGTGCACTGCTGCAAAGTACTACTGAGGTTCCCTAAGAGACTTCTGTCCAGCTGTGTATCCTGCCTCATCCAGTATACATCAGGTCACCACCAGTCCTACTTTTCAGTACCCATCTGGCAACCTGTGCTTCTTTGGGCACTGCATCTCCTGTACCATCTTCATGGGTGTACTGCACTACACAAGAGGAGCCCTCTCAGTACTTCGGCATCCGACCAGGTACGTGACAATGTCTTTGGAGTGTGGGAGGCAACCAAGGTACCTGCAAGAAACCCACACAGATACAAGGAGAACATACAAACTCCTTCAAGGAAGTGCTGTGGCTGGGATTTGAACTGGAAGAAAAGAACGGCTGCACACCACAGGAATGTTACAACGATTGTATTCCAAAAAGTAGCAATAAACAGCCAACAAAGACAGAGTGTCCGAACCTAGGAGGTGGCACGTGCATTTCACACTGACCTCAGTGCTTCTTCAAACCTCAAATTGGGATTTGAACTGACAACCCTAGTCCTGCCAGGTGGAAGTGCTAATCACTTAGCGACTGTGCTGCCCCCAAGTCATGTTGTGTGCATTGTCAATGAGGTGGCTTCCTCTGTATTGGCTGAATTAAGTAATTGTGTTACTGGAAGGGCCATCTACAGTAAATCATGTGTGAGAGAGGCCAAAGTGTACATACTCATCCAACCACATTGTTATGTTTTTGACTGCTCTTACTGATCCAATTTTCATTGGTCATCATTGTGTTTTCCTGGGAAATAAACCCTGTATCTTACAATGGATTGAGTTCATGGTCCTGGTTTAGTGTACTTGTAGGAAACCCCTGGAGTTGGACCATAATGCTACTGTGGGGGTGCCCAGCTACAATCCGAAAATGGATGAAATACAGATGTAGCGCACAGGTCAAATTGGTCTGGCAGTTCTATACCCTGATAGGCACACAACAGCCAAGCACCTGACATTTCCCACACACTTAAAACAGGCCTTCAAGCTCTTTTTTTGTTTTTTTATTTTTGGGTAGAACTTGGATAAAGTGAGGGTGAGCCTAGTACTCCAGTAACTGTAAACTTGACAATGGGGACTAAGACTTCAGGGTGAAGGCACCCCCTTTGAAGTGTATAGATAAACAGTAACCCCTCAACAGGTATGAAGTCCAGAATGTAGAAAGTAAGAGCTGTGATCTCCCAGGACAGCTAAGGAAAGTCTTTAGATCCAGGAGGCTGGTACTCACTGTTTCCTGATCTCAGTGCAGAGATTGGCAAGGTCAGTCAACTTCTATACTCCAGCAGCCTGTGTCTGGGATCTTTAAGAGGCTTTCTGAGATGCTCCAGGAGGATAGAGCAGAAGTCCCCAATCCCACAGAAGGTGTTTGCGGTTCTAGGTAGATTTCCCAAGAATTCCACAGCCCTCAGGCTAGGTCTTACTCCCCCAGAAACAACAGAGTTCTGTTGTGGACTCTAGCCCATTTATACCCCTCTCAGCCCCCTGCTGGTCACCTGCCATATTAATCAGGGATTGGCTAGGGAGATATTAATTTGCAGGCTGGGGTCATATCCTCCTGCCCACTATGTCCCAGGGTCCCCTGGGAGACAGGGGGAAGTAATTTATCCCATACCTATAGAGCCCAGAGCAGACCATACTAATCAAATTGCATCCTCCCTAAAGACAATAGCTCTATGGGGCGCTACACAGATTAAATCAGTACATTTTTGAATAAGCTGTACAGAGAACCCTGTTCAGCAAACAGATGACCCTTGCATGAGGTCAAGTTTTGTATTCTCCCGGCTATCTCTTCTCTGGCATTTATCAATTCTGGTATATATAAGAGAACAGATCAGACCATCTTTTATTTTCGACAAGGTCTGATAGTATTTGTAAACAAAACATTGCAGTTGTTGTTGCACCATTGTGCCAGGTGATGAAATGTTTCCTCTGGGATTAATGTCATTATGCTAATAACATCCCATATGGAGCCACCTGGCATGTGATCACTCTCTGTTTGGATGTGATCGCTTATGTGAGGGTAGGAGAGGACACAATCTAGGGAGGATTTTTAAAATGTAAAAGCTTGTTTTGAAAAAAAAAAAAAAAAAGTACGCATATCTACAGTCTGGAATGTTTCCTATGATTTCCATTTGCAATAAAAATGATAGGCCATGCTTGCCAATGTTTCCTGTTACTACGAAGGGTACATACACTCAAGCTGTACTACCACATTTATTGATTACTACTAGTACTTTACTGCTTCCAGTCTTCTAAATAGCAATCCTCAAAGTATGTTCTCTTTCTGTCATTAGAGACTCATTTGTATGTCTATAAAACAGTCTTGGTGCTGGGTTTCTAGATGCATCTCGTAAGAGTGAAATATGCCACCCACAACAGTGCTAGTCCATTCCGCCTAACCAGGATCAATTTTTATTTTGCATTGATGAATACTAAACACATAACAGACTTCTTACCAATTAATCAACATCATTAGCTGACTTATAAACAACCATTTGGTCCAGATAATATATAAATGTAAGTTTTAAAGGAACCCTGAATAAGAACTCTATGCGTTGCCTATAAAAACTAACATTAAAATAAGTGAAGATTGCAATGTAATAATATGATCCTTACTTTGGATAGCAATGTTATTTTCTTCTTTACAGATTATTACTATTTTTCTAAAAGGTTATACCGCTTACATCATTACCCTTAATATGCTCCACTCCTATAGTATTGAACTTAGTGATGTAAGTAAGGAAGCTAAAGGGGCTGATTTATTAAAGGCAAAAAGGCTGTTCATTTTTCAAAGGAAATTGTACTTTGCCAAGATATTTGCCACAGAGCTTAACCACTTCAGCTACAGAAGGTTTACCCCCCCTGCATGACCAGGCCATTTTTTTTGCGTTACTTTAACTGACAATTGCGCTTGTGCAACTCTGTACCTAAACAAAATTTATGTCCTTTTTTCCCCACAAATAGAGCTTTTTTTTTGGTGGTATTTGATCACCTCTGCGGTTTTTATTTTTTGCACTATAAACAAAAAAAAAAAAATAGCTATAAAACATATCCAATAATAAATGTAAAAAAATCTAATGTCTTCAACAATTTAGGCCAATATGTATTCTGCTACATGTTTTTGGTAAAAAAAAATCCCAATAAGCGTATATTGATTGGTTTGCACAAAAGTTATAGCGTCTACAAACTATGGGATATTTTTATTTATGTATTCATTTTTATACTAGTAATGGCGGCGATCAACAACCTATAGAGGGACTGCGATATTGCGGCAGACTAACTGACACTTTTTGGGGACCAGTGACACCAATACAGTGATCAGTGCTAAAAAGTATGCACTTTTACTGTACTAATGACACTGGCAGGGAAGGGGTTAACATCAAAGGGCAATCAAAGGGTTAAATGTGTGCCTGACCAGTGCATTACTACTGTAGGGGAGGTGTTTGTACTAGGTGAAGGCATGGATGGTCTATGTCTTCTGTAGTGACAGAACGGCGATCTGCCTTGTTTACATAGGCAGTCCGTCATTCTGCCTGTGTACCAAGGGATCAGTGAGAGCCGGCAGACATAGAGTCCGCCGTGCCCGCCAATCGGCTCCAGCCAAGGCAACCATCAGAAATTGTGGGGCCCCTTACACAGCTTTAGGCCTGCCCCCCCCCTCCCCCCCGAGCCTGACCACCAACATTCCCCAGGACCTGCCCACTGGCCGCTCCACAGAATCTGCCCACTAGCCATCCCACTAAGTCCCACATTGCCTCAGTCCCCCTAACACCTGTACGCTCTCAGCCCCCTCACACCTGTATGCTCTGAGCCCCCCTCACACCTCTACACTCTCAGTCCCCCCTCACACCTGTACGCTCTCAGCCCCCTCACACCTGTACGCTCTCAGCCCCCCTCACACCTGTACGCTCTCAGCCCGCCTCACACCTGTACGCTCTCACCCCCTCACACCTGTATGCTCTCAGCCCCCCTCACACCTGTATGTCTCAGCCCCCCTCACACCTGTATGCTCTCAGCCCCCCTCAGACCTGTACGCTCTCAGCCCCCTCCCACCTGTATGCTCTCAGTCCCCCTCACACCTGTACACTCTCAGTCCACCCTCGCATCTGTACACTCTCAGCCCCCCTCACACCTGTACGCTCTCAGCCCCCCTCACACCTGTACGCTCTCAACCCCCTCACACCTGTACGCTCTCAGCCCCCCTCACACCTGTACGCTCTCAGCTCCCTCACACCTGTACGCTCTCAGCCCCCTCACACCTGTACGCTCTCAGCCCCCCTCACACCTGTACGGTCTCAGCCCCCCCTCACACCTGTACGCTCTCAGCCCGCCTCACACCTGTACGCTCTCACCCCCTCACACCTGTATGCTCTCAGCCCGCCTCACACCTGTACGCTCTCACCCCCTCACACCTGTATGCTCTCAGCCCCCCTCACACCTGTATGTCTCAGCCCCCCTCACACCTGTATGCTCTCAGCCCCCCTCAGACCTGTACGCTCTCAGCCCCCTCACACCTGTATGCTCTCAGTCCCCCTCACACCTGTATGCTCTCAGTCCCCCTCACACCTGTACACTCTCAGTCCACCCTCGCATCTGTACACTCTCAGCCCCCCTCACACCTGTACGCTCTCAGCCCCCCTCACACCTGTACGCTCTCAACCCCCTCACACCTGTACGCTCTCAGCCCCCCTCACACCTGTACGCTCTCAGCTCCCTCACACCTGTACGCTCTCAGCCCCCTCACACCTGTACGCTCTCAGCCCCCCTCACACCTGTACGGTCTCAGCCCCCCCTCACACCTGTACGCTCTCAGCCCCCCTCACACCTGTAAGCTCTCAGCCCCCCTCACACCTGTACGCTCTCAGCCCCCCTCACACCTGTATGCTCTCAGCCCCCCTCACATCTGTACACTCTCAGCCCCCTCACACCTGTACGCTCTCAGCCCCCCTCATACCTGTACGCTCTCAGCCCCCCCTCACACCTGTACGCTCTCAGCCCCCCTCACACCTGTAAGCTCTCAGCCCCCCTCACACCTGTACGCTCTCAGCCCCCCTCACACCTGTAAGCTCTCAGCCCCTCACACCTGTACGCTCTCAGCCCCCCTCACACCTGTATGCTCTCAGCCCCCCTCATACCTGTACGCTCTCAGCCCCCCTCACACCTGTACGCTCTCAGCCCCCCTCACACCTGTAAGCTCTGAGCCCCCTCACACCTGTATGCTCTCAGCCCCCCTCACACCTGTAAGCTCTCAGCCCCCCTCACACCTGTAAGCTCTCAGCCCCCTCACACCTGTACGCTCTCAGCCCCCCTCACACCTGTATGCTCTCAGTCCCCCTCACACCTGTACGCTCTCAGCCCCCCCTCACACCTGTACGCTCTCAGCCCCCCTCACACCTGTACGCTCTCAGCCCCCTCACACTTGTAAGCTCTCAGCCCCCCTAACACTTGTAAGCTCTCAGCCCCCCTCACACCTGTAGGCTCTCAGCCCCCCTCACACCTGTGCGCTCTCAGCCCCACTCACACCTGTACACTCTCAGCCCCTCACATCTGTATGCTCTCAGCCCCCTCACACCTGTAAGCTCCCAGCACCACTCACATGTGTATATATGACATGCACATACACACACACACACAGGCATGTATACACACGCAAGACATATACACACACAGAAACATGCACACACACAGAGGCATGTACACACACAGAGACATGTACACACACAGGCATGTACACAGACACACACACAGCCCCCCCTGCACAACAGCCCTTACTTAAGGTGGTCCTAGTCCCAGCTCTTGTTTCCACATGCAGAGGGGTGCACATGCAGGAAATGGCCAGAGATGGCAGCAAAGAGCCCGATGTCAGCTCACTGACAGAGCAGGAGTCTGCCGACTCACACACATACAGGAGCATCCACGGAGCTCCTTTGCATCCGCCCCTGCCTTCTCACATCCCTGCCAGTCACCTGGGCCCATCCAGACGCTGGGGCCCCTTACAAATGTATGGGCTGTACCCCCCTGATGGCGGCCCTGGCTCATGCTGTGTCTAATAACAGCGGGAGTGGGCCAGCGGCAGCATGCCCATGCACCCCAGACCTGCATATATACAGTGTACGGCCGGCAAGCGGTTAATAAATATGGTGAAATTTCAATTTGCAAAGAATACCCAATCATATGCAGGGAAAAAAGAAAAAAACATTTTTGCTTTACTTACACATGATTGGATGATGAAAGTCAGCAGAGCTTCTCTTTATTCACTAATCTCTGGGGGTGGGCAAAGTTCCCTTGCAAAGTGCAAATTCCCTTGCAAAGTGAACTGCCTATTTGCCTTTAGTAAATTAACCCCAAAGAGTCCCAAAAGTTCGCTGCACTCATTTCTTAGTTTACTCTCTTTGGGAGTCAGGAACAGGGATTAGTGAAACACTCCAATTTTATAATGTCAGATCTAGTAAATTAAAAAGAGAATATTGAAGATTTTACCAAAATCAAGTTTTGCAGGGTTTATTTTTCCAACCTTCGGCACCATTTCTGGACATGATAATGTGCCTTGTATAGGGTGTAGAAGGAGTATATAGAAAATGTTTTGGGAACAAAAGTGTATTTCTTTTTTATTATTATTAGGTTTTCTTATCCCTAGCAGATTCTTTTCAGTTTTACTGCTTTATGCAATCATCTTAGGGGAGTGTTTGCTGTGGTGATTTACCATTAACCACTTAAGACCATTTGGCTGGCCAAAGACCAGAGCACATTTTGCGATTCGGCACTGCTTCGCTTTAACTGACAAGTGCGCGGTCGTATGACGTGGCTCCCAAGCAAAATTGACGTCCTTTTTTCCCCACAAATAGAGCTTTCTTTTGGTGGTAATTGATCACCTTTGCGGTTTTTATTCTTTGCGCTATAAACAAAAATAGAGGGCCAATTTTGAAAAAAACGCATTATTTTTTACTTTTTCCTATAATAAATATCCCCAAAAATATATAAAAAAAATGTTTTTTCCTCAGTTTAGGCCGATACATATTCTTCTACATATTTTTGGTAAAAAAAATCGCAATAAGCGTTTATTGATTGGTTTGCGCAAAAGTTATAGCGTCTACAAAATAGGGGTTAGTTTTATGGCATTTTTATTAATTTTTTTTTTTTTACTAGTAATGGCGGCAATCTGCAATTTTTATCATGACTGCGACATTACTGCGGACACATTGGACAATTTTGACGCATTTTTGGGACAATTGTCATTTTTACAGCGATCAGTGCTATAAAATTGCACCGATTACTGTAAAAATAACACTGGCAGTGAAGAGGTTAACCACTAGGGGGCTAGGGAGGGGTTAAGTGTGACCTAGGGAGTGATTCTAACTGGGGGGGAGGGGCTGTGTGTGACACATCACTGATCACCACTTCTAATTACAGGGAGCTATGATCAGTGACAATGTCACTAGGCAGAACGGGGAGATGCTTGTTTACATTAGCATCTCCCCGTTCTTCAGCTCCGTGAGACTATCGCGGGTATCCCCGCAGACATCGAGTCCACGGGACCCACGATCCTACTCACAGACCTCACAACAGGGTCGCGCGTGCGCTGCCGGCGGCACGCACACAACCACACGGCGGAAAATTCAAAGGGACATACCTGTACGTCCATTTGCCCAGCCGTGCCATTCTGCCGACGTAAATGTACATGCGGCGGTCGGCAAGTGGTTAGGGTATGAAATAGAATTCCTTTTAGTGGTACTGGCTGATCTTGTTTGTGCACTGGTGCACAGTCATGTTGGAACAGGAAGAGGCCATCCCCAAACTGTTCCTACAACGTTGGGAGCATTAAATTGTCCAACATGTCTTGGTATGCTGACACCTTAAGAGTTCCCTTCACTGGAACTAAGGTGCCAAGCTCAACCCCTGAAAAACAACTCCACACCATAATCCCCCCTCCACCAAATGATATGGACCAGTGCACAAAGCACAGTCCATAAAGACATGAATGAGTGAGTTTGGGGTAGAGGAACTTGACTAGCCTGCACAAAGTCCTGACCTCAACCCGATAAAAGACCTTTAAGATGAATTAGAGACTGTGAGCCAGGCCTTCTTGTCCAACATCAGTGCCTGACCTCACAAATTTGCTTCTGGAAGAATGGTCAAACATTCCTATAGACACACTCCTAAACCTTGTGGACAGCCTTCCCAGGAAAAGAGTTGAAGCTGTTATAGCTGGAACGGATGGGCCAACTCAATATTGAACCCTACGGACTAGGACCGGTGTTCTGACGAGAAGTGTCCTCCTATCATATAGTGTCCGCCCCGTACTGCGCAGCGCCTGCGCAGTACGGAGGAGAAGGAGATGCCGAAAGTGTCCGAAGTTGATCGTTGCGTGTAAAGGCAGGCGTTCTAATACTTTTGGTAATATAGTGTATAACAAAATGCTTTCAATTCTATATTTAATAGACCAAAGAGGACCAGATAAGAGAAGTTCATTGTTAGGTTTTACATAACCCTTAAAGAAGAATTCTAGAAGTCAAAAGTGCTATAAACATCTGGATAACCCTGCTGTGCACACTCATTTTCATACAATATTTGTACCTGCTGAAAGCTATCCAAGTTCTGCATATTTAAATGCATTCCCCTGGGAAACCCTGTGGACAGAAAGAAGAATTATGTTCATTTCTGCACACCCAACAATTCCATTATACTGTACAGTATTTTCTATTTGTGCTGTAGGACAAATACAATATATTTTTAAAGATGTATGGTCTACTACCTTGCAAAGATGCAGATAGTGTCTGTTTCAACAGGAAAAGGGGCCCCTAAACAGTGTGAAATCATTTGGAGTCGGGTGGGCTCACAAAAGGGAGTATTCTGTAGTCAGTGATTGCTCTAATGTGCTGCGACAACAGCTGGAAGTCTATCCAGGTAGTGTGCCCAGGTCTGTCTGGCCCAATACTTACTAGATACTCAAATTCTGCACCAAGCTATTATGACGAACAGCTTAACCTCCCTGGCGGTATGATTATTTCAGATTTTAGGTGCTGAAAGCGGTACCATTATTTTGCACAGAAATTTGGCGTTTTATATTGTAGGCCTGTAATTCTTAGGAATAGTTCACTTAAATCTGTCCAAACCAGAGTCTAGTAGACATCCCGGGTATGATAAAGTTTGAAAAACGAAATAAAAAATTATAATTTAATAAATAACTATAAATAATTATAACAAATAATAATATAATAATAATAAAAATTATTCAATAATGTAATCAAATCAAAAACACTGAAATTTGCTCAGTTGCAGAATTGTCGATGTCATTACTTTTAGTGTTTGGTGACGGATTTTCCCACAAATCACTATCGCTCAATTCTGCGAGTAATTCTAATTTATTATCGCTGTTTTCTAGCTGGTCTAAAACCACTTTTGATGTAAAGAGACAGTTTTGGTTGCTATAGACAATCTCCAGTTTTCAGGCAGAAAGAACAGTTTTTATAATATAAAACTGCATGCAGGACACTGGGTAAACCACTAGGGACAAAGGGGATGTGTAATTATTTGATACAGTACTGTAATCTGTAAGATTACAGTATACTGTATCTGTACTGTGTGTTTCACTTTTGAATTTGCCGCCGAACTCCGTCCCCGTGCGTCGCAACGCTCGCAGGGAACGGAGCTCGGCACTGTGAATCGAGCGAGACACAGCAGCTCGCCGATCACAGCGGGGAGACATCGCAGGATCCAGGGGACAAGGTAAGTAAACTCTTCCTGGATCCTGCGATGCAATCCCGAGTCTGGCTCGGGATACCGCTTTTGGTATTAAAAATCCACCCTGAGCCAGACTCGGGAATACCGCCAGGGGGGGTTAAAAAGCTTTAGTAAATACAAGCAGCAGCATTCATGATGGCCTAAAGGGGGATAGCCTATTTAAAGGTAAGCCAAAGAGGAGAGAGTTGCATTAGTCAAGGAGAGAGATGACCAGACAGTGCATTAGGAGCTTTGTGGTGTCATTGGCTAGGAAGGGGTGTATTTTGGAGATGTTGCAGAGGTTGAGGCGGCAATCTTTCTAAAGTGATTGGATGTGGGGCTGAAAGAAGATTTCAGATCCCAGGATAACACCTAGCACCCAGGCTGTAAGAGAACTATTGGAATACGTCCCCCGTCACACATGTGCGCAAGCGCGCATTTACGGCAACTGCAGATTCCTATAGGCACCAATGCGCATGCGCGTGCGCGACGGACTGCATGCAAGCTCTGCAAGCAACATTTACAGGCACTCTTGTTCCTCCTGACCCTAGCCACCATCTGTTCCACCATCAGTGGAGCCTGGGCTGGAGATACAAGAGAGGCTGACCTTTTCATTTTAGTCTCCTATCAGGTACGTGACAGTACCAGTCAGCCACGGATGGAGTCTGAAAGGGATGCCTCTCCATTAGAGGACATTTGCAGGTCAATCTCTGCTCTATCTGAGGCTACTCTCCGTCCGGAACCCAGGGTGCCTATCCCCAAACGATTTTCCAGAGATCGTAAAAAGCTCTTTACCTTCCCGAATTCCTGTGAACTATACTTTTCCCTGTTACCCTGAACCTTTGCATCAGAGGACATCAAGCTGGGGTTTATTATCACGCTGTTATTGAACAAACCACTTTCCTGGGCTCATCACCTCCGGGAACAACATGACCCTGTTCTAGTAGCTACTGATTTGTTCTTCTTAGCCATGTCCCAGCTACACGCTAATACCTTCTACCATCAGACTGCTGAATCCATGCTTGGCAAATTGCAGCAGAGCCTAAGGCCTGTCAAGGAGTATGTAACTGACTTTCGTGTTTGGAGTGCAGACACTCAATGGAATAACTTTACACTTCATCACCAGTTTCGTCTAGGACTTTCTGATATAAGACGAACTTGCCAGAGTGGGAGTACCAGCATCCCTGGAAGATCTGATTAGTCTAACCATTCAGACTGATCGACGGTTACGGGAGAGATAATCTGAAAAGTTTAATAGAACCTTCTCTGTGGCTTCAAGGACTGACTCTTCTGCTTCTTCATCTGTTGCACTCCCCAGAAAGAAGGAACAGCATAAGGCACCACATAAGAGTTTTCGAAGTTCATGTCTTTCCCCTATAATTATAAAAGATAACTAAAGTGCATGAAAAGATCATAAATAATATGATTAAACATAAAAATAATGACAATTCTTCGGTGTGACATCAATACACTAAAATCAAAGTGATAGTGTATTGATGTCACACCGAAGAATTGTCATTATTTTTATGTTTAATCACATTATTTATGATCTTTTCACGCACTTTAGTTAGCGCCACATATCTTTTATAATCATATTGTTTTTTTTCTGTGTGGGAACACTTTTTTATGTTTGGCGGCTTCTTTGATCTCTTTATTTAGAATTGCTTCAGCTCACTTTGGTTTTGTGCATTAGTTCCCTCCTTCTGTTCACATCTTTCCCCTGCTGAGCGTCTTTAACAACGTGCCAATCTGTGTCTCTATTGTGGGGAGGCTGGTCACTTTATACAAACTTGTCCGGCAAAATCCTGCAGATCTTTTTGCCTTCAGTTTCATATGATGCATCTCCCTGGGAGGGATCAGTCACGTGTCTCCCTCTCTAGCATACTACAGTTTTCCGAAGAGACAGTTTCAGTACCTACTATCATAGACTCTGGGGTCTGTAGTTGTTTTGTGGACTCAGCATTTGTCACTCAACATCAGCTCCCTATGTGTGCCAAAAGACAAGGATTTCATGTTCACCTGGCTACCGGCTCAGGCATTAAATCCAGCCCGGTTACGCAAGAGGCTGCACCCATTCTCTGCCAGACTTCTTCAGGTCACCACAAACTCCTACGTTTGGATGTCATAACTTCTCCCATGTTCCCTGTTATCCTTGGCATACCTTGGTTGAAGGCACACAGTCCTCACATTAACTGGCTCACAGTAGATATCTCTTTTTCATCCAACTACTGCCAGATGCACGGTTTTCCGGAAAAAGACTATTAACATCGCTCCTCTCCTGGGTATCCATCCTGACCATGAAAGTTATCATGCTGCCTATCATGAATACTTGGATGTTTTTAACAAAAAGGATGCAGACACTCTTCCTCCCCATAGGAGTTTTACCAGGGGCCGAGATCCCGTTTGGTCGAATCTATCCTCTCTCTGAGCCTGAACTGGAAGCCCTACATAGATAGATCGATGAAAGCCTAGAAAAACGGTTCATCCTACCTTCCACTTCACCGGCAGGTGCCGGTATTTTCTTCATTGAGAAAAAAGACCATTCCTTGAGGCCTTGTGTGGACTATCGAGACCTTAATAAGGTCACTGTCAAGAGTCGGTACCCCCTTCCTCTGATTCCTGAACTTTTTCAGAGACTGCAGGGGGGCATGAGTATTTTCCAAATTAGACTTAAGAGGTGCATATAATCTAGTCAGAATCAGGGAAGGAGACGAGTGGAAGGCGGCCTTCCGGACACGCTTTGGCCATTTCGAGTATCTGGTCATGCCTTTCGGACCCTGTAATGCTCCAGCCACATTCCAGCGCTGGTGAATTATATTTTTCGGGACTATCATGATTTATTCATCATTGTTTATTTAGATGATATCCTTATATTCTCTGAATCCATAGAATTACATCAAACTCATGTAAAAAAGGTACTGGGCCGGCTCCGTAAACACCATCTCTATGCAAAGACTGAAAAATGTGACTTTGAAAGACAAACCATACATTTTCTGGGACTTGTCATCTCTGCCGATGGTATTTCCATGGACCCATAGAAAGTTACAGCTGTTCTGGAATGGCCTGTCCCTACAGACAGAAACGCTGTTCAGAGGTTTGTAGGGTTTGATCATTTTTATAGGAAATTTATCAAGAACTTTTCCGGCAGCATTACTCCCATTACGCAGTTAACTAAACAGCATGTCCCCTTCCGATGGACTCCAGAAGCCCAAATAGCCTTTGAACAGCTAAAAACCTTATTCCCCTCAGCTCCCATCTTGAAGCATCCCGATCAATCCTTGGCCTATGTATTGGAGGTAGATGCCTCTGAAAGTGCAGTAGGCGCTATATTGTCTCAACGCCAGGGTCCCAAATCACTACTTTACGATGTGGCCTTTTTCTCCAACTAACTGAATCCTTCCGTGAGGAACTATGATGTTGGGGACCGAGAGCTGTTGGCCATCAAGGCTGCGCTTGAAGAATGGCGTTACCTCTTGGAGGCAGCTTCTGACCCGATCCTCATCTTCACTGACCACAAGAATCTAGAGTATTTGAGGATGGCTAGACGACTAAGGCCTCGGCAAGCAAGGTGGGCACTGTTTTTCTCTCTTTTTATGTTCCATATTACCTATCGCCCTGGCTCAAAGAACGGTAAACCAAATGCGCTGTCCCGCATGTTCAATGACCCTGTAGTATCCTTAGAACCTGATATTATTTTACCGGCTAAGAATTTTTTACTTCTTCAAACAGATCTGATGTCGCAAATAAGGGCGGATGTGGTAAACCAACCACCTTCTCAAGACTTATCTCTTCAGCTAAGGAATGGCCCTTACTTTCATAAGGAGCAAATCTATATCCCTGAACAATTCAGAGTTACTATTCTTAGACAACGTCATGATCACCCTTTAGCGCAGGGGTCTCAAACTGGCGGCCCTCCAGCTATTGTGAAACTACAAGTCCCATCATGCCTCTGCCTGTGGGAGTCATGCTTGTAACTGTCAGCCTTGCAATGCCTCATGGGACTTGTAGTTTCTCAACAGCTGGAGGGCCACCAGTTTGAGACCCCTGCTTTAGCGGGTCACTTTGGAATTCACAAGACTGCCAATTTGATCTCCCGTTCCTTCTGGTGGTCAGGTTTGATGCAGGACTGCAATAAATATGTAAAATCTTGTGTAACACTACTAGAGCCTCTCCCTGTACCTGAGAAACCATAGAGTATGATCTCCATTGATTTCAGTGTAGAACTCCCCCCATCTGAAGACATCACTACCATTTTTGTCGTTGTTGATCACCTGACCAAGATGGCATACAAGGAACTCCTTCTGCTACCAAGACTGCCTCAGCTTTCATTAAGGAGATTGTAAAATTACATGGTATCCCTGACAGCATTGTCTCTGACCAAGGGGTACAATTCACCTCTAAATTTTGGAGGGCTTTATGTGAGGCACTGAACATTGAGCTTCGTCTCTCCACAGCATATCACCCAGAAACGAACGGACAGACAGAAAGGACAAACCAAACCCTTGAGCAGTACTTACGGTGCTTTTTCTTGCTTTGCACAGGATGTTTGGCTATCACTCCTTGCAGAGTTTTCATATAACAACTCCATTCATTCAGTACCCAAACAGTCACCCTTTTTCACTAATTATGGGTATCACCCTTCTTTCTTGCCTGAGTTATCCGTGGAATCCTCTTTACCTGCTGTACAAGACAGATTGAACTTTCTCAATACCAATAATCAATTATTACAGTATACAATCTCTAAGACCCAGGCAAACAATAAGAAGTTTTTTGACGGAAAGAAAAGAGGCAACTTGAATCTGGAACCGAGAAACAAGGTCTGGCTGTCCATAGCAAACCTGAAACTAAGCTGCCCCTCGACGAAACTTGGCCCACAATATTTGGGCCCTTTTCCAGTCCAAAAGAAAGATTAATGCAGTAGCATTTGAATTGGTGTTGCCAGAGAACATGAAAATCCACCCTGTATTCCATGTTTCTTTGTTGAAACCAACAGTGCCGAATCCCTTTCCAGACCAGGTTTCAGAGATTACTCCTCCGCTACTTATCGAAGGTAATGAGGAATTCGAAGTAGAAGCCGCGTTGGACTATAGAATTAAGAATGGCCAAACACAGTTTCTTATCAAATGGAAGGGCTATGGCCCAGAAGAAAATTCTTGATAACCAGCTTCAGATGTGCATACCCCAAGACTGGTGCAAGCTTTTTACCAATGTCACCCAGAAAAAAGAGCCCTGAAGGGCATCCGGAGGCTGCCCATAAGGGGGGGCAATGTAAGAGAACTATTGGAATACGCCCAGCGAGCACACGTGCGCATGCGCACGCTTATGGGCGACCGCAAATTCCTATAGGCACCAATGCACATGCGCGTGTGCGACGGGCCGCGTGCACGCGCGGGAGCGCGTCCCTAGTCCCAATTGGCGCCAGACAGCCTATCTAAAGGGTGCCCTGACTCCTGAGTAGGGATGAGCCGAACACCCCCCTGTTCGGTTCGCACCAGAACATGCGAACAGGCAAAAAATTTGTTCGAACACGCGAACACCATTAAAGTCTATGGCACACGAGCATGAATAATCAAAAGTGCTAATTTTAAAGGCTTATATGCAAGTTATTGTAATAAAAGTGTTTGGGGACCTGGGTCCTGCCCCAGGGGACATGGATCAATGCAAAAAAAGTTTTAAAAATGGCCGTTTTTTCGGGAGCAGTGATTTTAATAATGCTTAAAGTGAAACAATAAAAGTGTAATATTCCTTTAAATTTCGTGCCTGGGGGGTGTCTATAGTATGCCTGTAAAGGGGCGCATGTTTCCCGTGTTTAGAACAGTCTGACAGCAAAATGACATTTCAAAGGAAAAAAAATCATTTAAAAGTACTCGCGGCTATTAATGAATTGCCGGTCCGACAATACACATAAAAGTTCATTGATAAAAACGGCATGGGAATTCCCCACAGGGGAACCCCGAACCAAAATTAAAAAAAAAATTACATGGGGGGTCCCCCTAAATTCCATACCAGGCCCTTCAGGTCTGGTATGGATATTAAGGGGAACCCTGGCCAAAATTTTTTAAAAAATGGTGTGGGGTCCCCCTCAAAATCTATACCAGACCCTCCAGGTTTGGTATGGATTTTAAGGGGAACCCCGCGTCAAAAAAAAAATGGCGTTGGGTCCCCACAAAAATCCATACCAGACCCTTATCCGAGCATGCAACCTTGCAGACCGCAGAAAAACATTGGGAGGGTGCTTTGGGGTAGCCCCCCAAAACACCCTGTTCCCATGTTGATAGGGACAAGGGCCTCATCCCCACAACCCTTGCCCGGTGGTTGTGGGGGTCTGCAGGCGGGGGGCTTATCGGAATCTGGAAGCCCCCTTTAACAAGGGGACCCCCAGATCCCGGCCCTCCCCCCTGTGTGAAATGGTAAGGGGGTACAAAAGTACCCCTACCATTTCACAAAAAAAGTGTAAAAAATGTTAAAAATGACAAGAGACAGTTTTTGACAATTCCTTTATTTAAATGCTTCTTCTATCTTCTATCTTCTATCTTCCTTCGGTTTCTTCTTCTTCTGGTTCTTCTGGTTCTTCCTCTGGCGTCCGGCATCTTCCTCCGTGGCGCCGGCGTCTTCTTCCCTTCGTCTTCTGGGCTGCTTCGCATCCAGCATGATGGGAGGATCCCTCTGTGTGACGCTTCTCCTCTTCTGACGGTTCTTAAATAACGGAGGGCGGGGACACCCGGTGACCCCGCCCCCTCTGACGCACAGAAACTTGACGGGGACTTCCCTGTGGCATTCCCCGTGCCGTCAGAGGGGGGCGGGGTCACCCGTTACGTTACACAGCGGGAGCCTCCCATCATGCTGGATGCAGAGCGGCCCAGAAGACGAAGGGAAGAAGACGCCGCGGAGGAAGATGCCGGACGAGAACACCGGAGGAAGAACCAGAAGAACCAGAAGAAGAAGAAGATGGAGGAAGAAACTGAAGGAAGATAGAAGATAGATAGAAGAAAGAAGATAGAAGATAGAAGAAGCATTTAAATAAAGGAATTGTCAAAAACTGTCTCATTTTTGACACTTTTTTGTGAAATGGTAGGGGTACTTTTGTACCCCCTTACCATTTCACACAGGGGGGAGGGCCGGGATCTGGGGGTCCCCTTGTTTAAAGGGGGCTTCCAGATTCCGATAAGCCCCCCGCCCGCAGACCCCCACAACCACCGGGCAAGGGTTGTGGGGATGAGGTCCTTGTCCCCATCAGCATGGGGACAAGGTGTTTTGGGGGGCTACCCCAAAGCACCCTCCCAATGTTGAGGGCATGTGGCCTGGTACGGTTCAGGAGGGGGTTGCCGCTTTCTCGCCCCCCCCTCTTTTCCTGCGGCCTGCCAGATTGCGTGCTCGGATAAGGGTCTAGTATGGATTTTTGGGGGGACCCTACGCCATTTTAAAAAAAAAATTGGCGCGGGGTTCCCTGGTATAGATTTTGAGGGGGACCCCACGCCATTTTTTTTTAAATTTTGGCCAGGGTTCCCCTTAATATCCATACCAGACCTGAAGGGCCTGGTATGGAATTTAGGGGGACCCCCCACGTCATTTTTTTTTAAATTTTTGGTTCGGGGTTCCCCTGTGGGGAATTCCCATGCCATTTTTATCAATGAACTTTGTCGGACCGGCAATTCATTAATAGCCGCGAGTAGTTTTAAATGACTTTTTTTCCTTTAAAATGTCATTTGTCAACACGGGAAAAATGCGCCCCTTTACAGGCATACTATAGACACCCCCCAGGTACGAAATTTAAAGGAATATTACACTTTTATTGTTTCACTTTAAGCATTATTAAAATCACTGCTCCTGAAAAAAACGGCCGTTTTTAAAACTTTTTTTTGCATTGATCCATGTCCCCTGGGGCAGGACCCAGGTCCCCAAACACTTTTTATGACAATACCATGCATATAAGCCTTTAAAATTAGCACTTTTGATTTCTCCCATAGACTTTTAAAGGGTGTTCCGCGGCTTTCGAATTTTCCGCGAACACCCCAAATTGTTCGCTGTTCAGAGAACTGGTGAAAGGCCGATGTTCGAGTTGAACATGAGTTCGACTCGAACTCGAAGCTCATCCCTACTCCTGAGCAATGCTGACTGGTCTTCAGCTGTTTCCTGATACCCCGAATCCTGCTTATATCCTGCTTGATACCTGTTGCTGAACTTGACTTTCCTTGACCCTGCTTTTGGACTCTGTTACATGCTTGATTACTGGTTCTTAATTATGGTTTCCTACTGACCTTGCTACTGCCTAATGCTTTGGTACCTTGCTGCCCGCCTGCTACCGAACCCGGCTATTCTATTCCCCTCGCTCCTGTACCCTGCTTGGCTCAACGCTGTCTCCAAGTGCCTGTGCTGGCTGCCCTTCATCCCAGCTCCATTGGGTCCAGTGTACGTCTGTCTCCAGACTATAGGAAGTTCCGCAAGCCACGTATCCTGAACCTGCAAGCTGGTTGGAGTTCCCCTTTAACCTCGGCTGATCTATCCAGCATCATTCCAGTTCCTTAACTGATGTTCTGCCTGAATTACTGAGCCTACAACTCCTGCCGCAAGCTCTGCAAGCAACATTTACAGGCACTCATGTTCCTCCTGACCCTAGCCACCATCTGTTCCAACATCAGTGGGGCCTGGGCTGGAGATACAAGAGAGGCCGACCTCATCATTTCAGTCTCCTACCAGGTACGTGACACAGGCATCCGGGGATGGGTTGATGGTTGGGCCATTGATCTTGACAGAGAAATCAGGGGAAAAGGCACGTGGAGGCAGAAATATTATGAACTTGGTTTTGGACAGGTTGAGTTTGAAGAAGTAGTGTGACATCCAGACTGATATGTATTTTAGCAAAGCAGGGATGCGTGAGGAGATCGATGGAATGAGCTGAGGGGTAAAGGGATAGATTTGGGTGTCGTCAGCATAGAAATTTATATTGAAAGCCATAGGAGGTTATCAACTGACCCAGGGAGGACGTGTAGATTGAGAATAGAAGAGGTCCAAGAACAGAACCTTGAGGAACCCTGACGAAGAAAGGAAGAGGAGAGGAGGAAGTAGAATTGTAAGACCCCTTTCACACTGGGGTGGTTTGCAGGCGTTATTGCGCTAAAAATACCGCCTGCAAACCGCCCCTAAACAGCCTCCACTGTTTGTTCAGTGTGAAAGCCCGAGGGCTTTCACACTGAAGCGGTGCGCTGGCAGGAGAAGAAAAAATCTCCTGCAAGCCGCATCTTTGGAGCGGTAAAGGAGCGGTGTATTCACCGCTCCTTCACCGCTCCTGCCCATTGAAATCAATGGGACAGCGCGGCTATACCGCGGTAATACCGCGGCTATAGCCGCGCTATACGAGGGGTTTTAACCCTTTTTGGCCGCCAGCGGGGGGTTAAAACCGCACCGCTAGCGGTCGAATACCGCGGTAAAACAGCGCTAAAAATAGCGCTGTTTTACCGCCGACGCCCCCTACCGCCCCAGTGTGAAAGGGGCCTTAGTTACACTGAAGGTACCAGGGATAGGTAGGATGAGAGCCAGCAAAGAGCGCAGTTATGGAGAGCAAAGGAGTAAAGTTTTTTGAGGAGGAGGAAGGGATTGGTCAACCGTATCTAAGGCAACCGAAAGTTCCAGAAGTAGGCGTACAGAATAGTGTCCATTGGTTTTTGCTGTTAGTAAGTCGTTTGTGAGTTTTATATTAGATCAATATAATTTCTAGCATCTAGAAATGACAGTCTAGGACTTTTGTTGTCCTAGACAAAATTATGTTTTGAACAAGCATATCAGTTCCAACTTACATTCTGCATCTGAGTATATTATTCCTCTCTTTCTTTTTTGTATAGTCCTAAACAAACTCTGGAAATGTCAAATCAAGCAAATCAGTGATGGAGCTACATACATCACTTAACTGCTGTAAGCAAACCATTGTTAATTGTGTACTGTATTTGTCCCTCTAAGGTTAGCCTGCAGAAGGCTTTTGAATAGTGGGCTACACTGACAGTGAGTAATCATGACATGCCAGCTGATGATCAGATGCATTTTATATTAAAGAAAGCCTACATTTAAATACAATTTAAAGAAGCTTGTCTATGGATAAAACTTTCCTGTCTCACACCCAGAACAAAATAATGTCAGTCTGAGTGGCGCTCAGCCATTCATAGGCAGCTTTGTATTCTAGTGAAAAATATATAAAATGTGCAACAGCGCCAAAAATACAAAGCAACCAAAAAGGTAATGCCGCACCAAAAATTAGTGAAAACGAATAAAACATAAAACAATAGAAAAATTGGGTGCAAAACCATATAAATATGTATATGAATATGAGATCACCCAACCATACCTGAGTGCACCATATATACCAGCACATATACCATAAATATGATACCAAATCAGTCCAGCATAAGTGATTATATTATAATTATCTATAATTATAATTATTATCTAAAAAACATATATGTTAGTTCAATTCTTCTGTATATGTAGTGACTCCAAAACCGTGCCTCGCTAAAGTGCAGTGTGCTTGATTCTTGTTAAACAAAAAGTGCTTCACCCGAATTGTCATATAAATCTGCTCACCAGATATCTCTGGCCACAAAGTGACCACCAGGCATGTAATAGAGGGAAAAAAAAACTTCCTCCGCTTGCTGGGATCCTCCAAGCCAAGTATAGCTCCAATCAACCGTTTCCAATATCGATCAAAATTCATTCAATCATAGATGGTGAATGGTAATTCCTCAAAAAGATAATTACTCAAAGTATTACACTCTGAGGTGTAAATCCAAAGCTCCTTATCTTTAGATCTGTGAATGGCTTGTTTATGGGGGAGCCAATTTTCACAGATCTAAAGATAAGGAGCGTTGGATTTACACCTCAGATTGTAATAATTTGAGGAATTATCTTTTTGAGGAATTACCATTCACCATCTATGATTGTGTCATAATATATATACAGAAGAATTGAACTAACATATATGTTTTTTAGATATAATTTCATCACTTATGCTGGACTGATTTGGTGTCATATTTATGGTATATGTGCTGGTATATATGGTGCACTCACATATGGTTGGGTGATCTCATATTTATATACATATTTATATGGTTTTGCGCCCACTTTTTCTATTGTTTTAAGCTTTGTATTCTATCCAGTCAAAGATTGTGACATCATCAGCCCGCCTCTCTGACTTAGCCATTCAGAAGAAGCTTTGCATTCATGGATAGAATACAAGGCCGCCTATGAATGACTGAGCGATGCTCAGACCAATGCTATTTTGTTCCGGGAGTGAGACAGGAAGGTCTTGTCTCACACTCAGAACACAGTGCTGTGTACTGCATGTAGCCTCTTGCATACATACGGCACACCAGCGGACACACATGTTAGTGAGGGAAAGTTTGTTTGGGACAAACTAAAACTGAAGCTGGAGATCATCTTCAACTCATCTTCCATAGTCCCCTGCCAGTGCTGTCCTCCTCTTCTACGTGCGCCCCCATAGAAAGCTGTGTGCTATGGAGGCACACATGCAGGTCCACTCCCAAGCTGGGCTGTGTGCATCCAAAGACGCACACAGAGCGGCTCGGCTACACCCCCTGCTCCCTCCTCATAGGATTTGCCTGAAATCAGCAGGAGCCAATAGCTCCAGCTTGGTGCCTGTGTATCCTATAAGAAGAGGAAGAGAGGAGGGTGGTGCAATCGAGAGTAAGTGTTGGGGGAATAACAGCTAGTGGAAGGTTTTCTTTGCCTTAAAGCAGAACTACACTTCATTTGACCACAACAAACCAAAAATGCATTTTAATTCTTTTTTAATATTCAAAGCAAACTTTCCCATCCATTCATGTCTCCATGCTTTATCTAGCTGAGAGATCACTTTGAAAAACACCCCTAGCATTTATGGCCGTGGCCATCCTGAGTAAGGGCAGATGATTAAAGCGGAAGTAAACCCATTCATAAAACCAGTTTCATTGATGGCACGTGCCGAAAATGTAACACTCCCATTGGTTGTGCTCTCGACCAAACTGTCAAACCATCCAATGGCTGGTGTTATAACTGATCACATGTGCAGCATCATGGCAGTTGTATATTAAACAGAGGCCAAGATGGCAGCTTCCTTGGCTGAAAACAATAGGAGGGTTTACTTACACTTTAATGTAGCATTTACTTCCTGGAATCCATCTGTCCTAAGCTCATGCATCCAGGCAGGAGGGTGTGCTTAGCTGAGAAAACCCCTCCCCCCCTCCTGAAGACTCCTGGGATGTATGACATCATTTGCCAAGGCATTCAAACCAGGAAGTAACTGAAGAAATGTAAACAACTGTTTAAAACAAGTAAATATAATATATTTTCTATTTACTAATGCTGGTAGCATAAGGATTAAAAATTGTCAATTTTGATTGAGTGTGAAGTTCCGCTTTAATGTTGAAAATGCATTAAGGTCTTTTGCTTTCTGCCTGCATTTTTGCGTATCACATTTTGTGCTGGCACAAAGACCGGGGTCTCACCAAGAGCCCCGGGCCCCACTCTAATGATCGGGATCCGAAACGGTCCATTCTGGGTCACCTGATCATTGTGATAGCCTCTGACTGGCTATCACAGTGATCAGTCACTGTGAAGCCCGCCCCTGTGTTTTCTGTTTCTGTGAATGGGCGAGAGAGATACATTGTATCATTCTCTGGCCTTGCAGAGATTTAAAAAAAATGTGTGCAGAAAAATTTAAAAAAATTATAAATAAAATAAAAAAATACCTGGATCAAGGTTTGATCTAGGTCAGTGCCAGGGTTAGTGTTTGGGTCAAGGTCAGGGTCTAAGGTCATGGTCAAAGGTTAGGATCAATGGTCAGGGTCAGTATTTTTTTTGGACAGGATTTTTTTTTAACAAATAATAAAAATAGTACATATAAACCAGACAGGCAGACATATACTACAAACAGCGCTAATTGTTGAGCAAAGATAATTAAATAAAATCATGCGGCCAACAACGCATAGAAACAATCAAGCAGAGAGGTAGAGATGTCCTGATGATCAAAAGCTCTACCTCCCCCTGGATGGAATCTGAAAATCAGTTCAAACATTCAAATAAACTGACAAGATTCTAAACCTGCTGTGGATGAGCCCAGGTGGAAAAATCCCCTTTTTATTCCAATAGGTGCCTGTCAGAAGCAGAGGGGAACACAGTCATCACTATATCTGCATGCTACAATGTACAACATTTAAAGATATACATCGATGCCTGCTATTTCTTTGTCTAAGTCCCTGTACAGCAGAGCTGGAGTTTGAGAGGAAGAAGCAGCACAAAGAGCCAATCAGTTCATGTGCTGACAAGGGAGGAGAGAGCAGTGTCAGAGAGCTGTGGCCCCCCTCCTGAACCCCCAGGAGCGGTATTGAGAGAGTGGTGTTGGAAGATCCTTTTCTTGAAGGCTTTTAAAACTAATAGATCTGGTGAGTTCGATCCCCTAGGGGGAGAGTGTCAACACAGGGTGAAAATTTGCTGACCGGTGGAAGGCGCACACTGAGTTACGACTGCATTGTCACTGAAGGACTTTTTCTGAGCACTTCACAGACTCTCTACCTCTCTGCTTGATTGTTTCTATGCGTTGTTGGCCGCATGATTTTATTTAATTATCTTTGCTCAACAATTAGCGCTGTTTGTAGTATATGTCTGCCTGTCTGGTTTATATGTACTATTTTTATTATTTGTTTTTAGTCTTATGATGATCTTTTAAACGGCTGCTGTCTTTTGGATAACTCTACACAGTTACTGAGTGTTATCATCCCCCTTAGTCTCTAGTTTTGCTCTCTTTTAACATCAATTGATCTGTCTGGCGCTGAGTGGTGTGCTGCAGGCCCGAGCAGACCTTTCCTAGGATTTTTTTTTAATTAGCCCTCTTTTACACTGGGGCACGTTTCAGGTGTTTTAGGGCTAAAAATAGTGCCTTTAAAGCGTCTGAAAAGCGCTCTCATGCCTCCCCAGTGTTAAAGCCTGACTACTTTTACACTGGGGTGGTGCGCTTGCAGAACGGGAAAAAAAGTCCTGCAAGTAGCATCTTTGGGGCGGTGTGGGAGTGGTGTATACACTGCTCCCAAAACGCCCTGCCCATTGAAATGAATGTGCAGGGCTGCAACACAGGCGCTTTTAACCCTTTCTTCGGCGGCTAGCAGGGGTTAAAAGCACCACGCTAGTGGCCGAAAAGCGCAGCTATAACCGCTAAAACTATCGGTGCTTTACCGCTAACGCCGGCACTGCCCCAGTGTAAAAGTAACCTAAGTATCAGTGTCAGTTAGTGTTAGTGTCAGTGTGTTTTAGGCAGGATTAAAGAAACAGGCAAAATGTGCACTATTGTTTCTGGGCAGTACAAGGGATACAAACAACTAACCTACACATATGTGGTATCCCTGCGATCGTTAGGACCAGGAGAATTTGCATTAAAATGGCTCTTTGGTGGTAGATCATGGCAGTAGCAAGAAATATACAGTTGACCACTTCCCGCCCGCTGTATGTAGAATGACAGCCACGGGGTGGGTTCTCTTATCCTGACTGGGTGTCACATGACGTCCAGCAGGATAAGCCACTCGTGTGTGCCCCCGGGGGCACGCATCACGGCGATCGATGGTGTGGTGTGTCGATGTGACACACCACATCTCTGATCTAGGTAAAGCGTTTCTGGCGTAGGCTCTTTACCACGTGATCAGCTGTGTCCAATCACAGCTGGTCACATGGTTACCAGGAATCGGCATTAATCGGTTTTCCTCCATTCATGCTGACAAGGCGCAGATCAGTGGCTCTCCTGACAGGGGAGGTATGCGCTGATAATCAGCGCATTGATATCAGTGCATACCCATCAGCAGTGCCCACCAGTGCCCGCCAGTGAAGCCCCTCAGTGCCCCACCATTAATGCCCACCTGTACTCACATGTGATGCCAATCAGTGCCCATCTGTACCCACATTTTATGGAAATCAGTGCCCATAAAGGATGCCAATCAGTGCCCATTACTAATGCCAGTCAGTTCCCATCAGTAATACCTGTCACTGCCTCCTCATCAGTGCTGCCTATCAGTGTCATCTATCAGTGCTGCCCATCAGTGCCCATCAGTGCCACATATTAGTGCCCATCAGTGCCACCTATCAGTGCTGCATATCAGTGCCACCTATCAGTGCCCATCAGTGCTGCATATCAGTGACACCTATCAGTGCTCATCAGTGCTGCATATTAGTGCATCCTCATCAGTGCCTATCCGTGCCACCTCATCTGTGCAGGAAGAGGGTAAAAGTGGCCTGTATTGAAGTGGTTACATTAAAAATATATATATATATATTTTTTTTTTACTATTTTGGGCTAGTTTTGCTTTGATAATAAAAAATCAGGAAATATCCATTACCATTTACCACCAAATGAAAGCCCAATCTGTCCTAAAAAACAAGGTATAATCCACCTGGATGCACAAAGTAGTTGTGATGATATGTACAATATCTCGTGGCAACCTTCATCAGTCTTTTGAACTGTTTCATAAAACAGGGCATAATTTTTTGCTATTTATTATAATTAAAAAAAAAAAATCTTAAACAGCATACAGTAAAGCATAAAAAGGAAAGTGAAAAAAAGTACAATTCTTTCATCTGTGCAAAATATAATGTGAATGCCAAGCTGGGGAACAAAGGTTATGCTTTGCCACATGGTCTCACACAGAAGCTGTTGAATTCTCTGTACTCCCTATAGTAAATCCTTAGAATGAAGATATGGGAAAACTAATTCTATACATTAATGCATCATCACGCTTGTGTTACAATAAGTATACCACCCAAGCTACAGACTCTAAATCTTTAAGAAAACCAAAATCTGCTAACAGATACGAAGTGAAGGTACTCATAGGCAGTAACCTTCAGTATCTTTGCCTCATCAGAAAGCAGGGTGTCCTGCTCAGGCAAAGCTTTGCTTGAGCACCCCCCCCCCAACAAATTTTATAATGGCTAATGAGATGGCCCATTATAGTGATGCACCAAAAGGAATATGCAGAGAACAGGGGGTAGCAGACAAGTTCTAATGTTATCTGGAGGTGTCAGGCCTTTGTCTGTCATAACAACCAGGCGTTCGGGCAACGTAGAGGGCACTAAAAGCTGCTGCAGGAATGAGAAGGCACCTCAAGGCACCTGCTCTCCATACCCATTAGAAGCTTTTTGTTTTCTTTAATTGACAGAGAGGTTGATTTACTAAAGGCATCTAGGCTGTTCACTTTGCAAAGGAAGTTGTACTTCGCAAGGGAAGTGCACCAGACTGCAGTAATTGTGGTGAAGTTTCACTTTGCAAAGAGTTCCCAAACACATGCAAGGTCAATTTAAAAAAATAACATTTTTTTTACTTGCATATGATTGAATGATGGGGTCAGCAGAGCTTCACCTTGTTTACTGGCTGCATACTAGTTGTGAGTGAACTAGTAAGAAGGCAGTGAAGCCAGAGACAGCTAGGCACATGCCATTTTTAGAGGGTCAGCAGTTACAGCCTTCATATTTCTCTCGGTACAGAGTTTCTTTTATATCTGGCATGATGCTGGTTAAAAACATCTTTGAAGAGATGTTTCCTTAGCCTTTTTTGTACCGCCAACCTGTACCTTGCCTGGTCAGGTGATCAATATGAAGGCACTGCTTATGTGGCCTCTGCCAGCGGATAAAGCAGGACAGACAACAGCTTATCAGTCTCTCAATATTTGTAATATATCTGGAGATGATATCTTCTCTATAGAAGAATGAAGGATCAGCCTCACAGTAATGCATAGTCAGAGATCTTACAGCATGGATGGAAAATGTACAGGGGATTATTGCTCCTATGGCAATAACAAAGGCCAGGGCCTTCAGGTTGGTATTATGACTCCTTCTCTTACTTTTAGTTTTCCCTCAAGAATGTTAGAAACACCCAAGCGGCTTTTATGGCTAAGGTTCCCGGATGAACAGAAGCATAGACATTGAAAAAAACAAAAAAAAGATTAATGCAATTGAGTTTTCTGAGAAGTGGGGCTTCTGAAACATGCAGGATGGGGGGTCAAAGGAAATAATGGTATGCTCAGGCATTCTATGCCTCCTGTTAATTAGTAATATCAGTTTGTAATAGATTATGTTGTGATACTTTAGGTTTGTTTCAAGTTTTACTACAGGCAAAGTAATGGTTTACTTTGCAGGATATAAGTTAAAGCAATACTAAACACACACTGTTAAATTTACACTGTCCATTCTATTTCTGCATGATGGTACTTTAATTATTTTAATAAAAAAAGAAACATCAAGTACCTTTTTCCTAATCGATATGTCATGTGACCTAGCTCCCTCCCAGCCTGTCTGCAGAGAAACATATGCAGTAGGAGCTTCTAGTCCTCTGCTGCTGGTCACATGTTCAAAAAAAAACTGTTTTAAATCATCATACAAATAAATATTAAAGATCAAATTTTATTATTTTTTGTCAATATGATGGTGTGAGCAGATTTCTGCCAGTCAAATGCTGTGGCACGTCCCTTCAGCCTGTGTCTTAGTATAACAGGAAGGTGAAGCCATCATCATTCTAGATGCAATATCCTGTCCCCATTGTGTTTAGCTGGTTAGTGGGCATGGAGGAGGAGGAGGGAGGGAGTGGGCTGTCATTTACCACTGTCTATACGCCCACATGTGTGACTCTATAGTCACACGAGCTGCTCAGATGTGATAGGGAGGAAATGCTCATCATAGAAATTCACTGAAAACTGAGCATGTGCAGAGCTGCCAACAGTGCTCTGCAAAATCTCTAGCTGAATTGAGGACATGACCAGAAGGTGGAAATAGATTACAGCAGGATCAACCAGGTTTTTTGCAGAATAAAGAAAACGAATCCCATAGTCACTGACTATGAACAGCATCTAATACAGCATTTATTGATAGTTGTTTATGATGTGTGTTTAGTGACATTTTAAGTAAGGTATGGTGTATGAAGATTGTTTAGTTTGCAAAGATGGTAAATTCACATCTTACAATGACTATTCAATACCTTAAAGTGATAATATACCACTGAAGTGACTAGCATAAAGTGATAAACAGTGATGAAACCTTCTACCTAGGACAGTGGCGGAACTACCAGGGTCGCAAAGGTCACACTTGCGACCAAGCACTGGCGTTCCGCCACTGTCGGGAGGCCCCAGCAGGGTTGCTAGCTGCAGGGCTTTGAACTGAGAGCGTCTCTCTCATACACCTCAGAGCCAGCATTGACAGTTCCCCCTCCCCTTCCCCCTCCCTCCTCCCTTTTACGGATGGGAGAGGAGACAGACGATCTGCTCCTTCTCCTCCCACCCCTCTCCTTCTGTGTGCACTGCAGGAAGTGGGAAGCTAAGCAGTTCACACTTCCCTCGGTCCACACACAGGATGAGAAGGAGCAGATTGGCTGTCTACTCTCCCATCTGTGTGAGGGAGGAGGGAGGGGGGAGGGGGAAATTGTCAGTGCAGGCTCTGAGCTGTATGAGAGAGACGCTCTCAGCTCAGAGTTCTGCTGAGGAGGCACTGATAGGCTGCACTGATGGGCACTGATAGGTGGCATTGATGAGCACTGATAGGCGGCACTGATAGGCAGCACTGATAGGCAGCACTGATAGGTGGCACTGATGAGCACTGATAGGTGGCACTGATAGGCGGCACTGATAGTCGGCATTGATGAGCACTGATAGGCTGCACTGATGGGCACTGATAGGTGCACTGATGGACACTAATAGGCGGCATTGATGAGCACAGATAGGTGGCACTGATAGGCAGCATTGATGAGCATTGATGAGCACTGATAGGCAGCACTGATAGGAAGCATTGATGGGCACTGATAGGCGGCATTGATGAGCACTGATAGGCGGCACTGATGGGCACTGATAAGCGGCATTGATGAGCACTGATGGGTGGCACTGACAGGCGGCATTAATTGGCAAAACGGATATGCAGCATCGATGAGCACTGATAAGCAGCACTGATAGGTGGCATTGATGAGCACTGATAGGCGGCACTGATAGGCTGCACGGATGGGCACTGATAGGCAGCATTGATAATCAGGGCACTGATGAACACTGCTCTGATTATCAGTGTAAACAATGTACTGACAGTCTTGCCGGTTAACGGCTCTCATTTCCTCACACAGACACAGCGTGGGAGGAAAAGACTGCCGATAACTGGCAAGTCTGTTTACATGTGATCAGCTGATCACATGGTAAAGGCCCATTGTGATTGGACAAAGGACACAGCAGTCACAGCAGGCATGCGAGAGGCAGGGTTCTGGGAGGATGTCCAAGGACTCCTTCCCAAAATTGAAAGCCCAAGGCTTCGGTGGAGGGGGGTAAGGGGTGCCCTTCATGGTTTCTTGCACCGGGGCCCTGAAGGTTATAGTTACACCTCTGACATAAGATATACCCGTTTATCTGCAGCCTTCTTTCCTCCACAGTTTTACAAAGTATACAGATCAGATGGTATTTCTCAGCTTTCAGGAGGCAGGGGTGGGGGTCTGCTATCACACACTGTACATCACAGTGCTGAGTATAATCAGAGACCCAGAGACACAGTCTCTTTTTAAATAATTTATTGAGAATACAACAATACAATTTTACAGTACTGGTTTTAAATTTATGTAAGGTTACAAAATATGAGGAAAAGGAACTTCTCAATAATAACTTAGAATAATAATACTTAAGTTATCTTGTAGAAATCAGTAAGAAAATCTATTATCCAGTGTACATATCTGAATTATATGGTTATAACAATTAATAGAACTTTTGTAATTGGAAAAATAAATAAATAAGTAGATAAATATATATATAAAAAAAATACAAGATGTCACAATAGTGAGACATAAAATGCAACTAAATTAGATAAATTGGGTATTAATGAGATGACCTAGAGAGACACCCAAACAACCAGGGCCAAGGTCCAGGCTATTTGGCCCGGCATATCCCGGGTGTATGGGTGTCCCTCCAAAGCATCCCCATCAAAGGTATAGTTAGTTTGCATCCGAAAAAGACATAGTTTGCCTAACCAAATAATAATTTAAAAGAAATAGATAGACATATTTTTTATTATACATCACTAAAAATAAAATTTAATAAGTGGGAATATATGGTGGGATCTGAAATGGTTACGGAGGGAATTTGGGGTCTTCAGAGAGAAGCGAGTGTTAAGTATTTATGGGAACATGTAATAATATAGACCGTGAAGGTCGTAGATCTCATTAGGGTAAAAGAAGTGAATAGTTCAAATCCGGTGGTAGTATGTGTGTTATCCATGGAAGCCAAAGAGATTCAAATTTGTCCAGTTTATCAAGTATGATTGCCTCCATTTTAGCATGGATCATAGCTTGAGTTACACGTTGTTTTACAGATATGTCACAAAGCTTATTGGTTTTCCAGGCTTTTGCTATCGATTGTTTTGCAGCTGTTGTGACATATAGTAAAAGTTTAAATTGACGTTGAGTTATGTTTCGTGGCTTATTATTTAGGAGGGCTACCAATGGATCCGGTTGTAATGTGGTTTCAAACATTGTAGAGAGAATTTGAAATATTTTTGACCAATATGTTTGGACTATTGGACAAGTCCACCAAATATGCAGATGTGTACCAATGTCGCTGCATCCGCGAAAACAGTGAGGGGGGTATTGGGGAAGGTATTTTGATATACGTGCTGGCACTAAATACCACCTGGTAAGAACTTTATAATTTGTTTCTAGGGCAACTATGTTGGGTGTGGCTGATTTTGTAGATTGCCAGATTTGTGACCAATCCAGTGAGTCTGGAGGAAGGTTTAAATCAGCTTCCCATTTGGTAGTATAAGGCGGGGGAGAGGAATTTGTTTGTGAAAGTAGTTGAGCATATATGTCAGAGATAAGTCCTCGTCTGTGTGGATCTGACATACATGATCGTTCAAATGAAGTATATTCTGGAGTTGTCAAGTTTGTGGAGATGTTTTGGGATAAAAAGTTTTTAATTTGTAAGAATCTAAATGTTTCATTACTGGGTATGTTGTGTGTCTTGCTTATTGTAGGAAATGAAATAAGTTTATCAGAGTCGTAGAAGTGATGAACTCGTGTAAGACCCACATTTATCCAAGCTTTAAAGGAGGAAGGTAAAGTCCAAGCTGGGTAGAAGGAGGGGTTGTTTAGAAAGGAGAGGAGAGGGTTTAGTGGAGATTGGAGATCAAAACGGAATTTAAGTCTATCCCATATTGAGAGGCTATGTTTTGTGACTAGATTTGTTATTGAACGTCGTTGGGGTGGTGAAAGCCATAACAGATTTGATATAGAAAGTGGATCACATTCCACCGATTCTATAGTTACCCAAAGAGGGATTTCTTTAGTGGCATGGTATTTAATAATTTGTGCTAATTGAGAAGCATAATAGTATTTTGAGAAATTTGGAACACCCAAACCTCCACAGGTTCGGGCCATATGTAGGGTATTTTGTGGTAATCGTGGTTTAAGTTTGCCCCAAATAAATTGGGCTGATTTGCGTTGTAGTATTCGGAAAAAATAAGCCGGAACGTTTACAGGAAGTACACGGAACAGGTATAGGATTTTAGGCAATATGGACATTTTTACTACTGTGATTCTACCCATCCATGCTAACGGTAAAGAAGACCATTTTCTCAGTAAGGTTGATAATTGAGTTAGCATGGGAGGATAATTTGCAGAGTATAGGTCAGCTGGATTAGCCGTTAGTGAGATCCCTAAATATGGTAAATGTGTTGTTGACCATGTAAATGGAAGGGAGTCTTGTAACTGTTTCTGTAAATCAGGTGATAACGATATATTTAGGGCTTTTGATTTTTGCTGATTTATCTTAAGACCAGATATTTTACCGAATTTTGTAAGCATATCAATGAGGTTTGGAGCTGATAGTAGGGGCGAAGTAAGAAATACTAAGACGTCATCGGCAAATAAACATAACTTATGTTGGTGACCACCTAATTCAAGTCCTTTTATATTTATATTGGATCTAATAAGTTGAGCTAGGGGCTCAATAGCCAAGGAGAATAGAAGAGGGGATAATGGACATCCCTGCCTGGTTCCTCTTTCAATATTAAAGGGGTCTGAGCGGTAACCTGAATAGGTTATATACGCTTTTGGATTATGATAAAGAGAGGAAATCCATCCCTGGAACCACTCACCAAATCCCCATTTATGAAGAATGGCTTTAAGATAAGACCATGACAGAGTGTCAAATGCCTTTTGTATATCGATAGAGAGGAAACAGGCAGTGATTTTGCGAGACCTGGCTATATGAGCCAGTAGGGTAGCACGCCGTATGTTATCACCTGCTTGTCTGAAAGGTATGAAACCCGTTTGGTCTTTATGAATTAATGTGCCAATAATTGGATTAAGTCTATTAGATAGAATCTTTGCTAATATTTTTATGTCTATATTAAGGATTGAGATTGGTCTGTAATTGGACCATGACATGTCATCTGCATGCGGTTTTGGAATCATGGATATTGAAGCTAGTAGGGATTCCGCGTTAAAGGCACAGCCTTCTAATAGAGAATTAAATGCATTTGTCATAAGTGGGGCTAGTAGTGTAGTAAAGTGTTTATAAAATGTGGCTGAGTATCCATCAGGGCCTGGGCGTTTATGCAATTTTAGGGATTTTATTGCTGATATGACTTCCATATTAGTGATCTGCTTATCTAAAGTTTCTTGTTGGGTAACAGAAAGGGTTGGGAGAAGAATAGAAGATAACAGTGCGTCTAATTTTGTTGAGTCGAATGTTTGTGTATTTTGGTATAAATCTTTGAGTTTCCTACGGAACTCATTGATAATTTTCTGTGGATTACTAGAAAAATTGTTTTTGGTGATTTGTAGCCGAATTGGTTTCGGAATGTGGTCTGCTCTGCGTAGAGTTAATGCCAAGAATGTGGTTGGCTTATTAGCTTTCATATATATTGTATGTTTAGTTTTGCGAAGAATCTGTATAGCTGAGTCTGTTAAAAAAAGATCAAGCTCCAACTTTGCTTTATAATAGTCTAGTTTTGTAGTTTGAGAGGGCAAATTTTGGAAAATTTCAGAGGCTTTATAATAAGCTTCCTCTAATTTGTTTTGCATTTGCTGTTTCAATTTACGTCGGTAAGACGACTGGCTGATACAGACTCCTCTAATGGAAGGTTTAAGAGCTTCCCATAGATTCAGTGGATTAGTATCTGTTGGTAAATTATTAGCGATGTAATCTTGTATGGCTGTTTCTATTTTTAGACGGTATGTTGGATCAACTAATAAATTATCATTTATAGTCCAGGATCTATGGCTAGGCATCAAGGATGAGAAGGACGTCATGACCGCATTGTGGTCTGACCATGCGCATGGGATGATTAAGGAATTATGTATTTGTGGTAACGTGCCAATGTTGACGAATTGGTGGTCTATACGAGAAAATGTTTTGTGGGGATGGGAATAGTAAGTGTATTGTTTTCTTCTAGGGTTTTGTTCACGCCAAGAGTCAATAAGAGAATGTTGTTCAAGGAGTTGTCTGAAATTAAGGCGTTGAGGTTGTAGTGGTGTAGGGGATTTGTCTAAAATTGGGTATAAAACTTGATTTGAGTCTCCACACATCATGAGGGTACCTTTTTTTTTATGAGATTCAACTACTGAGAACAAGTGTGAGAGGAACGAAAGAGGATTTCTGTTGGGAGCATAGTAAGAAACTATAGTTATTTCATTATCTAACAGGAGACCTGTAAGGATTATATAGCGACCCTCAGGATCTTTTATTTCTCTATGTAAAGTGAAGGGGGTTGTGTTATGAAATGCAATCAGCACTCCTCTTTGTTTTGTAGTGGCCGAGGCCATATAGACTTGTGGGTATTGGCGACTTATAAATTTAGGGGAAGACTGTGTAGAGAAGTGTGTTTCCTGCAGACATATTACATGTGCAGAAAGTGAAGAAAAGGAATGAACGGCTTTTGTTCGTTTTGGTGGGGAGTTGAGACCCTGGACATTAAGTGTTAGTACATTTAAAGACATTTTTGAATAAAGGTATTAGGGATTATAATAAATTCTCAATGTGATAGTATCCAAGAAGGTTATACTCTGGAGGGGCGAGAAAAAAAAAAACAAAAAAACACAATAAAAAAAAAAAAAAAAAAAAGGGGGGGGGGCAGGAAAGGATGGGTAAAAAGAATAAAAGGAGATGAATAGGAGAAGTAGAATAAGTAAAATTCCTGTTTTAGAGCAGTAGATGAGAAGTTGTTTTTAAATAAAGAGGAAAATAGCTCCTATATGGAGCTAGTATCCAAGGGGTGGTGAAATATCACCAACCGGTGGGTACAAATGGTCCAAAGAGAGTCCGGTCAGTAAGTCCGGCTACTCGAGGATCTATTGAGAGGCGCAGTGGATTGTCTCCGGGACAAAGGCAGCCTCCTCAAAGGCTATACAAACAATAATAAAATAATACAAGTCACTAATAATATAATCGCTATTATTAGGATAATGTAATAGAGATATGTTTCTATAACTTTGCATTACATCATGCACTTATAAAAAAGGGCATTGCATTTACTAAACTAAACCTAAAGAATGATATTGGAGTAATAAAGGTTTGGTAACAATTATTATTTTACAAAAGATTGATTAACTTCTGCTTAAATGAAATTATAAGGCTAAAGGTAAAGACAGAGGAAGGATTATTCGATCCCTACTCTGAATCTACCTGAAATTGGTTACCGTTATAATAGTAACACTAGGTAAAAGGTTTCAATGAAATAAAAGAATCGTAGTGGCTTTCAGTCCATTTGATCTTCGGAATTAGGAGGTGGTAATGCAAAACGACTCCTTTTACTGGTACTGGAGTGAGCTAGTTGAGTTGGGTTGTCTTGCTGAGCCTTGGGTGAGTTTGATGATGCTCTGCGTTTGGAGCCTTCAGTCGAATTATCTGGAATTGACAAACGAAGCTCCTGGATCGCAGTCAGTAGGTCGTCCAATTTCTTGCAGGTATATGCTGTACCTTTATAGGTGAATCGCAGGGCAAATGGAAAACTCCAACGATAGGGGATGTGGTGGTATTGGAGTATTTGTAGGTGAGGTTTCATCTCTTTTCTTCTGTAGAGAGTTTGCTGCGAGAGATCTTGGAATACTTGGTAGCGATGACCTTGAAAGGTTAATGTATCTTTATTACGTGCCGCTTCCATCAGTTGTTCCTTTGTTCTAAAATAGTGTAATTTTATTACAATGTCCCTGGGGGGACCATCTTCTTTTTTAGGGGCCAAAGTTCTATGAATTCTGTCCATCTCCAATCGTTCAATGGGGATTGATGGGGCTAACTCCTGAAAAAGCACTGTAATGGTTGATTGAAGATCTATTATAGTTTCAGGTATACCACGCAGTCGCAGGTTGGATCTCCTCGCTCTGCTTTCGAAATCTTCCAGACGTGTGTGTAGAGTAAAATTTTCTTCTTTCAAGGCTTCTAGCTCGTCAGTATGAGTATTAGTGATATCATTTATATCCTCCATTTTGTGTTCTAAGATAGATGTGCGGCGCCCTACCTCACGAATTTCCCTTGTCAGTTTTTCTGTTATTGTGTCTGAGGTATTTTGGAGGGCTTTTTGTAAAACACGTTCAAACTGACTAAGAATATCCCAGTTATTAGGAATATTCTGTAGAGATATTGGTGTTAATCCATAATCAAGGTCAGAGTCAGCAAGTTGTGAGGAAAAATATGTAGAGTTCCCCCTTTGTGACTGTCTCTGAGGTAATGCAGAGCGGGAAGATTGTGCTGCTGTCATATTAGGAGCGTTTCTTGTCAGCTTTTCTTTACCTGCTGGCTGTTTAAGTTTTGTCTTTTTCCCGCTAAACATTATATGTAGTTGTGCCCTGTAGTCTCAGTAATAAGTGGGTTACCGTATTAATGCGGTATTCGACCGTGACTTGTCGATAGAAGGCCTTTTCGTCCCGGTGACAGCGGAGCTCTAAGCATTCATGACTGCTCAGCAGCTTCGCACCTGTGCTCCCGAGACACAGTCTCATAGGAAAATATGCACATTTGAGGCTGCCAGTCATCTGTTGTGTGGTAGAGCAGGGCAGGCCGTCTCCCAGGATTGCCTGGTGTCTGGAAAAACTTACAGAAGTGACTCATCCAAATATCAGAGGGAGGAGAGAGCAGAAAGGATCCACACTAAGTGCTATGGACTGAGACGAGTACATACTATATAAGGATATGCTTTGTTCTTTTCATTTCAGAGGTTTACAACCATTTACAGTACATAGTTGTTAGCATCTTCACAGCCATCAAGATTGGGAATCAGCTATAAAACATAAACAGACATCAGATTGCACTAACTTTGTTAAGAACATAAAAGTAATTTAATATAAAATGGTTAAAAACATTCAAATTTGTAGTAGATAAACATATCAGACTATCTTCCCCCATGTTGGAAGATACAATCCCTACAGTTGTAAAAAAAAAGATAAATAAACACTTCTAAACCTTATGTCAAAATGATAGGTAGATCAACAGGTATAGGCAGATAAAATCGCAACTTTGACTAAGACTGTTTATATTCAGCCTGGTCCCACCCTCCTAGCATCCCAATCAGTCCTGTAATCTAATGGAAAGCATTCCTGACCAACACAGTATTTTGGGAGGTGGAGGTGGAGACAAGTACAATTATAGCAGGAGAAATTGTGATTTACCTTCTATCTACAGGATATCTCTTTGAAATGCAATTTTCACTGAAGGTAATCTCTTGCTTAATAATGTGCCCAGTTTTAATTGCCTGGGTTTGTGACTGGTTTATTTCATCGTTCCATAACAGTAATTACAGCAAGGAAAGGATCCCATATAGCACAGTAGTTAATCCTAATTATCTTAATTATAACATCACATAAACAGGGTTTTCTTTAATTAACCTACAAATATTGTAGCATTTACTACTAGTAATCACTGACTAATTACCAATTACTAACTTTCATCACTTAAGACACTGACAGCAGTAATCATATACAGTATATACAGTATCTCACAAAAGTGAGTACACCCCTCACATTTTTGTAAATATTTTATTATATCTTTTCATGTGACAACACTGAAGAAATAACACATTGGGGGTTATTTACAAAAGGCAAATCCACTTTGCACTGCAAGTGCACTTGAAAGTGCAGTCGCTCTAAATCTGAGGGGTAGATCTGAAATGACTGGAAGCTCTGCTGGTTTTATCATCCAATCATGTGCAAGCTAAAAGGCTGTTTTTTATTTTCCTTGCATGTACCCCTCGGATCTACAGCGACTTTACTTCCAAGTGCACTTGCAGCGCAAAGTGGATTTACCTTTAGTAAATAACCCCCACTGCTATAATGTAAAGTAGTGAGTGTACAGCTTGTATAACAGTGTAAATTTGCTGTCCCCTCAAAATAACTCAACACAGCCATTAATGTCTAAACCGCTGGCAACAAAAGTGAGTACACCCCTAAGTGAAAATGTCCAAATTGGGCCCAATTAGCCAAATTTACACTGATATACAAGCTGTACACTCACTACTTTACATTGTAGCAAAGTGTCATTTCTTCAGTGTTGTCACATGAAAAGGTATAATAAAATATTTACAAAAATGTGAGGGGTATACTCACTTTTGATAGATACTGTATATTTTTAGATTCATATACTATATAGTTTCCCTTTGAACGTATCCATGAGTAGTCCTTCAATCCTTCAATGCCTAAAGCCATACATCAGCCAATAATATTTTCTAAAGGGTTTGTTAAGGTATGTTTTTTAATTAAAATAATATACATGTTATACTTACCTGTTCTGTGCAATGGTGTTGCACAGAGCAGCCTCGAACCTCTTCTTGGGCCTTCTGACGCTGCTGTCCACTCCACCTCTTCTGTGTCTGCTCCCATAGCAAGCTGCTTGCAATGGAGGCAGACATGTGGGCTCGCTCCCGAGCCTGGCCTGTGTGTGTTTATAGACACACAGAATACAGCTTGGCCCTACCCCTTGCTTTCTGCTCACTGGATTTGATTGACAGCAGCAGCTCCCAATGACTCCCGTTGCTGCCCGATCCTCCTGTGAGAAAGACAGGAGAGAAGAGCTGCAAACGGGCACAGTGCTGGATATAGGTCGCTCGATATTGTGGCTCAGGCAAGCAAGTGGCAAAAGTTTTTTTTAGCTTCAAGTGATATTAAACCTTTATTTTATTTATTTATTACATTTTTCTAATAACATACATGTCATACTTACCTGTTCTATGCAGTGATTTTGCACAGAGCAGCCTTGATCCCTGTCTCCTGGGGTCCCCTGCCGGCGCTCCTCCCTTAGCAAACTGCTTGCTAAGGGGGGTACTAGTGAGAGCTCACTCCCGAGCCCCCAATTCCCGGCTTTGCCTCGCCCTCCACTCCCTCATCAAAGGATTTGATTGACAGCAGCTGCTATCAATCTGCCCTGTGAGAAGGGAGAGTGCAAAGAGGGCCGTTGCTCTCGTGCACAGCTCTGGGTCGAGATTGGGCTCAGGTAAGTATAAGGGAGGTGAGGGGGGGGGGGGGGGGGTCCTGCATGACAGCAGGGTTTTTTTTTTTTATCTTAATGCAGAGAATGCATTAGGGTAAAAAACCTTAAGGCTTTAGAACCACTTTAATGTAGGGAATGCATTAAGGTAAAAAACATTTTAGCTTTAGAACCACTTTAAAGCAGTAGTAAAGCTTCTTAAAAAAAAAAGTTTTACCCTGCAAGGTAATGTCATAATATTCTAATATGCATCGCATACTAGCAAATTATGAAAAAGTTACCTTAAAATGAAGCCCTCCAGCTGACATGGCTTCCATCTTCATTCTTGCAGGTTCGTAGGCTCCAGCCGTCTGATTGGCCGAGCCGTGATGATGCCGGGCATAACGCAGAGCTCTGAAAGAACAGCATTGGTATTGGTATTGGTCCAACTGCTACTCGCTGGAATATCTCCTAAACAGTGCATGTTTAGGAGATATTCATTTTACCTACACGTAAGCTTTATTATAAGCTTTCCTGTAGGTAAAAATGTCACACAAAACTTTACTACCACTTTAAGTGACTTATTAAAGTGATACTAAATTCCATTTTCTTTACAGCATTCATTTTAAAATAGGTTCTGCCTTTTTTCATTCTCTTACTGTTGTTGTCAGGCTTTTTTTTTTGTCCTGTCCTGTCCTTTTGCTCCCGATCCTCCACTAATGCACCTGCTACTAGTGTAGAGCATCGCATACTAACACATTCAAAAAGACTTACCTCTAAAACAAAGCTCTCCAGCGGCACGCGTTCACAGCTGCAGAGGCTTCCATCTTCACCTGGTCTTCCTTCCAGCTTCGTATGCTGCGGCTGTTTGAATGGCCGAGCCGCAATGACGTCATTCCTGCGCATACGCGCAGGAGTCACAGCCATGGCACAAAGCTCTGAAGGAATGGTACAGGTATGTCGTTCCTTCAGAGTGCATATGCAGGTGACACCGGCTACAAACCATGCAAATATCTCCTAAACAGTGCACATTTAGAAGATAAATAATTAACCTACAGGTAAGCTTTATTATAAAATAAAAATCCGGAGTTTACTACCACTTTGATTAGACCAATTGTTTAATTACGCTTAATGTAGAGCTCTCAATTGTCCCTCAATTGTCCCTGATTTGGGAGGACTATCCCTCTTTTGAGACCAAATTTCACAATCCCTCGGGCAGCTCTCATTTGTCCCTTTTTTAGGTCTGCTGTGTACATCTCTATTTAAAATGTACTATTTTACCTATATTCAACCAAAAGTGTTATGCTGCACTATATTTTTATCAAACCTATATATTATTGCATTTGTTATTTTGAAAAGACAATATAAAGGAAATTAGAGGTCAAATGCAATAGTGTAGCTAAGACAAAAACAGTAGTACCTTGGATTACGGGCATAATTAGTTCCAGAAGCATGCTTGTAATCCAAAGGACTCGTATATCAAAGCGAGTTTCCCCATAGGAATTAATGGAAACTCAGATAATTTGTTCCAGTGTCACTACTAGTGTATGCAGTACCGCATGTGGCCACAGGTGGGGGGGCACCAGAGACACTCGGAAACCGAGCATCTCTGATTGTCTCTGAGAGGCTTGAATCCTGCTCGTCTTGCAAATCAAATCAAGATTTAAAAAAAAAAAAAAACAGCTCGTATTGCAAAACGCTCGTAAACCGCGTTTCTCGCAATCCAAGGTTTTACTGTATTTTATGTATATTAAATCTTTGTGGTTCATGTAACCAAGGCCATTGCAGGGACGTGTTCTTTGCCTTTATACTTAGTGGTATCCCTCATTATCATTTCAGAAAGTTTAGAGGTATGCCGTATACTGTAAAATAAAGTTTATTAGTTCAACTTCTCCATAATAAACTACAACCGACAGATTCCAATTAGTATTTTCAATGCCTTCAGAAGATGGTTGAACTCATACATTGCCAAGAACAAAAATAAATATTGTGCCACAGGAGGCCAAATCATGTTTTCTAATTGAAAGTATGTGGTATATGGATAGATCTTTCATTAAAGTAGAACTAAGTGCAAAACATTTCTTTTCCTTTTGGATATAGTAGGGGAGGGGTATAACCCTGTTTTTTTTAGCTTTTGTGTCCCATTGGGGAGATTTCCCTTCACTTCTTGCCCCAGGGTCATCAAACTAGGGTCCCCATTGGAAGATTCCCTCTCTATTCCTGTTCTGGTAACCACTCAAAAGTTAGGATTTTTTTTTTACTTTCACTCTCAGTGATAATGATTGCCAAGACACGCAGAGAAAGTGAATCTCCTAATAGGGACCTAGGCAGCAATAAAAACCTGGCAGATCATTTAACCCCTCTCCACTCCATCCAAAACTAAAAAAAAAACAAAAAACTGTTTGCCTTTAGCTATATTTTAGGAAAGATTATTGGGGTTGTTATATGAATACTCTATTCTTTATTACTCACCTATTTGGCAATATTACATGTATCAGCACCATGCTTTTTGCTTGTCAAGATATCTCCAAACCATCAGATCCAGATTGTACTAAACAGACACAAGATCACATTTCCCAATACGCTTTGTTTAAGCAGTGGGGCAACAATAATAGCAGTAATTTGTATTTACTTTTTTTCATTTTGTATTGCCTTATCTGGCCACCTCTGAACACTTTAGGTAAATTTAGTATTAGAACTAAGGAATAAAAGAATAAAATGGTAAAGGATAAATGAGTCACAAGACCCTCTATAGCTCAAATACAGTAAGTGATACTTGCTGACTGTTTAATGGAATTGCTCTTTATAAAGGAGATGTTATATCGCAGGTACCTTCATAAGCATACATACAAATACATACTTTAGTGGTTATTTTATAAAATTATTGGTGCCAAAATGATGTCTCCATGCAAAATTGATTTATCATTTATGTTTGCTTAGAGCCGCTCAGGCACACAAACTTTAAAAACGGCCCTGCACAGAATGCATGCATGAGAATATGATTGTAAATATTAATTTAAGCTTGAAAATAGCATGCTAATCTGAATGTGTAAAGGTCAAAAGATAGGAAAACGCACTGATGTGATGTGCAACAAGGAAATACAATGAAAGGACAGCATATTCACGCAAATGCAAGAGTGAACTAGAAACATGCTTCTGCCGCTGGAGGTCTAAATTAAAATCAAATTCTAAATTAAAGCTGGAATTCTACTGGCAGATATGATGGACAAAGGGACATCCTTTCATGACATACAGAATTCCATGAAAATTAGGGGAGTAAAAGGGGGATTATAGCGGTGCCAGAGAAGGAAATAGAAGTAGGATATTTCAGATAAAATTGCAAAAATACTTTATTAACAAAATTTAACGCATACAAAAAAGACACAGGTTAACTTAAATTGTAGGTGCAGTTCACACATCAATTGTGCAGAATCAATGCAATGGAGTAGGCCTGGTGAAGAGGGCCTTCAAAACAGAAGGCCCTCTTCACCAGGCCTACTCCATTGCATTGATTCTGCACAATTGATGTGTGAACTGCACCTACGATTTTAATTAACCTGTGTCTTTTTTGTATGCGTTAAATTTTGTTAATAAAGTATTTTTGCAATTTTATCTGAAATATCCTACTTCTATTTCCTTCTCTGGCACCGCTATAATCCCCCTTTTACTCCCCTAATTTTCAACGAATATTTCGGGATGAGGTTCTGTATGTAGTGGAACCTCTCTAGCCATACCTCTAATTTCTAATACAGAATTCCATGATCTGAAGCAACCTTCTTCTGATGCTCATAGTAGCTCTTGTGCCCAACGTCTGCTTCTTCATTTTCTATAGAAAATTTAAGGATCAGTCTTGCTCAGAAAGTACTTTTCTAATTCTCTTTTACACTTTGGAAACTAGATAATTGCAAACAATGCTTGAAATCAGAAGCAAAAAAATGCTTTATTTTAGACTGTGTATACCTAAGATTATAAACTACCTATACTATGGAAGCCATGTCCAAAAAAGTGGAGGCCCAGGGACTTGTCACTGCTATTACCTGTAGGCTGCCTGCAGCAGATCTTTATCTCAGGTCTGACTTATCATGTTTTGTTCTACATTGTGCCTTTGTGAGACAGTGGCCATCTTAGCAGAGGAGAAGGGCTTTGCCCTCCCTTGCCAGACCTACCCCCAATATGAATGGTGATCTAATAAACAATAAATAGTAAACTGAAGACTGGTGGAAGAAATTATCAATAGACACTTGATCAATGCCACTTTTTTGCCTCCAGTAAATTAAACATACAGATAAGTACGGTAAATTAATCTATTATATACTACTTATAAGACTAAAGCTTGCATGGATAGTTATATAAATACAAAACAACATATTGTATAAAACCACTTTCAAATAAAAAACATATATCAGACATTGTATCTCATATAAGTGGCTATTGAAGGAACATTTGCCATAATTACCACTGCTACTCCATTGGAGATTTCATCCTTGATGGGCTCTCATTGCATCTCGTCCCAGACTTGTCCAATTCTCTCTAAAGCCTAACTCAAGGTTTCTTGGGACTTTCAATTGGACTAAGCTTGTTCAAGTGAACTCTTTGCTTCACTAACAGATGTGCCCGCTGGGAGCACTGAAAAAACAGTATGTAGCATCCACTACATAGAGTATACAGCACTGTGTTCCAGCTGATGGATGAGGACTTCTCCTCCCACTCCAACAAATAGGACATAATAACAGAAAAAGTCAATGTGCATAACTATTCACCCCCCTTAAGTCAATACTTTGTAGAGCCACCATTTGCTCCTATCACAGCTCCAAGTTGCTTTGGATACGTCTCTATGAGCTTGCCACATCTTACCACTGGGATTTTTGCCCATTCCTCATTGCAAAACTGCTCCAGCTCCTTCAAGTTGGATGGTTTGTGCTTGCGAACAGCAATCTTTAAGTCTGACCACAGATTTTCTATTGGAATTAGGTCTGGGCTTTGACTAGACCATTCCAACACATTTACGTTTCCCCTTAAACCACTCAAGTGTTGCTTTAGCAGTGTGTTTGGGGTCATTGTCCTGCTGGAAGGTGAACCTCGGTCCTAGTCTCAAATCACATACAGAGTGGTACAGGTTTTGCTCAAGATTATCCCTGTATTTAGCGCCATCCATCTTTCTCTCAACTCTGACCAGTTTCCCAGTCCCGTCTGCTGAAAAACATCCTCACAGCATGATGCTGCCACCACCATGTTTCACTGTGGGGATGGTGTTCTTTGGGTGATGTGATGTGTTGGGTTTGCGCCAGAGATAGCGTTTTCTTTGATGGCCAAAAAGTTCAATTTTAGTCTCATCAGACCAGAGCACCTTCTCCCATACATTTTGGAAGTCTCCCACATGCCTTTTCCCAAACTCAAAACGTGCCATTTTGTTTTTTTCTGAAAGTAATGGCTTTCTTCTGGCCACTCTGCCATAAAGCCCTCTAAACTCTATGGATCGTACGGCTTATTGTCGTCCTATGTACAGATACTCCAGTCTCTGCTGTGGAACTCCAGGGTTACCTTAGGACTCTGTGCTGCCTCTCTGATTAATGCCCTCCTTTCCCGGTCCGTGAGTTTTGGTGTGCGGCCGTCTCTTGGCAGGTTTGCTGTTGTGCCATGTTCTTTCCATTTGGTTATGATAGATTTGATGGTGCTCCTAGGGATCATCAAAGATTTGGATATTTTTTTTTAACCTAACCCTGACTTGTACTTCTCAACAACATTGTCCCTTACTTGTTTGGAGAGTTCCTTGGTCTTCATGGCAGTGTTTGGTTAGTGGTGCCACTTGCTTAGGTGTTGCAGCCTCTGGGGCCTTTCAAAAAGGTGTGTGTATATATATGTAATGACAGATCATGTGACACTTAGATTGCACACAGGTGGACATCATTTCACTAATTATGTGACTTCTGAAGGTAATTGGTTGCACCAGAGCTTTTTATGGGCTTCATAACAAAGGGGGTGAATATATACGCACATGCCAATTATCAGTTTTTTATTTCTGAAAAATAGGTTTTATGTATATATATTTCTAATTTTACTTCACCAACTCAGACTATTGTGTTCTGATCCATCACATATAATTCAGATAAAAAAAAAAACATTGAACTAAAGGCTGTAATGTAACAAAATAGGTAAAAAGCCAAGGGGTGTGAATACTTTTGCAAACCCATAAACAAAAATATAAAATATTGCAACTTTCTAGTCCTTAGATAAGGTGGCTGCAATTGTTCTCTTTTTTACCCTTTAAAATGTAATTTCAGGCATGGTATATTTTTACATAGTTACATCTCAGTCGACACTGCTACTACCAGTGACCTCCATTTGCTTCTGGATCCCCAACTGAGTGGCTGGCCTGATGCACTGTGATCACAGGAGTTCGCCACTTAGCACCTGTACCATTCAGAGAAAGCTTGGCATTCGCTTTGAATGAATGCAAAGTGTTCTCTGATTGGATGACATGGAAAACATGACCATCTTGCCGTTCCCCCTTATCTAATCAGAAAATGTTTTGCATTAATTTGGAAAATGCAAAGCATTCTCTGAGCTGCAGACCTCCTGCATGCATGACACATCAAGCTCGCCATTCAGCACAGGACGCAGAAGCAAGTGGAGATTCCTGGAGTAGCGTTGTCTACTTCAGCGATTTTCAGTTTCCAGGGGCATGGGTCAGGTATATCATATACATAATGCATTTACCCTTTACCTAAAAGTAAATAGTGGCGCTGGTGTCAAAGTGCTGTAAATAATACAATACTGTAAAATAAATGTTAGTCACTGTATTAGCAGTGACTGTAAATAACCACTTCAGCCCCGGACCATTTGGCTGCCCAAAGACCAGAGCGTTTTTTTTGCAATTCGGCACTGCGTCGCTTTAACTGACAATAGCGCGGTCATGCAACGCTGTACCCAAACAAAATTGACATCCTTTTTTTCCCACAAATAGAGCTTTCTTTTGTTGGTATTTAATACCGCCTCTGCGGTATTTATTTTTTGCGCTATAAACAAATAAAAGAGACAATTTTGAAAAAAACGCAGTATTTTTTACTTTTTGCTATAATAAATTTCTCCCAAAAATATATAAAAAATCAATTTTTTTCCTCAGATTATACTGATATGTATTCTTCTACATATTTTTGGTAAAAAAAAATCGCAATAAGCGTATATTGATTGGTTTGCGCAAAATTTATAGCGTCTACAAAATAGGGGACAGTTTTATGGCATTTTTATTTAATTTTTTTTTATTAGTAATGGCGGTGATCTGTGATTTTTATCAGGACTGCGACATTATGGCGGACACATTGGACATTTTTGACACATTTTTGGGACCATTGTCATTTATAGAGCGATCGGTGTGATTAAAAATGCATTGATTACTGTGTAAATGAGACTGGCAGTGAAGGGGTTAACCACTAGGGGGCAGTGAAGGGGTTAAGTGTGTCCTAGGGAGTGATTCTAACTGTGAGGGGGCTGGGCTTGAACACACAGGACAGTGATCACTGCTCTCGATCACAGGGAGCAGTAGATCACTGTCCTGTCACTAGGGAGAACGGGGAATGCTTTGTTTACATAAGCATCTTCCCGTTCCTCCTCTCCGTGACACAATCGCTGGCACCCAGCGAACATCGAGTCTGCGGGTCACAGAGACCATGGCGTGCACGCGCGTGCCTCTGGCGGCACGCAGACGCTCGCGACACCGCTTCTTAAAGGGGACGTACCTGTACGCCCTTTTGCCTACCAGTGCCATTCTGCCGACGTACATCGGTGTGCGCTGGTCAGCAAGCGGTTAAAGTCCATAGTTTAAACAGTCTCAATTTTATCTCTGTGACTTCAAATATGCTCCTATAGAGATTGTGATAATCCAAATCTTCCACCACACAACGTGTAAAGGTGCTTCCGCTCCCCTTAAGAAACGCACTCACCGAATGCAGATGCCTCGGACTCTCATGCTTGGCAAATAAACATTTACCCCCATAGGGTTATAACATCCAAACGATATCCAACTGTGAATGGGGTGTCAACTCCCCTCCACATGAAAATAAATTAAGTGCGATATCGTTTAAAACAATTTAATGAATAAAATCAAATCTTCAAATATTGCACTCACATAGTTCAAAGTAAATCAAGCATGAAAAATCCTCCTGTTAACAGCAAGCAGTGGTATATTGTGGTCACAGCGGACCCGTGGTGTGTATCTTGTATCTCACCCACACTGACTCATCAGACTCGGATCGTCACTTCCGGCTTGACGTCAGACATCACAGCTGGTTGCTGTACAGCCACGCCCCGATGCGTTTTGTCATCACGACTTATTCATGGGATTGGTTTACGGCATGGCAACCCTTCCCTTTATAGTCTTCATGTCCATTATGTGCGAAAGTACCTTTGCTGCACATGCACACACTCCGTGTCCCTGCAACCACAATAGAACCAGCTTTTACATTGTTTACGTTCACATTGCGGGACATCACATTCATTCCGGTCAGCATGCTATTTGGAAAATTCTTATCCGTATCCCCTCTCGAGCAGATGCCCATAACGGGACGGATAACTACCAACACAGTATTATATTATTGATATCCTTAGTACCAACAAATGTTTAATATCATAACATTATATTTTATTATACTGTATGGTGTATATCGATTTAGGTGATCCTCAAATACATAATTCCTACAATGATATTAGCCTCAATCCTTTACACTATATGTTAAAAAAACCTATTTTTATTACCTATCATCCTGAAAAGATTACTAGAGCAAATTGGAAATAATTCAAAATTATTAATGAAGCAGTTGAGATTTGGATCTCAACTGCTTCATTAAAAATTTTGAATTCTTTCTTATATGCTCTAGTTTAGTTTGATTCATTTAAAGTGGCAGCTTTAACAAATTTTCCAGTTTTCCTTTTGGCGCAGTGTGGGGCTTCAAGTGTGGGCATGTTAAACTTGCAGACCATCAGTTGTGTATATCATATTTAATAGTTACATTGATCCAAGCAGAGATTTACCTATGTAAAAATATATCATGCCTTGAATTTATCTTTAAGCTACCCATATAAGATTTTTTCCATTCAGCCTGCTATCCAGCGTGGTAGACAAATACATATAAATAAATAAACCAACGTATCAGTTCTATGCTAAGGGTAGTACTAAGGGCAAATAGTGAATCTAATGCCTCGTTTCCACCGAGCGGATCGGTTCGGGTCGGATCAGTTTGGACGGCCTAGAATGGTCCGGCCTATTCAGGCGAGCGTTTCCACTGCAAGTCGGACCGACAGGGGCCATACGTGGGTTTAGAAAAAATGCCGTCATGGCGTCACACGTCCACCAATCAGTGTAAAGCATCGTAGCGCCGCCCTAACCGAACCGTTCCATTTTCTATGGCCCCACATCTGAAGCAGGACCCTGAATGGAACGGTTCGGTTCGGTTGTATGGCACGCTTTCATAATGGAAACACCCAAAATAGCGTACCGTACCGAACCGAACCGAACCGATCCGCTCGGTGGAAACGAGGCATTTATGTCCATGCTCAAGGTTTTAAAACTCCAAATCTGAGATGCAATTATCCTTAAAAAGCACCAGGTGATATGTGAAACTTGAAAAACAAAACAGAACAGGAAGCTAAACGATCTGGTGCAATAAAAAATGAGTAAAAGCAAAGACAAATACCATTGCACTCACATGTTTCTATAGAAGCAGAAAGCTTTGTACGCAGAGATGGTGAAGGGGAAAACTGACATTGGGGCCAGCGGTACAGGGTTCATGCCAGATGAATCCTCCTGGAACACCCTTGGCTTACTTTGGGCTCTGCATGGCTATGCTATTTACTGATAATAATGCACTGTTTTAAATACAACAGATCATCAAATACCCTGCTGGCCGATAACCATCTAGTAAGATGACCCCCCCCCACCCCTGCTCTAAATCAAACAGCAGTTGCTGGTAAACATTAAGTACTCGTTCACACCATACGTGCATGAAAACTAATGGGTACTGATTGGCAAACCGCACAGATTTCACTTGAAGAGACATCAGTTTTTCACATCAGTTTACCTCAGTTTTTATGCACATGGACATCAGTTTTCATGCGCATCAGTCATGTGCCCTAGTTACACCAATGTTGATGTTGTGTCAGTTTTTTTTCCTGTGCAGAAAACTGCACACACGTTGCAGATTCCAGCGCAGAAAAATTCTGCACAGTGTGGTGTGAACAGGACACATAGAGAACCATTGTTTTGTTTTGTTTTTTGAGCCCTTGCAGAACGTGCGCAGAAAAATTGACGTCTCTGCACCATGGTGTGAATGAGGCCTTAAGCGGAACTTAAAGTGGAAGTAAACCCTCCTATTATTTTCAGCCATGGAAGCTGCCATCTTGGCCTCTTGTTTAATCTTCAACTGCCATGATGCTGCACATGTGATCAGTTATGACACCAGCCATTGGATGGATTGACAGTTTGGTTGAGAGCACAACCAATGTGACAGTTGGTTGTGCCGGGAATGTAACTGTTTTTTTGAAACTGTTAAATCAATGGGTTTACTTCCGCTTTAACCCCTCAATTTAACAGTTTCCACAAACAGTTGTCACTTTGTTTGTGCTTTTAACTAAACTGTCAAACCATCAACTGGCATAGGTGTCATAACTGATCACATGTGCAGCATCATGGTAGTTAAAGTGGAGTTCCACCCACTTTTACAACTCTTCAGCATCCCTCACTAAACTGTGCACTGTAAACAAATTGGATATTTTTTAATTTTTTTCTCAGCACCTACTGTATATCTGCTGTATTCATTTTTCACTTCCTCCTCCCTGGCCGCGGCCCATCACATCATTTCCTGTTTGCAACGCTTCTGGGAAGTGGCGGCAACTTACTTTGAAACTGCCGTTGCTATGGAAACCTGACCTGAAACCTATTACATTGCTTGTGCTGCACTAAGCATGTGCGAGATCTGAAAGGATGAGATCCAGGAAGAAATACAGTCTGGCTTCAGATGCCCACACTTAAGATGGCCACGGCCTACTGTAAGTTTATAAAATAATAAACTACTGCTATAAACTAACAAAACAGACCTTAGTTTACAGACTAACTTTACTAGAATACATTAAGCTTGTGTATTATAGGGGTACTTTTATTTAAAAAGTATAATTTTAGCCGGAACACCACTTTAAAGATCAAACAGAGGCCAAGATGACAGCTTCCTTGGCTGAAAACGATAGAAGGTTTCATTACACTTTTAAAGACTCAGCAAATTGCACATGTCTTTGTTTTCCAGTTTGACTGATTGACATGTCTTGAATTGTGAGCTTTATTACCAGTGTTGGTAAATGCCCTATTATTTAAAACAGAACTAAACCCATCGATTTAACGGTTTCGAAAAAAAAGTTAAATGCTGGGAATATGGTAACTGTCAACTATGCTTGTGCACTCAACGAAACCATCAACTCATCAAATGGCTGGTGTCATAACTAATCACATGTGAGCATCATGACTAATGTAGATCAAACAGAAACAAAGATGGCAGCTTCCTTGGCTGAAAATGAAAGAAGGTTTCATTACACTTTTAAAGACTCAGCAAATTGCACATGTCTTTGTTTTCCAGTTTGACTGATTGACATGTCTTGAATTGTGAGCTTTATTACCAGTGTTGGTAAATGCCCTATTATTTAAAACAGAACTAAACCCATAGATTTAACGGTTTCGAAAAAAAAGTTAAATGCTGGGAATATGGTAACTGTCAACTATGCTTGTGCACTCAACGAAACCATCAACTCATCAAATGGCTGGTGTCATAACTAATCACATGTGAGCATCATGACTAATGTAGATCAAACAGAAACAAAGATGGCAGCTTCCTTGGCTGAAAATGAAAGAAGGTTTCATTACACTTTTAAAGACTCAGCAAATTGCACATGTCTTTGTTTTCCAGTTTGACTGATTGACATGTCTTGAATTGTGAGCTTTATTACCAGTGTTGGTAAATGCCCTATTATTTAAAACAGAACTAAACCCATAGATTTAACGGTTTCGAAAAAAAAGTTAAATGCTGGGAATATGGTAACTGTCAACTATGCTTGTGCACTCAACGAAACCATCAACTCATCAAATGGCTGGTGTCATAACTAATCACATGTGAGCATCATGACTAATGTAGATCAAACAGAAACAAAGATGGCAGCTTCCTTGGCTGAAAATGAAAGAAGGTTTCATTACACTTTTAAAGACTCAGCAAATTGCACATGTCTTTGTTTTCCAGTTTGACTGATTGACATGTCTTGAATTGTGAGCTTTATTACCAGTGTTGGTAAATGCCCTATTATTTAAAACAGAACTAAACCCATAGATTTAACGGTTTCGAAAAAAAAGTTAAATGCTGGGAATATGGTAACTGTCAACTATGCTTGTGCACTCAACGAAACCATCAACTCATCAAATGGCTGGTGTCATAACTAATCACATGTGAGCATCATGACTAATGTAGATCAAACAGAAACAAAGATGGCAGCTTCCTTGGTTGAAAAGAATAGGAGGGTTTAGTTCCGCTTTAAGATTTACTAACTGAAATGTGCAACTGGAACACTCATACTGAATGTTTTCTGGTCTCCTTTCATTCCAAGGCAAACCATTTCAGACAGTAATGCTGCCCACACACGATCAGAATTTCAGCCCGCAAAAGACCGATGACTGTTTTTCATCGGAAAATGCGACCGTGTGTATGCTCTATCGGACTTTTGCTGGCCGAATTCCAGCCAGCAAAAGATTGAGAGCATGTTCTCAATTTTTCGGTCGGGAAAAGTTCCTATCCCAAAATGCGATCGTCTGTGGCTATTCCGATGCGCAAAATCCCTACGCATGCTCGGAAACAATTTGACACATGCTCGGAAGCATTGAACTTCATTTTCTCGGCTTGTCACAGTGTTGTACGTCACCGCGTTCTTGACGGTCGTAATTTCAGCGAACTTTTGCGTGACCGTGTGTATGCAAGGCAAACTTGAGCGTAATCCCGTCGGAAAAGCCGTCATATCTTTTTCCGATGAGAAATCCGCTCGTGTGTATGCCTCATAAGGCTCTCATTTGTTCCTTTACAGCAAGCCAAGTCATATGTTAAGAAATAAATACGCGTTTGGTTTAACCAGTCATATTTTATACGCTTTTTCTTGCTTGAAATGAATTACAGAAATGCTTTTGAATAAAGCAGAGAAGCAAAGCCGCGCCACAAAACGATGATGTTCTTTTTTCGTCTCTCTCCCCAGCATGCTATGATAATATAACCACACATATCAGAGTCTCTGTTGTTCAAACTGATGAAAATGATTAAAGAAGTGAATATAAAATTGAGCATAATTGTTTCCTTTCTGAGAGGGCACAGTCTCTGTAATGAAACCATGGTAACAGAACAGACTTATTCAGATACCTGGCTGCACAGTGATCACACTGCATATAGAGCAGGTTTGTGCACCTAGCAACAGAACCTTGCCAACTGAGTTTCATTGCTCGTTGCTTTTTTCCCTCCAGTTGCCCTCTGTGCCCTGTTCCATAAAAATACACTTCGAATGCCCAGATCTTGAGTGAAGCTTTTATGAAGTGTGCAGTAACCGGAGCCTATTACAGAAGCAGACACAAGCATTCAGTTAGCTTACATAAACATTGCTTAGTAGCTTTGTAGGAATACAAAAGCTGATGTCCTTTGGCTGTAGAGCTGTTGTACGGTATGACTCATCTTTGCTGGAGCAGGCTGGATACACACTTTAATTAGAATCTGTGCATCAACTTAGAAATCTGCAGGCTTAACATGGATTAAGTGAAAATGAACCCCAAGGCACTAGAGGAAACGGTAAAGTAAAAAATTTTACAGCTTGCGGAATTTAAAAAAAAGTAACATTAGACAGTTGTTTGAGAGCACAGTGTACCAAGACAAGACCGAGCTTTATGATGCTGGTACATTTTAGAGGGCTGAGTAAGGCAACAGGCAAAATGCATTAAAACCCACAAAAAGCCAATACATTTTTCACTGGTCTGACTTCAGTAAAAACAAATTTCATTGGTTGTTAAGCTACTGCACTTTGCACATCGATTTTGCTCTTTGCATTGAATATGTCTCCTAGAGTTGTTAAGAGACCGTAGACTATAACTTCATGATCTACATATGAGTAAACCAGGATCACCTTATTGCAGGTCAAACAGTAACCGTGTACATCTTTTCAATATAAAAAAAGATGTGTTTGAATGTACAGTGGGGATGGAAAGTATCCAGACCCCCTTAAATTTTTCACTCTTTCTTATATAGCAGCCATTTGCTAAAATCATTTAAGTTCATTTTTTCCTCATTAATGTACACACAGCACCCCATATTGACAGAAAAAACACAGAATTGTTGACATTTTTGTAGATTTATTAAAAAAGAAAAACTTAAATATCACATGGTCCTAAGTATTCAGACCGTTTGCTGTGACACTCCTATATTTAACTCAAGTGCTGTCCATTTCTTCTGATCATCCTTGAGATGGTTCTACATCTTCATTTGAGTCCAGCTGTGTTTGATTATACTGATTGGACTTGTTTAGGAAAGCCACACACCTGTCTATATAAGACCTTACAGCTTACAGTGCATGTCAGAGCAAATGAAAATCATGAGGTCAAAGGAACTGCCTGAAGAGGGGCATTAGTGGTAGGTTAACCAAAGCACAAAAACACAAGGTGAGTATAGTAGCAAGTCCTAGTTGCAATCTTGAAACACCCAATACGAGGACAATATGCGACCGGTCTAAACTATGTGGCATGTTCACCAATGCCAGGAGCCTGGCGGACAAGATGGGTGAACTAGAGATACTGTTGTACAAGGAGGATTTAGATTTTGTGGGAATTTCAGAGACCTGGTTCAACAGCTCTCATGATTGGCTGGCAAACATTCAAGGGTATACCCTATACCGCAAGGATAGAGAGGGTAAAAAAGGGGGAGGGGTATGCCTATATATCAAGAATAATGTACAAGTGAATGTGAGAGATGACATCACTGAGGGGGCTAGGGAGGAGGTGGAATCTTTATGGGTAGAGCTCCAAAGGGATGAAGCTAAGGGGAAAATAATACTGGGAGTATGCTATAGGCCCCCTAACCTGAGGGAGGAAGTGGAGACGGATCTCCTATCACAAATTGGATTAGCAGCAAGGATGGGAAGTGTTATCATAATGGGGGATTTTAATTATCCAGACATAGACTGGGCGGAGGGAACCGCACATTCATTTAAGGCTCGCCAGTTCCTTAGTGTCTTGCAGGACAATTTTATGGGTCAGATGGTAGACGCACCAACTAGAAATAAAACCTTACTAGATCTACTGATTACCAACAATACAGACCTGATAACAGATGTGGAAATACGGGGCAATTTAGGTAACAGCGATCACAGGTCAATTAGTTTCAGTATAAATCACACAAATAGGAAACATGAAGGGAACACAAAGACACTGAATTTCAAAAGAGCCAACTTCCCTAAACTACAAACCTTGCTAAAAGGCATAAATTGGGATAAAATATTAGGAACAAAGAATACGGAGGAGAGATGGGTTTGCTTTAAGAGCATATTAAATAAGGGCATTAGCCAATGTATCCCATTGGGTAATAAATTTAAAAGAGCGAACAAACATCCTGGATGGCTTAACTCCAATGTAAAAATGCATATAAAAGCAAAGGAGAAGGCCTTCAAAAAATACAAGGTTGAGGGATCATCCACAGCATTCAGAATTTATAAAGAATGCAATAAGAAATGTAAGGGTGCAATTAGGATGGCTAAGATAGAACATGAAAGACACATAGCGGAGGAGAGCAAAAAAAATCCCAAGAAATTCTTTAAGTATGTAAACAGTAAAAAAGGGAGGACAGACCATATTGGCCCTATAAAGAATGAGGAAGGACATCTGGTTACAAAGGATGGGGAGATGGCAAAGGTATTGAATTTATTCTTCTCCTCAGTCTTCACGAGTGAATCGGGGGGCTTCAGTAACCAAAACTGCAGTGTTTATCCTCATGACACAACACAGGAAGCACCTACATGGTTAACAGAGGACGGAATTAAAATTAGACTTGAGAAACTTAACATTAATAAATCACCGGGACCAGATGGCTTGCATCCGAGGGTACTTAGGGAACTCAGTCAGGTGATTGCCAGACCGTTGTTCCTAATTTTTACAGACAGTCTATTGACTGGAATGGTACCAGCTGATTGGAGAAAAGCCAATGTAGCACCAATATTTAAAAAGGGCCCAAAAAACATCCCTGGGAATTACAGACCAGTTAGCCTAACATCAATAGTATGTAAACTCTTGGAGGGGATGATAAGGGACTATATACAAGATTTTAGTAATAAGAATGATATCATTAGCAGTAATCAGCATGGATTCATGAAGAATCGTTCTTGCCAAACCAATCTATTAACCTTCTATGAGGAGGTGAGTTGCCATCTAGATAAAGGAAGGCCCGTAGACGTGGTGTATCTGGATTTTGCAAAAGCATTTGACACAGTTCCCCATAAACGTTTACTGTACAAAATAAGGTGCGTTGGCATGGACCATAGGGTGAGTACATGGATTGAAAACTGGCTACAAGGGCGTGTTCAGAGGGTGGTGATAAATGGGGAGTACTCAGAATGGTCAGGGGTGGGTAGTGGGGTTCCCCAAGGTTCTGTGCTGGGACCAATCCTATTTAATTTGTTCATAAACGACCTGGAGGATGGGATAAACAGTTCAATCTCTGTATTTGCAGACGATACTAAGCTAAGCAGGGCAATAACTTCTCCGCAGGATGTGGAAATCTTGCAAAAAGACCTGAACAAATTAATGGGGTGAGCGACTACATGGCAAATGAGGTTCAATGTAGAAAAATGTAAAATAATGCATTTGGGTGGCAAAAATATGAATGCAATCTATACACTGGGGGGAGAACCTCTGGGGGAATCTAGGATGGAAAAGGACCTGGGGGTCCTAGTGGATGATAGGCTCAGCAATGGCATGCAATGCCAAGCTGCTGCTAATAAAGCAAACAGAATATTGGCATGCATTAAAAGGGGGATCAACTGCAGAGATAAAACGATAATTCTCCCGCTCTACAAGACTCTGGTCCGCCCACACCTGGAGTATGCTGTCCAGTTCTGGGCACCAGTCCTCAGGAGGGACGTACTGGAAATGGAGCGAGTACAAAGAAGGGCAACAAAGCTAATAAAGGGTCTGGAGGATCTTAGTTATGAGGAAAGGTTGCGAGCACTGAACTTATTCTCTCTGGAGAAGAGACGCTTGAGAGGGGATATGATTTCAATTTACAAATACTGTACTGGTGACCCCACAATAGGGATAAAACTTTTTCGCAGAAGAGAGTTTAATAAGACTCGTGGCCACTCATTACAATTAGAAGAAAAGAGGTTTAACCTTAAACTACGTAGAGGGTTCTTTACTGTAAGAGCGGCAAGGATGTGGAATTCCCTTCCACAGGCGGTGGTCTCAGCGGGGAGCATTGTTAGCTTCAAGAAACTATTAGATAATCACCTGAATGACCGCAATATACAGGGATATGTAATGTAATACTGACACATAATCACACACATAGGTTGGACTTGATGGACTTGTGTCTTTTTTCAACCTCACCTACTATATACTATATATATATAAGAGCTCAGAGACAGAATTGTGGCAAGGCACAGATCTGGCCAAGGTTACAAAAAAAAATTCTGCTGCACTTAAGGTTCCTAAGAGCACAGTGGCCTCCATAATCCTCAAATGGAAGATGTTTGGGACGACCAGAACCCTTCCTAGAGCTGGCCGTCCAGCCAAGCTGAGCTATCGGGGGAGAAGAGCCTTGGGAGAGAGGTAAAGAAGAACCCAAAGATCACTGTGGCTGAGCTCCAGAGATGCAGTCCGGAGATGGGAGAAAGTTGTAAAAAGTCAACCATCACTGCAGCCCTCCACTAGTCGGGGCTTTATGGCAGAGTGGCCCGACGGAAGCCTCTCCTCAGTGCAACACACAGGAAAGCCACATGGAGTTTGCTAAAAAACACCTGAAGGACTCCAAGATGGTGAGAAATAAGATTCTCTGGTCTGATGAGACGAAGATAGAACTTTTTGGCCTTAATTCTAAGCGGTATGTGTGGAGAAAACCAGGCACTGCTCATCACCTGTCCAATACAGTCCTAACAGTGAAGCATGGTGGTGGCAGCATCATGCTGTGGGGGTGTTTTTCAGCTGCAGGGACAGGACAACTGGTTGCAATCGAGGGAAAGATGAATGAGGCCAAGTACAGGTATATCCTGGACGAAAACCTTCTCTAGAGTGCTCAGGACCTCGGACTGGGCCGAAGGTTTACCTTCCAACAAGACAATGACCCTAAGCACACAGCTAAAATAACGAAGGAGTGGCTTCACAACAACTCCATGACTGTTCTTGAATGGCCCAGCCAGAGCCCTGACTTAAACCCAATTGAGCATCTCTGGAGAGACCTAAAAATGGCTGTCCACCAACGTTTACCATCCAACCTGACAGAACTGGAGATGATCTGCAAGGAGGAATGGCAGAGGATCCCCAAATCCAGGTGTGAAAAACTTGTTGCATCTTTCCCAAAAAGACTCATGGCTGTATTAGATCAAAAGGGTGCTTCTACTAAATACTGAGCAAAGGGTCTGAATACTTAGGACCATGTGATATTTCAGTTTTTCTTTTTTAATAAATCTGCAAAAATGTCAACACTTCTGTGTTTTTCTGTCAATATGGGGTGCTGTGTGTACATTAATGAGGAAAGAATGAACTTAAATGATTTTAGAAAATGGCTGCAATATAACAAAGAGTGAACAATTTAAGGGGGTCTGAATACTTTCCGTCCCCACTGTACATAGTGATACTGTAAGGTGGGGGAACAGGCAAGCCCAGGATAAATCTCCAAATTGGTCACTAGATCTTGCTATACTTAGGGTTGGGAACCCTGTAGTGAAAAATAGTTAGTGTATGTGCCTAGTTAGCCTTTAGAGGTCCCCAGAGTAGTGTATGGGGCATACTATAGATAGTGCCTATACTTACTATAGTAAGTGCCAGCCCTGCCCCTGCCATTGTGAGTTATCACTTGGGTAAGAATGCTTTGTATACAGTATATAGTCTGGCAGGAGTCCACCTAGATGGTTGGTCATGAGAATCAGTGCAAGGACCAAGATATGCAAAGTTGTAATATTTGAGGCTTTAGCTTCTATAGAGAGCTTTCCCCTAGGAGGTTGCAAGGAAGAAGAGGTGCAAGAATAATGGGATTACTCACCCCCTCACTCCCTTTTGTTTGAGATGTAGGGCTCTGGTAAAACCCCTTGAACTCTGGTTGCTTTACGACTTGGCTCACATCTCTGCTGTTCTCTATCTGCTATGTGCCAACACCATTCGGAAGGCTGGAAGGCTGTATATATGCAAATTAACGATGGTTCAGTAAAGTTTTTAAAAACTTTTTGTTGTTTGAACTCCTTCTCCTAAACTCAAGAGTGGAATGTCTTCTTGAAACAAAACAGGCGCTGAGTGAGGCTGCTGTTGGGGTTCACTGCTACAATGCATGAAGAAAGTGTGGCTTCTGCTACCGGGTGATGCTGGTTAGGCCTCTGCATAGCTCCCAACTGTCCCTGATTTTGAGGGGCTGTCCCTGATTTGGAACAAAGTTCCTCTGTCATTCTTTCCTCCTCATTTGTCCCTCATTTTGGTCTGATCTATATGGTTGTACAGTGGGGAAAATAATTATTTGATCCCCTGCAGATTTTGTAAGTGTGCCCACAAAGAAGTGAAGGGTCTTTAATTTTTATCATAAGTATATTTTAAATGATAGAGACAGAATGTTAACCAAAAATATTAACCAAAAATCCAGAAAAACACATGATACACATGTTATAAATTCAGTTGCAGTTCAGTGAATAAAATAAGTATTTGATCTCCAAGCAAAATATAACTTAGTACTTGGTGAAGAAACCCTTGCTGGCAAGCACAGAGGTAAGGTATTTATTGTAGTTGGTTACCTGGTTTGCACACATCTCAGGAGATCTTCGCTAAACACTTAAGGAATCTTGGCTGTCGCTTGGCAATTCGAAGTTTCAGCTCCCTCCATAGATTTCCTAAAGGATTAAAGTCTGGAGACTGGCTAGGCCACGCCATGACCTTAAAGTGGTTGTAAAGGCAGAAGGTTTTTTTTATCTTAATGCATTCTATGCATTAAGATAGAAAGCCTTCTGTGTGGTGCAGCCGCCCCAACATCCCCTAATACGTACTTGAACCCCATCTCTATCCAGCGATGTCCACGACTGCCTCAACCGCCTGGGACTCTGCCTCCTGATTGGCTGAGACACAGCAGCGGCCTCATTGGCTCCCGCTGTTGTCAATCAAAGTCATTTAGCTATTCAGGAGAGGGGGGCAGTGCCAAATCGGGGCTCCATGTCTTAATGGACACAGGGAGCTGTGACTCAGCTCGGGTGCCTCTATAGCAAGCTTCTTGCTAAGGAGGCACTCAACAGGAGGGAGGGGCCAGGAGAGAGGAGAGGGGCTTGAGAAGAGGAGGATCTGGGCTGCCCTGTGCAAAACCATTACACAGAGTAAGTATGACATGTTTATTATTTTTATAGAAGAAAAAACTAGTCTTTACAATCACTTTAATGTGCTTCCTCTTGAGCCACTCATTTGTTGCCTTGGCGGTATGTTTTGGGTCATTGTCATACTGGAAGACCCATCCACGACCCATCTTCAGTGTTCTGGCTGAGGGAAGAAGGTTCTCAGCCAAGATTTTACAATACATGGCCCTGTCCATTGACCCCTCAATGCGGCAAAGTCGGCCTGTACCTTTAGTAGAGAAATAGCCCCAAAGCATAATGTTTCCACCTCCGTGCTTGACTGTAGGAATGGTGTTCATAGGGTTATAGTCAGCATTTTTCTTCCTCCAAACACGACGAGTCGCGTTAAAGCCAAAGAGCTCAATTTTGGTCTCTTCTGACCACAGCACTTTCTCCCAATACTTCTCACAATCATTTAGGTGTTCATTTGCAAACTTCAGATGGGCCTGTACATGTATCTTCTTGAGGAGGGGGACCTTGCAGGCACTGCAGGATTTCAATCTATAGCAACATATTGTGTTACCAATGGTGACTGTGGTCCCAACTGCCTTGAGACCATTCACAAGCTCCTTCTGTGTAGCGCTGGGCTGATCCCTCACTTTTCTCATGATCATCCTTACCTCATGAGGTGAAATCTTACATGGAGCTCCAGACCGAGGGCGATTGATGGTTGTTTTGTATTTCTTCCATTTGCGAATTCCAGCCTTGTGCAGGTCTACAATCTTGTCCCTGACATCCTTTGACAGCTCTTTGGTCTTGCCTATGATGGTGAGGTTTGAATAGAAGAAAGAGATTTTGTGGACAGGTGTCTTTTATACACATAACGAGTTGTCATTAGGAGCGCCTTCTTAAATTGACAGGGTTAAGCACATACTGTAGCCAGGTAGAGGGAGGAGCCGGATGTGGGCGAGGTCGGGCTGCGTTGGCTGAGAGCGGGGAGCTCGGCATCCCTCCAGCCGTGATGCAGGCTACGAGCTCACGGACCACACGCTAGCCTCCCGCCCCCTTACCCCAGAGAGCCGCGCGTTGTATGCGGTTCTTGTCCTCCAACTAGCCTACCTCCCGGCCCCGTGAACTGGCTGTGAGGGGCGAAGGCGGTGGGAGCGGCGCGTCCGAGCAGAAGTAGCAAAGGGCTGTCACGGCCCGGAGCTTGGTCGGGCCCGTCGTGCCTTCCCCCATCTCGTGCTGAAGCCTGCAGACGATAGGTGGAGAGATCCACAAGAAGGTACGCGCCTGTGAAGGGGATGACATTGCCCGTCCAGCAGGAGCCGAAGACTGAAGGTAACAGCTGCATGAAAGAGAATCCAGGTACAGGTGGAAGCCCCAGGAGTCCAAAAAAAGGAGCAGTGTAAAGGAAGATTGGTGGGTAAGATCTTGGCTAAACTTTAAATCCGAAATGGAGGGTAAGTAACCCATTAGTCATCCTTTAAAGCTACATGGATTTCTCATCTCAAGGGACTGATGCCTCTAGCTGCAATATGTACTGACTGATTTAAAGTATTTTTTTTTCACTGATGCAACAACTCTTATAAAGTGCACATAAGTTACGCATAGTATGATACACCTGGCATAAGGGGAAACATGGATGGTGGTCGGCTGTAAGAAAGAAGCAACAAGGGATCTAGCAGACCCTGTATTTGGGGTCTCTGGGGGGAATAGGAGTTTTCTCTCCGGGCCTGGGGTAGCACCCAAACAAAGCGCTATTATATAACTATAATTGCGGCTAAGACAGGGAGAGGGCCCCCAAGTGGACTCTGAGCAAACCTGTGCGATTTGTGAGAAAGCTGAAGTAACAATCTGTATCACGCTACCTCTCATTATCATTAGGTAATCTCACTTTTGATTATTTGCCTACTCCACCGGTTTGCCCTCTCAGGGGTAGAGAGGAATGCAGAAATGAGAGGCAAGTCAACAAGAGGGGCCACAGCAAACCCACCTAGAACCAGTACAAGCCCAGGCACCATTAGGAGATATATGGTGAATGAGGACAGTAAAGAGAGCCCAGGTAAATCAACAGGGGCAATAGGGGTAACAGGAGCAAAAAATAAAACCCCAGAACGCCCAGGAAAACGGGGACAAGAAGACAAATGGCCAAAGCGGAAATAAGACCCCCAGGTAGTGATACAGGTGCAGAAATGCCAGTGGAGACCCAGCAGGAAAGAATGCTACCCACCAAGGGGGAAATAGCAGAAATGTTCGCAAGGATGGAGGTCTCAATTAAGGAAGAGATCAGTATTGTGCATGAAAATATGAGTCACATTCTGAAAAGAGTGGAGGAGGTGGAATCCATAGTTGATAAGCAAGGAGTCGAAATCCAAAAGTTGAAACATCAGATGGAAGCTACGGTATGCAGATCGAACAAAGAAATATTAGATACAGACTGGAAGACCAAGAGAACCGCAGCAGAAGAAAGAACCTCCGGATCAGAGGCCTTCCAGAACCGCAAGGAGAAATGGAGAACCTACAGGATAAAATGGAAGCAATCTTCAAAGATCTGGTGAATCCAACAGAAGCCGGCAGAAAGCTAAAGCTGGATAGGGTGCACAGAATCAGAAAACCACCGGAAATCAGGGGGGATGCACCACGCGATGTCATCGTGCGATTTCATAGTTATTTGGATAAAGAGCAGATAACTTCCAATCTAAGGAAAAACCTAGAGGCAAAGTATGGGGAAACAAACCTGCATATTTTCCAGGATCTTGCAGTGGAGACCCTCAACAGGAGAAGAATTCTGAAACCACTACTGGCAACCCTGAAATCGCATGGAGTCCAATACTCCTGGGGCTTCCATGCTTGTCTAATCGGATGCAAAGAGGGCCGAATGGCCGTGTTAAGGTTCTCGGAAGAAACACAAAAATTCTGTCAACGTCTAGAAATACCTGTAATAGAAATCCCGGGTTGGTGGGAGAAAAACACCAACCAGGAACCAACAGGGGAACTGCCCACCTGGAAACCAGTATTAATTGCAAAAAGAACATAAGGGCGAAAAATAGCTCTGTGGACTCAGTAGAGTTTCATTATAGATATATATGCAGTCTGCTTTTTGGCCACGGGGTTGGTGGGGGGGGTGGAGGGAGTGGAACCTGGGAGGGGGGAGGCGGGAGGTGTGCGGGAGGGATGATCAGGGCAGGTAATCTCCCCATACTCAGCGGGAAATCTGCGGTCTTGAATGAATCCCACCCCGAGCTCAACCTCTGGGGGACAACCGGGGGGCCGGGTGGAGGTGGGGTGCCACGTTTATTTTTCTGCCTAGTTAAGACCCGTTTCACCCCCAAAAGTTTGGGGAAGGGAGAGGAGGAAGGGGGGTAAGAGACGAGGGGTTAGGGGTGATTGGGGGGCGGGGGTGGGAAGGGGGGATGGGGGGGTATTGTGGGGATGGGAGGGGGAGTGGGGAAAGAGAGGGTCTAATGAATGTAATAGCACCAGGAGCCTGAAGGGGACTGAATGCCTGCGTAAAACGTGCAAATATCTTAGGGGAATTGAAGTTCCTGAAGGCTGAGGTTGCAATGCTCCAAGAGACACACTTAAGTGCCAATAAGAACCAAAAAATCTATTCCAGAGACTTCCCAGTCTGGTATTATAGCGACTCACCAATTAAGGGAGCAAGAGGAGTGGCCATAGGGTTTGCCAGGGAGAATAGATTTGAACTGGAGGAGGGATTATCTGACCCGGAGGGTCGGTTTCTCTTCCTAAAAGGCAAAATCAATGGTTTGAAGTGCTCCCTGGCAAACATCTATGGGCCAAACAAAAATACATACAGAAAAGTAATGGGCATACTGATAAAATTTGAAGAATTCAAGACGGGGAGGGCTATCGTTGCAGGGGATTTTAATCTGTGCTTGGACCCCGAGAGGGATTGTTCATCGCATGCCCGGGGGAGGGGGGAGTGTGGGCTGGAAAACTCAAAAAGAAGCTGTACCAGCTTCAGTTGGTGGATGTATGGAGGATCCAGCAGGGGGATACAAGGGACTACACTTACTACTCCCCCATGCATGCGACATATTCGAGACTTGACTTTTTCCTGGTAGAGCATAGGTCGTTGGAAGAGGTTACAGGGGCAGCCATTGGCAATATGACATTCTCGGACCACGCACCCGTGAGTTTACATATAAAAATAGGCGAAACTGACATACAGGGCTCGGGGTGGAGACTGAATGAAGACCTGTTATCAGACAAAGATATCTTAAGGAGAATTAAGGAAGAGCTGGAGTGGTTCTTTAAAATCAATACTCCCGGGGAGGTAAACGAGGCTACAATCTGGGAAGCCCATAAAGCATACATTAGGGGCATATATATGATGGTAGGGGGGGGGGAATAAGAGAATGAAAAATGTAATGCTAGCCCTGACTAAAGAGATCCAAGAACTAGAGCAACAACATAAAGTATCAGGTGGAAGGGAGGTATGGATAAACCTACTTAAAAGAAGAGAAGAGCTGAGGGCCTCTTTAGAACAGGAAACACGTAAAACTTATAATTTGGTTAAGAAAGAGAGATACATTTATGGTAATAAACCTGGCAGGCTTCTAGCAAGGGCCCTGAAAAAAAAGAAAACGAGCAACTACATTGAAAAAATCAGGACCAAGTCGGGGGAAATTAAACACAAAACGCGTGACATAGCGAAAGCTTTTCAAGAGTTCTATGGGGCATTATATGCAATTAATGAAGATAACTCTCAGGAGTTGGATAAACGTAAGCGTGAGGCTAGTAAAACTTTTTTAAATGAAGCAAACCTAACAAAAATCACGTAAGAAGTGATATGTTAGATTCCCCTGTGACCCTACAGGAACTAAGGAGGGCCATCCAGGACATCCCAAATGGTAAAAGCCCAGGTCCTGATGGGCTGACTGCCCTTTACTATAAAAAACTACAGGAACCATTGCTCCCCATATTGTGCTCTTACATTAATGGGATCGGGGAAAGTTGGGAGATGAGAAAGGAAGCACTCGAAGCAAGTATTGCTGTTATAAGGAAGGAGGGAAAGGATAGCACTTTGTGCTCCAGTTACAGACCCATCTCCCTCTTGAATGTCGATACGAAGATCTTCGCAAAGATTCTTGCCGACAGATTGAAAAAGATTATAAAAGAGGTGGTCCACTCCGACCAAGTGGGCTTTGTACCTGGGAGGGAAGGGAGAGATAACAGCATTAAAACACTAATGGTGGCCCAGATAATGAAGGACAGGGGAGCCCCAGGACTACTCCTGTCGATGGATGCCGAAAAAGCATTTGACAGGGTAGACTGGGGCTTCATGTGGAACACCTTGGAAGAGTTTGGTATAGGCAACAAAATGATTAGCAGGATAAAGGCCCTGTACACCTCCCCCACCGCCAGAGTTAAAATAAATGGTACCCTGTCCGATCCCATTGCGCTGCATAATGGTACCAGGCAAGGGTGCCCGCTTTCTCCGCTGCTTTTTGTGTTGACGTTGGAGCCGTTGTTGGCTAGGATAAGACTCAGTCCAGATATCAGTGGGGTTAAAATCGGGGAAGAAGAATTCAAACTAGCCGCCTTTGCTGATGACGTCTTATTGTACGTCACCCGTCCGAGGATCACCCTTCCGAACCTACTCGAGATTGTTAGGAATTATGGTAGATTATCCAATTTTCGAGTAAATGCAACCAAGTCGGAAATATTGGAAGTTGTAGAGGATAAAGACGGTGATAAGGCCTACCAAAAGTGTCTACCATTTAAATGGGGGATAAAAGAGCTTAACTACTTAGGAGTCAAAATATCACCAGCAAAAGAGACACTGTTCCAAGCCAACTACATGTCCCTCCTTAATGACATCGGGGCCGAGTTGAACAGATTTCCGCGGAACCGACTTTCATGGGGAGGCAGAATAAACCTACTTAAAATGTCAGTTCTCCCCAAAATCACATATAAAATCCAAATGCTCCCAATTGCAATATCACAGAGTTTTCTGAATAAATTACACACACTGTTTCTAAGATTCATATGGAGGGGGAAGAAACCACAAATTAAGTATGCACAATTAGTGAATGTCAAGAAGAGGGGGGGTTGGGGGGCACCAGATATCAAAAAATATTACAGAGCAATAGTTCTATCACGTATTACAGACTGGGTGAATAACAATAAAGATAAGCAATGGGTGAAAATAGAGAACATAATGAGTGGGGTTGATTTGGGTAAAAATGTATGGATACCACCACAATACAGAAAACTGTGCACGAAAACATTGGATATCACCAAACACGCTTTAAACACATGGGATAAAATACACACTAGGGAGAAGTGGGGATACAATTCACCACTAGTCCCGCTTAAGTACACAGACTACTTTCTGCCAGGGAGGGAAGAATTGTCTGGGAGATGGATTTTATATGAAGAGGCCCAACTCAAAGATGTTACAAGCCAGGGAACGCTGTGTACCTACCAGGAACTAAAAGCTAAAGACAATTGGTTTGTCATGGATAACTGGAAGTATAGGCAGTTGAAACATTTTGTTGAATCCCTCCCGCAGCCAATAAGGTCGATGGAAGATCTTCGCCCCCTTGAAAAAGTATGTATTAAGAAGAATAGGAGGGGAGGAATGTCCAGGATTTATAGAATTTTGATCAGAATGGGAGAAGTGGAGCGTTCAGGATTTCTCAGGAAATGGGAGGAGGAATTAGGAAAAAAGATCAGTGAAAACAAGGTCGGGAGGGTCTTGAGCAGAGTGAACGCTACATCAGCGAACTATAGGATTGCTGAAATGAATTTCAGAACCCTGGCTAGAATGTATGTCACTCCGGATATAGCGCATAAAATACAGGAAGAAACTTCGCAGTATTGCTGGAGGAGGTGCAAGGAAATAGGGACAATGGCGCATATTTGTTAAATGTGCATGGTAATGAAAAAATTCTGGGAGGAGATAAGGGGGATTATACATGTGATCACTAATAAGAGGGTCCCGGATGACCCCTGGGTATGCTTGCATCACGGAAGCGATATGCCTTCCAAGAGGTATTTGAAAACATTGTTACCGCACCTTCTCAATGCTGCTAAAAGTCTCATCCCCAAACACTGGCTGGATAGTAGGATACCTTCAATGCGGGAGTGGTTCAACAAAATAGAGGAAATTCACTGCCTGGAATATTTGAGATATAGTGAAGGGCTGGAGATGGAGGAGTATGAAGAGACGTGGAGAGACTGGGCAAGGTATAAGTCCTCTAACCAGGCGGCTGAGGTGTGGGATGGGGAGTCAGATAACTCACCTTAAATAAAAATACAAACTCAAAATCGAGTTAGAGGATATACACCCAAAAAGACATCAAGAACAGGAGGAGGACAGTGAGAGGCTAAGGTTAGGACTCTCATGGGATGAGTTGGGGGGGGGGGGTTGGGTGGGCAAGTGGAATTTGGAAGAGGTAGGGGGGATAGGGGGGGGGGGGCACAGCGCTTTGGTATAGGGATATCAGAATTGTAAGATGTAATCATAATTATATATCATTTGGATGGAATAAAAAGATTATGTGCAAAAAGAAAATGCCACAATGATGTGAAAGTATTAAGGGATAAGTTTGACTTGAAAGTTGAAATAACATCCTCCTATGAATATTACTTGGCTGACGTGGCAAAAAAAAAAAAAAAAAAAGAGAAAAAAAAAAAGCACATACTGTAGCCAGTCTGTGGGAGCCATAATTATTGTTGGTTGGTAGGGGGTCAAATACTTATTTTACTCACTGAACTGCAACTCAATTTTTAACAATTGTATCATGTGCTTTTTCTGGATTTGTTGGTTGATATTCTGTCTCTATCGTTTAAAATACACCTATGATAAAACAATTATAGACCATTCATTTCTTTGTAAGTGGGTAAACTTACAAAATCTGCAGGGGATCAAATAGATATTTTCCCCACTGTATACAAAATGCACTGTTTATCTTTTAAAAAGTATTCCCCAGTGCTAAACCTGTAATCCAATTTTTAAATGACTCCATTTGCAAATTCCGAAAGCCAGTAATAAAGGAATAGTAGTGGTAAAAAAAGCACTTCTGGATTTAACCAATCATTTTTTTTTTTTTTATAATACTACTTAAGGGGTCGCGGCAGGGAGTTTGTCCTATGCCTACATACCTTTGCATTGTACCTTGTATTGGTACTCAGGGGAGAATCCTGTGTCCATAGCGCCTCAGTAAGTCTAATGGGACCAACCTATTCCAGCAGAAATGGGTTAAAGAGTGTAAGTGCTCCCCCGCCACATAGCTGGCACTATTCACTGCAGTTCATAGCTAGACTGTGACACAACAATATTAGCACAGCAGGTGCTATGGAGGCATTCATGTTTTGTCCCTTGCAGCAGAACTACATAGATTCTGATTAGCTTAGTGTATTATAGGCTTGACAAAGAGAAAGCACCCTGAAACACTGCATTAATGTTCAAAATGTAAAAAGACAGATTAAGCTTTTACAGTATGTGATTGTGTTTCCATTTCTTTAATCTCCTAATTATTATTATTATATAGAATTTATATAGCAACAACAGTTTGCGCAGCGCTTTACAATGTAAAGGGGGAGAGTTCAATTACAACGCAGTTCAAAACAGAAATAATAGAAGGGCCCTGCTCATGGAGCTTACAATCTAAAGGTGCAGAGATTGAAAGAATGAAAGTGAAGGTTGTAGATCCTCTATATGGCCATGTGCTCTTGCTTGCAAGCAGATATATTCTCAGGCCTATTCAATAAAGTACTATATGGACCAAAATGCAAGAACTTCAGCAATTAATCATCAGAATTCATCTTTGACTGGTCTTGTGTCAGTCAAATGCATTTTGGTTAGTTGATTTGGGTTGTTCCTAGACCTATTTAATAAAGTAATATATGGACCAAAATGCAAGAATTCTAGCAACTAATTCGAATTAATCTCTGATTGGTCTAGTGTTAGTCAAGTGCATTTTGATTAAAATGATTCTAAAGGTTTAGGTTTTATTTAAAAATAACAAACATGTCATACTTACCTGCTCTGTGCAATAGTTCTGTGCAGATCAGCCTGATCCTCTTCGTCTGGGGTCCCCCTCCGGTGCTCCTGGTCCCTCCCCATTTCCGAGTGCCCCCAAAGCAATGCATTAAAGTAAAAAACCTTCTGCCTTTAGAAGCACTTTAATTTATTTGAGTTATTAACAGGTACAAGTCCAAAGGACGGTTCTCTGAGGGAGCAACGTACCCGCCTCAAGTATGTTAGCAAGTGGGGAACTGCATGCTGTTGATATTGTTACTGTCACTCATGTGGGTTCCACGCCCCCTCATGGTTGGAGGCCATATTGCAACCTTGGGGCCCCTCAAACAGAAGGATAACATTCATTCACCTGCCAGTGACACCTGTCCCGACACTGACTATAGGGTCATTTGAAGGGAACGTTGTTGAGCGCTGATTCATTTCACCAGATCTTCATCACATTATAAGTCTCTCTATCTTCAGCCCCTTCAGGACACGGGCTAGGAGGTGTGCCTCTGCACACATCGTGAGGCTTTGCACACCCTGGTTCCAGGCCAGGTCCCTAGGACTGGTTCCATTGTACAGCTGACCCTGTGGTTGGACCACCATACCTACGGAACCTCTGTCACTGGCCACCACCACTCCACCCCCAGCACATTGTTAACCCCTTAATCACCAAACATTAACCTTTTAGTAAAATTATGACTGACATTTAGGCTCCTGCCTACAAGTAAATTGTAACCCCCCCCCCAAATCCAATAGAATTGGAAACAAAAAATTAAATGCTTGTCTGATGATGAAGGGTATAGAGGCTAGTTTTAATGGAGCACCCACACTCACTAGCCTTCTTGTTATAGGAACACAGCCTGTATGCCTACTGGGCAGGTTTTTTTTGTTTTTGCTAAAAAAAAAAAAAATCCATAAAAATTGCAGCACTAAATCTGTAACGTTGAAACCTGCACTTTTGGCCTCATCTCCTCTCTTGCGCTTGGAGATATTTTATGTAGGTTCTTCTTGGGGTCAAATATACTATAGCCTACTACTATAATATTGGTTTCTTTTGTGTCATCACAGTTTATTAAAATGCTTTTTCAGAGCTGTTATATGGTAAAAAGATGCTAGCTCTGTCTCTTTACTAAGCGTACACAAAATATACTTGTTTTATTATATTGCTATTATATACTTGTTTTGTTATATTGCTATTCATTTTCGATATGTTTATCATATATTGTAATTGCTGACCACAGCATCCAGCACCTTTGTACTTAAAATTCCTGTCTTTAATTAGTTTAGGCTATATAGTATATCAGAAATGCAAACCTTTCATCCAAGTGTAATGTACAAGCATGGCATTCTGACCAAAAGTGAATTTTCAGTACTGAATAGAATCAGTCTTTAACCACTTAAGGACCGGAAAGATTTACCCCCTTAATGACAAGGCCATTTTTTGCGATACGGCACTGCATCGCTTTAACTGACAATTGCGCGGTCGTGCGACGTTGTACCCAAAAAAAGTATGTCCTTTTCTTTAACAAATAGGGCTTTCTTTTGGTAGTATTTGATCAACTCTGCGTTTTTTTGGGGTTTTTTTGCGCTATAAAAACAAAAAAACCCGATAATTTTGAAAAAAAAACAAACAATATTTTTTACTTTTTGCTATAATAAATATCCCCCCAAAAAATAAAAAAACATGAATTTCTTCATCAGTTTAGGCCGATATGTATTCTACATATTTTTGTAAAAAAAAATCCCAATAAGCGTATATTTATTGGTTTGCACAAAAGTTAGAGTCTAGAAAATAGGGGATAGATTTATGGCATTTTTATTATTTTTTTTTACTAGTAATGGCGGTGAGCAGCGATTTTTAGTGGAACTGCTCCATTGCGGTGGACAGATCGGACATTTTTGACACTTTTTTGGGACCAGTGACATTTATACAGTGATCAGAGCTAAAAATAGCCACTGATAACTGTATAAAGTCACTGGCAGGGAAGGGGTTAACACTAGGGGGCGATCAAGGTTTTAAGTGTTCCCTAGGGAGGTGTTTCTGACTGTGGGGGCAGTGTAGTGACTGGGGGGGAGACAGATTGCTGTTCCTAATCACTAGGAACATTAGATCTGTCTATCCTCCTGTGACAGAACGGGGTCTGTCTGTTTACATTGATAGATCCCCGTTCTGTGTCTCTCAGGAGCGATCGCGAGTGGCCGGAGGAAATCACGGGCGCTGGCCACGTGCATCGGCTTGGATGTCGCATCGCGGGCGCTTTGGGCACGCCTCCTAGTGGTCTTAAAGCGCGATTCGCCATGAGAGCCAACCTGGTCTTTAAGTGGTTAAAAAGCTTCAGTACTATAGTGATAAACATAATTCTGTTACAGTGAATGTATAGGAAGTAAATATTTGACTTCGATCATACAATGAAAAATGTTTTCATGCATTTTGGAAGATTCATATTTGAAATCCAATCCTCTGTGCGTCCATGCTCTTTGTTGGTTGCCATGGCAGCTCTAGCAGATTAGCCTGCGGAAGAATTAGCTGTAACAAGCTGAACTGTCAGTCAGCTCACAGTACATCACTGGAACACCAAACTTTTCTACATTTGCAGATCCTTACAGCAGATATATAGAAAAGAAACAAGATTTAATAAGGAGGGCTTTGTTAGGAATGCACTGGTTTGGGAGGCTTTAGTAAATATGCCTACTGCTTATGTCGAAGGAGGTACGTTTTGTTAATATCCTTCAATTTGTGCCATTGTTGCACTTTTTCACGTATATTGCTGCCTTGGCTTAGGATGCTCTATTATGTACCACAGAAGAATGTTATGGTAGCTGACAAAATTGACATACGTTTTCCTGCTATAGCAAAAAATATTGCATGTAACCCATCATAATAATGAAAAATCCAATTTGGGAATGTATATGCTCATGCTTCAACACTTGAAGGCATCTCCTCCTACCTCCTATCCACATTCACCTAGTCTTGGCTTCTGGATTGTAAAAAAAAAAAATAGCAGCCTGTTTCAAACAGTGCCCTCTGGTGGTTACTAAGAATGGTTACAGCAGTACGAGAACTGTACGTAAAGTCAGAAAATGAAGTCCTGCTAGATTACTTCAAACTGGCCTCTTTTGCAGGTATAGCTATGTAAAATGTTTAAAATAAGTGCCTATACTGTTTAAAATCCAGTAATACACTGTTTCATTGTGCTCTCCACATGCTCAATTGCTCTCTATTTTTAGACACCTTCGAATTGTTAGAGGCCAATCGGCTGACAGCCTTAAAGGGGAATTAAGCCCTCCTATCCTTTACAGCCAAGGAAGCTGCTTCTGTTTTATATGCAACTGTCATGGTGCTGCACATGTGATCAGTTATGACATTTGAAGGTTTTGATCGTTTGGTTGAGGAAACAAACAAATCTGACAGTTAACAATCCCAACATTCCAGGAATGTGACTGTTTTTTGAAACTGTTAAATTGATGGGTTTAGTTTTATGGCCTTAAGATTTACTGCTGTTCAGGGGCTCTGGGCGTCAGCAAAATGGCAACCTCCAGCAAGAAGAAACAGGAGCAATGTTGGAGGCAATTGACAGCCCATACTAATTTTGGTAGCATAATTATTAATGTGGAATGTATGTTCCTTTCTAAAGAACATTATTTTTGATCAAATTGTTATGGGTAAAGTTCCCCTTTAAATCAGAACTTCACCCTAAAGGGGAAGTTTTGCTTTATGCCCCCTCCCTTCTCCTCTTCTTTTTTCTGAACTTTTTTTTTGGGGGGGGGGGGGGGGGAGCAGGTACCTAGGTTTGTCAGGTTTTCTCAGGAATCGCCTAGGTGATGCCACTGAAAATTCTATCCCCTCCACCCACAACATTCTGGGAAATGTCACAGGTCCCAGGAGGCTGTGGGACCATTCACACAATGAAGCGCAGCCCACGCATGCCCAGTGGGAAGGAGTCACAACTGGCTTCCCACACTAAACATATCGGAGACCTGAAGACTGGTCAAGAACTGGCCTGGGTGAGCACAGCGCTAGATCCCTGGACAGGTAAGTGTATTTGTAGCTGCTGACTGTTCATTTTTTAAACCTGACTGAAGAACTGCTTTAACCACTTCCATACTGGGCATTTTCATCCCCTTCCTGCCCAGGCCAATTTTCAGCTTTCAACGCTGTCGCAATTTGAATAACAATTGCGCGGTCGTGCAACACTGTACCCAAATGAAATTTTTATCATTTTTTCCCCACAAATATAGCTTTCTTTTGGTGGTATTTGATCACCTCTGCGGTTTTTATTTCTTGCGCTATAAACAAAATAAGAGTGACAAGTTTGAAAAAACACACATTTTTTACTTTTTGCTATAATAAATATCCAAATTTAAAAAAAAACAAAAAACAATTTTTTTCCTCAGTTTAGGCCGATACATATTCTTTTACATATTTTTGGTAAAAAATATCGCAATAAGCGCATATTTATTGGTTTGCACAAAGGTTATAGCGTCTACAAAAAAAGGGGATAGATTTATAGCATTTTTATTTATTTATTTTTAACTAGTAATGGCGGCGATCTGCGATTTTTATTGTGACTGCGATATTGTGGCGGACACATCGGACAATTTTGAGACATTTTTGGGACCATTCACATTTATACAGCGATCCATGCTATAAAAATGCATTGATTACTGTATAAATGTGACTGGCAATGAAGGGGTTAACCAGGAGGGGGCGCTGTAGGGGTTAATTATGTTCCTAAGGAGTGATTCTAACTGTGGGGGGAGGGGACTCACAAGGGGAGGAGACCGATCGGTGTTCCTCTGTACTGGGAACACACCACCGATCTCCTCTCCTCTGACAGGACGTGGATCTGTGTGTTTACACACACAGATCCACGGTCCTGCTCAGTTACCGGGCAATCGCGGGTGCCCGGCAGACATCGCGGCCGCTAGGCACGCGCACCGGGACCCGAGTGACGCGGCGGGCGTGCGCGCGCCCCCTGGGGGGCCTGGAAGGCCGTCACGTCCTATGACGGCGGCCCAGGATAACAGCTGCACTGTCCCACCGTCATCGTCTTTTTTCCCCACAAATAGAGCTTATAGATCACCTCTGTGTTTTTTATTTTGTGCTATAAACAAAAAAAGACTGACATTTAAAAAAAAAATATATATATATATATATATTTTTTTTTTTACTTCCTGCTATAAAACACATCCAATAAAATTGCAAAATCTAATTTCTTCATCAATGTAGGCCAATATTTATTCTGCTACATGTTTTTGGTAAAAAAAATCCCAAAAAGCGTATATTTTTTGATTTTTAAGTCTTTATTGAATAGGCCACAATTTGTAAGGGAGAGAACAAGCATATTGGACTCTGGAATGACACAAAAAACCTAAGTTTACAATAAGAATATGTTGATTGGTTTGCGCAAAAGTTATAGTGTCTACAAACTATGGGATATAGTTATGGAAATATTATTATTATTAATTAATTTATTTATTTATTTTTTACAAGCAATGGCAGCGATCAGCGACTTATAGTGGGACTGCGATATTTTGCGGTGGAAAAACAGACACTGATCTGACACTATTGACACTTTTTGGGAACCAGTGACACTAATACAGTGATAAAAATATGCACTGTCACTGTACTAATGACACTGGCTCGGAAGAGGTTAACATCAGGGGCGATCAAAGGGTTAACTGTGTGCCTAGCCAGTGTTTTATTTCAGCGTAGGAGGTGCTTTTACTAGGGGAAGACATGGATCCTTTTCCCTGCTTTGTTTACATAGGCAAGCTGCCATTCTGCCTCTCTGCAGGATGATCAGCGGGTGCCGGCGGACATCGAGTCCACTGTACCTGCCGATCCGCTCCTGCTGCGCCCGCGCTTGCGCCCCTTACCCGGAAGTGCAGGATCACGTATATATACTTGATTCTGTGCACAGTGGCCGCCCTGTAGCAGTAAAACTGCTATAGAGCGGTCAGCAAGTGGTTAAAGGGGTTGTAAACCCTCATGGTTTTTCACCTTAATGCATTCTATTCTCTCATGCTGCAGCCCTCCTACTTACCTGGACGCTTTCATTCTTCAGCCGGGAACGAGCATACCAGCTCTAGCTGGTGTCTCATGTCCTGATTGGATAGATCAGTGTTTCTCAACTCCAGTCCTCAAGGCGCCCCAACAGCTCATGTTTTCAGGATTTCCCTCAGATGAAAGGGCTGTGGTAATTACTAAGGCAGTGAAATTGTTTAAATCACCTGTGCAAATTAATGGAGAGCCTGAAAACATGACCTGTTGGGGCGACTGGAATTGAGAAACACTGGGCTAGATTGATAGCAGCACAACCATTGGCTCCCACTGCTGTCAATCAAATTCAACGATGCGGCGCCAGGGGGGCGGGGCTGAGTCCTGCATTCTGTGAATGGACACAGATGCGGGACTCGAGAGTGCGCACGCACACGTGTCCACCAAGGAGAGCACTCAATGCGAGGAGGAGCCAGGAGCGCTGCTGAGGGACCCCAGAAGATGATGTTCGGGGCCACTCTGTGCAAAACGAACTGCACAGTGGAGGTAAGTATAACATGTTTGTTTTAAAAAAATAAATAAATAAATAAAAATGAAAAATAAAAAACGAAGCATTACAATCCCTTTAATACCGCATTAGGGTTTAAAAAAACTTTGTACAGCTCCATAACCTCATTAAATACTTCCCTTAGTCTGATCTCGCAGCGCTGCTCTATCGCTTCACAGACACTTCACAGGGTCGGAGACAGCGGCGGGAGTTGTTGGCTCTTGCTGCAGTCAATCAAATCCTGTGAGGAGGGAGCAGGGGGCATGCTGTGTGTGTGTCAATAGACATACAAAGCCCGGCTTGGGATCAAGCCTGCGTGAGCCACCGGCATGCTATGAAGGCACTCAGAAGAGAGGAGGAGCCCAGACCGACGGCAGGGGACCCCAGAAGAGGAGGTTAAGGGCCGCCCTGTGCAAAACCAATGCTGCCTAAGTCCCCGTTAGGGGGAATCGATTGTGATTTATTCTGTCCATGTCTACAAAAGACTAATCTTCCCACTTTGAGAGAAAGAGTTTAATTCATCCGTTGTTCCCTTTTTGACTTTCTACCCACGTCCGACCAAGGCTCACCCTTTTCTTTAAATAAACCAACATTTTTCTCATAGGAATCAAACACCTGGAATTGTAAAATAAATCAAGATGCCACCTGTCCTGGAATTTTTATGGATAGGCAACTCCAATCCTCATATTGATCCAAATGAATAATAAGAAATGTTACCATCTCATGATAACAAAATCAAATAGAAAAGGCAAAAACAGAAATATTCAGATGACAGGATTCCGTAGCAACAAACTAGAGTTCACCTTTAACCGATCGATCTTATCTCAGCTGCAATCTACCCTGTTTCCCCGAAAATAAGACCTACCCTGAAAATAAGACCTACAAGGACTTTAAATAGGGCTTATTTGGGGGGTAGGGCTTATATTGCAGCCATCACCGACAATCACGCTAGGTCTTATTTTCGGGGAAACAGGGTAGTATAATAATATCTATAACATAAGCAGGTAGGAATTCTAATGACATCCTGATACAGAGAAATACTCAGGATTTTTTTTTCTCTCTTCAGTTTCATTCTGTAACCAGCAAAGGTTTCATTTTATCGTATACCAATTATATATTTCTGTTTGCACAGCAGTATCAATAATCAGATTCATGTCACTTTTACTCCATGACCTAATTTTCCCTGAAATACATTTTATAATGTAGAGAGTGGTGTTGGTTGAGGTGCTTAAGAAGACACATTGGCACAGATGGAAAAAAAAAAAAAACAAAAAACAACTTGCTAATGAAAATGATTTTATCTCTTATCTTTTAAATTACTTTCAATGCATTAAAGAAGATAGAATTGTTGTGTCTAGCAAATGCTTGGAATGCAGTATTTTTTATTATTTTTTTTACAGTTGAAAAAGGAAAAATATTAGATAATACTTCTGGTACAGTATTACCGCTTGATCCATGTATGTACCCATTTCATCCTGTTCTTGCGATCTGCTTTTAACCTTGCACTTTTTTTTTTAGGTAATAGTAATCTGCCACATTAAAGTAGTATTAAACCCTTGGCGTTCTTTAGCTTAATACATTGATCACAATTAACCACTTGCTTACCGGGCACTTAAACCCCCCCTCCTGCCTAGACCAATTTTCAGCTTTCAGCGCTGTCACAATTTGAATGACAATTGCGCGGTCATACAACACTGTACCCACATGACATTTTTGTTATTTTTTTTTACACAAATAGAGCTTTCTTTTGGTGGTATTTAATCACAGCTGGGGTTTTTATTTTTTGCTAAACAAACAAAAAAAAAAAGGAAAATTTTGAAAAAAAAAAAAAATCATGTTTCATAGTTTGTTATAAAATTTTGCAAATTGGTAATTTTTCTCCTTCATTGATATGCGCTGATGAGGTGGCACTGGTGGGCACTGATAGGCTGCCCTGGTGGACACTGAAAGGCTGAATTGATGGGCACTGATAGGCACAGATGAGGTGGCACTGATAGGCACAGATAAGGCAGCACTGATGGGCACATATAAGGCGGCACTGATGGTCACTGATAAGATGGCACTGATGGGCCCTGATGGGTGGCACTAATGGGTGGCACTGATGAGCACTCATAGGTGTTACTGATAGGTACCACTGATAGATGGCACTGATGGGCACTGATAGGTGGCACTGATGGGCACTGGTAGGTGACACTGATGGGCAGCACTGTTGATGAGGCACTGATTGGTGACACTGATAGGTGGCACTGTGGGCACTGGTAGGTGGCACAGGTGGGCACAGATGAGCTGGCGGGAGCTCTCCCCCTGAGAGCCGCCGGTGATCGGCTTTTTTTTTTTCTCCTTACGCTGTCAGCGCAAGGAGAAAAAATAGCCGATTACCGGCTCTGTTTACATCACGTGATCAGCTGTCATTGGCTGACAACTGATCACGTGGTAAGGGGTCAGGATCGATCTGTGATCAGCTAAGTCTCATAGACTCTCTGATTACAGAGCATGCCGCGTGCGCCCTGCAGGGGGCGCGCAAGCTGCTCGGGCACGGGAGGACGTCAATAGACGTCCTCCCGGCAAAGTAGGTCCGCGCTGTAGCTGTAGCGCGGATCTGAAGAAGTTAAATAAACACACACCAGTAAACTGGGGCTCTTTCACACAAGCGTTCACTTTAGATCTGTCTATCAATTTTGCAAACGGATCCAGACTGAAACACAATGCATGCCTGTGGGTACATCTGCGTACATCTGTGTCCTTTTCCATATAAATGGACCTGAAGGAATATAAACAGATGTTGTCCATTTACATCTGTTCTGTTTATGTCCATTTGAGCAAGAACCTTTTAATCATGCAGAAAATACATGTCTAAATGCAGCGGTTTTTTTCACGCAGCTCATTCACGCAGGCAGAAAAAAACCGCTGAGTTTAGACGTGAATTTCCTCCATGAAAGAAAGATTTTGCATTAAATAAGAGCCTAAAGTTCTTGCGTTTATGTGCGTTTATATGCATTTATGTGTCTACATGCATAAAATCTGCAGATATATGTGCGTGTAGCAGTACCCCCCGTAGGGGCTGCGGAATGTAGTAGTTCCACCCGTCACCCTGCCTAGCCTGGCATTAGCTTTGTTTTTTTGTATTTTATTGAGGGATTAGCACCTGGATGGAGTAAAGGAATTAATGGGATGCCCAGAAATGATTATTGCATGGTATGGGACAATTTAGATATTCTCCTTCTGCAAAACACTTGCTGCAGACTATCTCTCCTTCTCCCTCCAGCACAATTCTGCAGGCTCAGCTAGCACATGGTTTGGCCTAACTCTGGTTTCAACTAAGCCTTAGCAATATTCCTTATTACAGGCAGGGACCATGGGCCCCTCTAGTGTAGCAACAAACATAGAAAAAGTCTTTAGTGCTAGCTGACCTTTTTGATGGACTCAGTGGCAGTGCGTCCATAAGGGCGCACGGGCGCCGCCCCCGCTCTCCAGCCGCCCCCTATATGACCAATGGCCCTTTTCGGGCACTGGGCGCCTGAATTACAGCGGCTAATAGGCTCTAATGAATAGGCGCAAATGAATATTCACTGTCCTAACACTGAAACGCCTCTCTGCCAATCAGGTGTTTGGGTCTGTTACCCATCACCTGATTGGCTGAAACAACAAGCGCTGTGATTGGATGCCCGAGGGGAGAGGACGGGAGGAGACTAATGGAGGACAACGCTCAGAAGACACCGCTCACCGCCGTCACCCGCTACCCCACTGAGACAGGGTAAGTCCGTGCAGATGGCTAGAGGGCAGGGGGCTCCCAGTGGCGACACTGGATAGAAGAGTGGCAGCATTGGATGGGCACAGTGGCAGGATTCAATGGGCAGAGTGGCAGCATTTGATGGGCAGAGCAGCAGCATTGGATGGGTACAGTGGCAGCATTGGATGGCACAGTGGCAGCATTGGATGGGCACAGTGGCAGCATTCAATGGGCAGAGTGGCAGCATTTGATGGAACAGTGGCTGCGTTTGATGGGCAGAGTAGCAGCATTCGATGGGCAGAGTGTCATCATTCGATGGGCACAGTGGCAGCATTCGATGGGCACAGTGGCTGCGTTTGATGGGCACAGTGGCAAATTTTGATGGCACAGTGGCAGCGTTTGATGGGCACAGTGGCTGCATTTGATGGGCACAGTGGCTGCATTTGGCACAGTGGCAGCATTTGATGGCACAGTGGCAGAGTTTGATGGGCACAGTGGCAGCATTTAATGGGCACAGTGGCAGCATTTGATGGCACAGTGGCAGCATTTGATGGCACAGTGGCAGCGTTTGCTGGGCACAGTGGCAGCGTTTGATGGCACAGTAGCATTCTTTGATGGGCACAGTGGCGGTATTTGATGGGTACAGTGGCTGCGTTTGATGGCACAGTGAGGCTGCAATTGATGTTTTTTTTTTCAATTTGTTTGCGCCCCCCAAATATTTTGAGCACCAGCCGCCACTGGATGGACTACTGATCCCAGTCTGCCCTTTGCAGACCCTGACAGCTCTCCCACCTGCAGCAGCCCGACTTTGCCAGAAACGTCACGGTCTCTCCCGCTGGCTCTACATCCATCTCCAACTGCCTCCCAGTCCTCTCTGGCATGTCTCTCCAAGCTCTTCCGACTGTGCCTGTCACTCACCGACACCTGATGGATCCCTCCTGGAGACTTGCCTGGCAGTATTCTTTGCTGTCTTCTCCTGTTCCTGTTCAGGACACCCCTTGGGTTGTGTGGGGTTACTTCACAGTTCTGAGCTCCGGTCCAAGGTCCCCTCTCCAGACTGGGGGGCAGCCTCTAAGGCCCTGACAGCCTAACACTTCATCTCCAGTTCTTGCACCTGAGCAACTCCCCCCCAGCTGGGCTGACACTGGGTATTTAAGGAGGCCTGCCCCCTGCCAATCCAGATTGGGGATTGGTCAGGGCTCCTCAGAACACCCCAGACAGCTCCATTCTTCTTCCCCTCTTTCTTTCTAGAAGCCTCTAGAAGCAGAAGGGAGGTAACCAAAAGGTGAAACTAGCTGTGAGTCACCAGCCTACTCTAAACCACTCCCAGACACAGATCAAAACAAACAGGCCTAGTTTTTAGCTAGAAAAACGAAAAAAAGTACTCTTGCGCACTGGTGTGTTAGCTAAAAAAGTTCAAGAAGGACTATGGACTTCGGCTTTGCTGCTCCCGAAGGATGGGATTATCCTAATAGTGAAAAACAAAGAAAGAAACAAGAGAGCGCACCAGCCTAGCGCATTATCCTTGGCAAGTTTAATAAATTAAAAACAAGGTAAAAAGCTACTCACAAAAGTCGTAGGTAAAATTGCATATCGAACGCACAAAGGCAATAGTTCCAGTGGTAGGCAGCTGTCCAGGTCCCAGGAGGGAGGCACACGGACCGCCGCTGGCTTACGCGTTTCAAAGGTTTGACCTTCTTCCTCAGAGCCTTAGTGGTGGCAGTCTCCTGCCGACTTTTTATATACACATGTTAGGCTGAAGCAGACTGATCAGGTTGGTATCGGGACTCCTCCCTTAATTAGTGGGCGGTCCTCTGGGGGGAGGGGAGGGGGGGGGGTGTGTTATGGATCTTGGCTAAGTAAACATTGTTGAAGGGCCATACCATATTGATTTATTGATTTCATTTGGTAATTAATTGGTGTGCTTCCATATCCATTATTGTTATCGCTAGTAAAATTAGTCTAACCCATAATGGGTGAGCTGATAGGGTCGTACCAGTGGTTACCCATACACAATCTGCTCTTCTACCCTCGCATTCTTATATCACATAGATGATACAGAGTAATGTGCAGTGATCAGAGGGTTAGGAGTATGAGAAAGGGGGGTGTACCTTATCATCTGTAGATCTAATGCCATCTCCTCTGCTCGAGTGCGTTTGTCTTCTGCAGGGGCTGTGTCTGTGTGGGCTGCTATTGCTGACACATTCGCTCCTGTGCCCCATGGAACTGGGTGGAACGCACGCCGCCGATTAACTTCCGGGTTGCGGTCCACAGGGCGGAAGTGCGGTCGTGATGTCACATCCCGTGCGCCGTACGGCGCCTGGGATGTGACTCAATAGAGTAAACAGTGGCCTCCATCTTGCTGTAGACACAGATAGAGGTCAAAGTCAGACTGATAGCGTCTGACTTCAGCTAAAAAGGGTGGAAATGTTTAAAATGTGTAACTAGATAAATGACAACAATAAATAGTAATGAGCAATAGTATGCAATGATAGCAGGGAAATTCAAGGGGGACCAAGGGAGGGGAGTGGTGGAATCTGGTCTAAAACAATAGTTAAAAATAGCAATGCTCAAAACATGTGTATTTGGAAGCCAGCAGGAGATCCACTTACATTGTATTTAAAATAAATGGTAATAAAATACATATAATACACCTTCTATAAAAAGTTATAAATATATGTATACACATATATATAGAAAGTGAAAGCCTTATACATGTCCATCGCATATCCATATATGTGCATACGGTGATTATTAAAAAAGACAAATCTTTTTTTAAAAAGGAATTTTTTGTTAAAAATAGAATCCGTGTATAAGTACAACGGACTGTGTACCTTGCCTGTCTATTCTAAAAAGAGAGAGAGGGGAGGGGGGAGGGGGGGGGGGGGAGGGAGGATTTTGTTGCTATTCCTATAGTGGTTTTGTATATTAGAGCAAATAGCCCAGAGGTTATTTTAGTATAAATCGGTGAACGAGATATAGTATGGGAGGGGGGGGGGGGGGGGGGGGAGGGACAATCCACACACTTATTGCCAATATTATTATACTACATACGGTATAGTATGTCCTTGTGGGCGACTATACGTAGGCCGCACACAACGCCCAATGCGAGTGAGAATTGGTGAACACAAATGCGGTATAATAAACTTAAGAGACAAATACCCAGTCCCTAGACACTTTGTAGAAGTCCATCAGGGGGACCCTGCAGGTATGAAAGTATTTGGGATTGAGTCGATTGGAAGGGAGCTGGATATAGGAAGAAGGTACTAGAGGCTTTGCAAAAGAGAAGCCTTCTGGATCTTTACCCTCGGTAGTCTCACTCCAGGAGGCCTAAATGAGGATCCAGAAGTACATAAAATAGTATAATAATATTGGCAATAAGTGTTGTGGATTGTCCCTCCCCCCCCCCCCCCCCCATACTATATCTCGTTCACCGATTT